>JAKSZT010054514.1:655781-819970 GCA_026826555.1 Tolypeutes matacus
CCTACAGCTCAATGGACTCATCCAAGTCACCTGGTGAGGAGACAACGATGGGCAATGGCCATCCCAGGGAATGGAGAGGGCCTGCATCTGCAGGCAGGATCATCCCACCCACCATATCCATGGGATATAAGCCCTCTCTCACTTGGAGTTGGAGTGGACATCACCATCCCAGTCGCCTCTGGATTGGGGGAAGAACTATGGACTAGAGTGGACTTGATGGTATTCTCTTGCTCACATATGGTGATTCTTGCAATGCAAGAAATTATAACAATGAGGTGGAGCCAGTGGCCACTTGACAGTTTTTTGGGTAGGGAGGGGATGAGCAGTTGAAATACAGGGGCTTCTTTGGGAGTTGGAGGTTGTCCTGAGTACTGTTGTGGCAATGGATGTAGGCCATTTTAAATCAGCACACACCACTCAGAACTGAGTGGGAGAGAGTGTGGTCTACAGTGTGAACTGTGGTCTATGGTTGGTGGCAAGGCTCCAGGAGGTGTAAGTTCATTGAGGTTGGTGGGCCACACTATGGGAGATGTTTGTGTTGGATGTGGTGGGAGGTGTGGGAGGTGGGCAACATGGGAATCCGAGTGGGTTCCATATAATATTTTAGGTAATCTAAGCACCTCTTAAAATATATGTATATATATATATATAAAAAATAACATTTTTGTAAGCAAATACACATATATGCATATATATTTATATATCATTTTACAAATGTTTGTATGTATTGTGAGAATTTTGATTTTTACCCATAATAAAAAATAAAAAAAATAAAAAAATAAAAAAATAAAAAAAAATATGATGGAATCTACAAATAAAAGCTATTAGAAATAATAAATGAATTATGTAAGATCAAGATACAAAAAGCGCCCTCTCCCACCCCAGAGATAATAAGCGAGGGTAAAACTCCTGACGAATTCCATCTGAGAGGAGAGCAGATATCTTCCTCCCTGCCAGCTGCTTTGGATATATATAGGACAGGAAGGTGCTCTGAGTCATCTAGGAGGGTACAGGAAAATTAAGGAAGCCAAAGGAAAACTGTGAGTTGCTCACCACTGTGGCTGGAAGTGGCACATATACCCCGCCCTCAGGGAAAATAGCCTGGGTGGAGCCCCTAACTCCCTTCTCTGAACAGAGTGTGAGGGCTGAATCTCTGGGAGGAAGAGGGGTTTGGGAGGGTGTAGAGTGGTTTCTTTGCAGTGAGTTTGGCCAGCTGAGCCCCCTTTGAATATCGGAAGGGACCCCGACTTGACAGGGAGAGGAGAGGGGGATCTCCTCAGGCAGGCTGTCATGCCCAACTGCCCAGGTAAAGAGAGGAATTAGATCAGAGAGGAGGCAAGGACAAATAGGTGCCTAATCAGCAGAACTCTGGCAATCTGCAAGGAATCTAACCTGCCCAAGGGAAAGGGGGTGGATAGCCTTATGAAAGGGTAACTAACCTAAGGAGGCACTTTAGCTCAGTGGAAGAAATTCCTGCCTTGTGTATACAAGGTCCCTCGATCGATCCCTGGCTCTTCTTAGAGAAGTGATCCACTGAGTTATTGGGCATCCAGCTGAAACTTTATGACAGGGAACATACAGACATTATTTTTGTATTAGCTTCTCTTGGATATCTTATTTAAAACAAACAAAAAAAAGGTTCCTTTTTAAAAATTTTCCTTGTTTTAATCACTAAAACCTAGTTCAAAACCTGCAGATGGTAGGCTGCAGGGTGATTGATTGATGAACTCTGGCAGCCTGAGAAGATCCTAAGGGGTCTAAGAAGGAAGGCTGCTTTCCCGTGTTTATTGTTGTTTTTGTTCTTTATTCACACACACACCCCCCGCCTTTTTTAAGTTAGTCACTGTTGTCTTGTTTCTTGTTTGTTGTGTTTCCCCTTCCTTTGTTTCCCTGTTTTGTTTTCTTTTTCCTTTTCTACATTTACTGTTTTTTTGTACCTACACTATTTCTTTTCTCTCTTTCCTCTTTCAATTTTCTGTTTTCTGTTGTTGTTCTTTCTTTCCATTTCTTTTTGGTCTTCAATTATTCTTGTTTTTATTTCTCTCTCTCTCCCCTTTTTTCTCTGTTTTCTTTCTTTTTTACTTTTTTTCTTTCTCTTTTTCTTTTTTCCTTTCTCTCTCTTCCCATCATTCAGGCCTTTTACTTCATTCTATATATTTATCTCTATTCTGTTTCTCATTTCATTGGTTTTATTTCACTTTTTTATTCTTATTCCTCTGTACTTCTTACTCAAGTTAATTATTCATTTCCCTAGGTCTTGTACAGTTCCTCTTCTACTTTTTACTATTATTATTACTAGTGTTCTGTTCCTCTTATCCCTTTCTTTTTCTCTGATCTTAATTTTTTTTCCAAGGGAACATAAACAACAGCAAGAAAATAGAATATGAGGACCAAAGTGTCAAAGTGAAACCTTACCACACACAAAAACAACAAAATAAAACCTTAGAGTTGAGAGATAAGCTACTCAAATGAATAAACCCATCAAGATAAACAGATGCCAAGACACCGACAAAAATTCACAAGCCATACTAAGAAACAGGAAGACATGGCCCAGTGCAACAAACAAACTAAAATCTAGGAGGTGAAGCATAACATGGAACAACTAACCAGAGATGTCTAAACAAATATCATGAATCAACTAAACGAAGTGAAGGAAGACATTAAGGATATTAAGAAGACACTGCGAGAACATACTGAAGAAATTGTAAACATACCTAAAAAGATAATGAATATCATGGTGAGGAATGGCACAATCCAAGAAATAAAAAAATACACCGGAAGCACATAACACCAGATTTGAAAAGGCAGAGGAAAGAAACAGCACCCCAAACAGAATAAATTCTAACAAACCTACCCCAAAACATAAACTTGTCAAATTGTCCAATGTTCAAGTCAAAGAGAGAATACTGAAAGCAACAAGAGAGAAGAGATCCATCACATACAAGGGAAGCTCATAAGATTAAGTTCTGATTTCTCATGTGAAACAGTGGAAGCAAGAAAGCAGTGGTATGACATAGTCAAGGTAATTTTTTTAAAAAAGCTTCCAGCGTAGAATTCTCTATGGCATTCAAAAATGAGGGAGAGTTAAAAATATTCACAAAGAGAAACTAAGAGTTTGTCAATAAGAAACCTGCAATTCAAGAAATATTAAAGGGAGTTCTGCAGGTCTAAAGGAAAAAACAGGAGATAAGAGTTGGAGGACAGTGTAAGAACAACTGAAAAAATAAAAAAAGAAATAAAAACAACATATGGCATACATAAACCTAAAGAAAATATGGCTAATGTAAATAATTACTTGTCAATAATATCATTGAATGTTAATGGATTAACTTCACAAGTCAAGAGACATAGATTGGCAGAATGGATAAGGAAATATGACCTGTCTATATGCTGTCTGCAGGAAACCCACCTTAGACCCAGGGATGCAAGGAGGCTGAAAGTGAATGGTTGGAAAACAATTATACATGCAAACAATAACCAAAAAAGGGCAATAGTATCTATATTAATATTGGGCAAAATAGATTATAAATGCAAAAATATTGTAAAAGGTACAGAAGGTCACCATATATTAATTAAAGAGGTAATCTATCAAGAAGAAATAACAATTATAAACATTTATGCACCTAACCAGGGTGCCTCAAAATACATGAAGCAAACATTGGAAAAATTAAGTGGAGAAATAGATGACTCTACAATTATAGTGGGGGACTTTAATACACCATTATCACCATTAGAGAGAACAGCTTGACAGAGAATCAATAAAGAAACAGAGACTATGAATAATACATTAGAGGATCTGGACCTAAAAGACATATACAGAATATTACACCCAAATATAGCGGGATATACATTCTTCTCGAGCACACATGGGTCCTTCTCCAAGATAGACCACATGCTAGACCACAAAACAATGCTCAATAAATTCAGAAAGATTGAAATTATACAAAGTAATTTCTCAGACCACAATGGAATGAAGCTGTAAATCAGTAAGGGACAGAGAAGCAGATTAGACACAAAGATATGGAAGTTAAACAATACAATCTAAGATAAACAGTGGGTCAAGGAGGAAATCGCAAAAGAAATCAGTAACTACCTTGAAACAAAGGTAAATGACAACACAACATATCGAAACCTATGGGATGCAGCAAAAGCTGTACTGAGAGGGAAATTCATAGCCATAAATGCCTATATTAAAAAAGAAGAAAGAGCTAAACTCAAAGACCTAACTTCATACCTGGAGGAATTAGAAAAAGAACAACAAACTAACCCCAAAGGAAATAGAAAGAAGGAAATAACAAAGATTAGAGCAGAGCTAAATGAAATTGAAAAGAAGAAAGGACTAGAAAAAATAAACAAAACCAAAAGCTGGTTCTTTGAGAAGATTAATAAAATTGACAAACCCTTAGCTAGACTAACAAAGAAAAAAAAAGAGAGAAGTTGCAAATATATAAAATAAGAAACAAGGAAGGGGATATTACCACTGACCCCACTGAAATAAAGAGCATCATAAGAGGATACTTTGAAAAATTGTATGCCAACAAGCTGGATAATTTAGAGGAATTGGAAAAATTCCTAGAAACACACAAGCAGCCTACATTGATGAAATAAGAAATTGATGAACTCAACAGACCAATCACAAGTACCAAGATAGAATTAGTCACCAAAAAACTCCCAAATAAGAAGAGCCCAGGACCAGACAGCTTCAGAGGTGAATTCTACCAAACATTCCAGAAAGAACTAACACCAATCCTGCTTAAACTCTTCCAAAAAATAGAAGTGAAGTGAACATTGCCTAACTCCTTCTATGATGCAAACATCAACCTAATACCAAAGCCAAAGACATCATAAGAAAGGAAAACTGTAGATCAATTTTTCTAATGAACCTTGATGCTAAAATCCTCTACAAAATGCTTGCTAATCATATTCAACAACACATCAAATGAATTATTCATATGACCAAGTGGGTTTCATCCCTGGTATACAAGGATGTTTCAACATAAGAAAATCAATCAATGCAATACACCACATAAACAGGTAGACACTGGAAAAGCATTCAACAAAATACCCGCACCCTTTCCTGATAAAAACACTACAAAAGATAAGAATAGAAGGAAACTTCTATGTCTGATAAATTATGGGAAAGCTGTAATTTATGGGAAAAATGTAAATTGCTCTCTCCATGCAGCCGCTACCAGCTCCCATCTCCCACTTTCACAGTAGGCCACTACAGGATCCAGTCCCTGGCTAGTGGCTGGTAACAAGAAGGGACATAAAAATCCTCTTCCCCCAGAAAAGGGTGGGCACAGCTGGTCACTGATCACAGTTTTTGATTAGCGAATTTGGATCACTGTGTCCTCTCTCTGAGAGCAGCTATTGTTTCACCTTCCTCAAACAAAGGTAGCAACAGCCATTATTTCAACTCTGCCCCAAACAAAGGGGGTGGCAGCCATTGTTTCAACCTGCCCCAGACAGGAGCAGAGAGGCAGTGGAGATTAAAGATGCTGTTTCCTCAGGGCCGAAGGGGAAAGTTAGCTGAAGAGCTGCATTTGCTGGGCAAGCCAGGAAAGCTCAGCTTTGGAGAGCCATGGGATAAAATTTGGAACCCTTCCTAAACCCTCCACAGGGCACTTTAGATCTAGTCAGTAGCCCCCTTCATGGGTTCCTGGCCCTGTTTTAGCTGGGAAAGCAGAAATGGAAATGTCCTCTTGAAGGGGGTCTTCCCGCCAGAATTTGGCCTCCAAGCAAAAGCAATGTGACAAAAAGAAAGGTAAACAACTATAGGGGCAGACAGTCTGAGACAAAATCCTGCCAGGTTCAGAAACCCAAGACAGAGTATTGCCTACTGGCAAACAGAAGGGACAACCAAACTCCTGTAAACATGGGAACTACAAAACAATTAATAAGCAAAAGCCCAGGAGAGGACAAAGGCCCAGTAACTCAAGGAAAACCATGGACAGTGCAATCACCTTGGACAGAACTTCCTGATAGTAGGGCTGAAGATCCAGATAATCTCTTTCTTATCACCAGAGAGTTACAAAACCAAGAGCCAGACATCCCAGGGATGTAAACCCTAGAGTTTGAACATTTTAAAATATTAAAACATACAGTGGGTAAGAAAAGAGTACAAGACAAAGAAATAGGAAATGATGGCCCATCCAAAGGAAGAGGATAAAATTCCAGAAAACAACAAGGAAGAAGATAAGTATGTGTACATAACAAATGAAGCCTTTTAAAAAAATGATCTTAAAAATGCCCAGGGAGATGATGGAAAGTACAGAGAAAGAACTACAGGATACCAGGAAAGCAATGAATAAACATTATGAGAGTCTAAGTAGAGACAGAAATTTTAAAAAGGAACCAAACAGAACTACTGGAGTTAAAGACCACAATAATGGAAATGAAAAATTCCCAAGGTGGTTTCAAGAGCAGATTGGAGCTGGCAGAAGAAAGAATCCGTGAACTTGAATACAAAACACTTGAAATGAGTCAGGCTGAGAAACAGAAAGAAGCAATAATTATAAAAAACTAAAATAGCCTAAAGGCACTTCTGAGACACAATTAAGTGTACCAATATACACATTATGGGAGTCCCAGAAGGAGAAGAAAGAAAGAAAGGGACAGAAGGAATAGTAAAAGAAATAATGACAGAGAACTTCCCAGCTTAGCAAAAGATATTAATATGGGGGATGGGGGCAAGATGGTGGCTGAGTAAGGCATTCCAAGAGTTAGCTCATCCTACAGGGAAGTTAGTAATCTAAAGAATTATCTAAGGCACCTGTTTGGGTGGCCAGGAGACCAGAAGAGCATCTTGCAACATCCTGGAAAGAGTGAAAGGAGGAGACTACCCATCTATAGCAGTGTGATATTATTTATGAATTCCAAAAATATATATTGGATTATGTTTGTAAACTAGTCTGTTCCTCTGGGCATATTAGATTGTATTAGATTCAGAGGTTTTGCTTTTACTTGATTAAATAATGATCAAGGCTTTGATTCAGCCACATCGGTAGGACATTGAGTTCCCCGACCCCTTGGTGAGTGGGGACTCACAGAGAAAATGACCCAGCAGAGGAGAGAGTTGGAGTTTTGATGTTGGAGCCCTGGGAAGTAAATATGCAGGAGGAGAACATAGAGGAATAGAGACGGCTCCATAGACATGGCAGAGGCTCCAGGAAGTGAGACAAGTCGTTTGCCTGATAGTTTACAGCTGGCCATGTGGGGAGAGCAGAGCAGCTGAGTCCAGAGAGAAATGAGCCCCAGGAGAGAGACAAAGTCTTATGGCAGCCTACAGCTGATATCAGAAGGAGCTGGGACCACGGAGCCTTAGGAGGAAGAGGAAGGCTGAACCTTCAGAGACAGCAGCCATCTTGCTCCAACACGTGGCAACAGACTTTGGTGAGGGAAGTAACTTACACTTTATGGCCTTGTGACTGTAAGCTTCTATCCCAAATAAATACCCTTTGTAAAACCCAGCAGAGTTCTGGTACTTTGCATCAATACCCCTTTGGCTGACTAATACACCATCTGAAGTGAAGATTCATGAGTAGAACACTCCACACCATGGAGGTCAGTGCCCATCCTCCACTGGTAGTGCAAGCCACCTCAGGAGCTATTCTGTGGCTGGAGTTGAAAGGTCCATTTCACAAAAATGGGAGAGGAAGAGACAGTTGGCCAATGACTTCAGCTACTGATAGGTAAATTCAACTGACTAAATTGTAATCCTAAGAACAGCTAAAGTTTGAACCTATCCAAGTCAGAAAAAGGATGGAAGTTAACATTTTAACTCCAGCCCCAGGAAGCAGGTCTGATTGAAAATCACAATGATGGTAGGGACCAGATTCTTTCCACCCAGATCAGATTGCAGCCTTAGCCTAGGCTCCAGCCCCACCTCTGGCAGGGAAGATGCTGGGGGAAACTGCGCTAGCCTTTCCATGCAACTGCAGCACTTTTGACCAGCACTAACTGTATAGTCAGACACCTGGGGCTCCAATGCTGCCCTCCAATAGGATAGGAGAAGAGCTGGGTTTCCTTTGCCTCTCTGGGCAACCACAGGTGCTTTCAACCTGCACGAACTGGTTTTTTGAGCACATCTCTTTCCATCTCCACTCCTCCACCCCCATAGGATAAGAGGAAGCTGGTGTTTCCACAGCCTCTCAGGGAAACTGCAGACACTTCTGGCCTGCAAGAACTCAAATATTGGGTGCCTGTGGCTCCACATGCACCTCCCAATAGGACAAGAGGAGGGAGGTGACTCCCCAACCTCTCTGGGTAAACTGCAATTGCTTTTGGCCCACACAAGACTGAATAGTCAGACACCTGTAGTCCCATCCCCACCCCAGTGTAGAATAGGAGGAGAGCTGTGTTTCCTCAGTCATTCAGCTTTAAGAGACTGAACTTCTGAGTGCCTGTGGATTCGCCCCCAACCTCCAATACCATAGGAAGAGGCTGGTTTTTCCTCAGGCTTTCCAGGCAACAGCAAGTACTTTCAGCCTACAAGGACTGAATGGTTGGGTGTCTGTGGGTCTATTCCCATTCCCCAATAGGATAGGAGGGGATGGTGTTTCTAAGCCTTTCCACACAAAGGCAGGGACTTTCAGCCTGCACAGATTAGGTTGTTGGGCAGTCCGGAGAGTCCATCCCCACCCCTGGCAGGGTAGGAGGGGGACCATTGCTACATCAGTTTTCCTGGGCAACTGCAGTCATTTTGGACCCAAACAGCATATATTGCTGCCTACACCTGCAGCTCCATTCCCACCCTAGGCAGGGGAGGAATGGGTGTGACTCTTCATCAGTCTCTCTGGGCAACTACAGACAGTCTTGGCCTGCATGGCTTGGACTACTACACATAGCTGTGGCTCTGTTCTTACCCCTGGCAAAGGAGAAAGGTGGGAGAAGGTTCATTGACTCCTAGGGCAACATGTGCAGCTTCAGCCCCCACAGCTTACAGCACCAACTACATCCTAGGCTCCTACTACACAACCAGCAAGGGAAAAAGGACAAGAAAGCCCCCTAAACTAAAGAGAGAAACTGCACCCAGAATAAATACATCTAGTAAGACAGATGCCAAAACACCAACAAAAAGTTACAATCCATACCAAGAAACAGGAAGATATGGCCCAGTCAAAAGAACAAGATAATCCTCCAGATGACATAAAGGAGGTGAGATAACCAATCATAGATGTTCAAACAAACCTCCTTAATAAATTCAATGACATGGCTATCAAGATTAAGGATATTAAGAAGATACTGGGTGAGAACAAAGAAAAAGTTGAAAACATACATAGAAAAATAGCAGATCTTATGGGAATGAAAGGCACAACAAATGAAATAAAAAGTACACTGGAAGCATATACCAACAGATTTGAAGAGGCAGAAGTAAGGATTTGTGACCTTGAAAAGACATGGCCTCTGAAGTGAACATACAAAAGAAAAGATGAAGAAAAGAATGGAAAAATTGAACAGGGTCTCAGGGAACTAAATGACGGTGAGAGATATGCATACATACTTGTCATGGGCATCATAAAAGGAGAAGAGAAGGGAAAAGGGGCAGAAGTAATATTTGAAAAAATAATGGTAGAAAATTTCCCAACCCTATTGAAGGACAGAGATATCTGTGTCCAAGAAGCATAATGTACTCCCAGTCAAATAAATTCAAATAGACCAAGTCTGAGACATATACTAATTAGAAAGTCAAATGTCAAAAACAAAGAGACAATTTTGAGAGAAGCAAGAAAAAAAAAGTGATGCATCACATAAAACGGATACCCAATAAGATTAAGTGCCCATTTCTCAACAGAAATCATGCAGGCAAGAAAGCAGTGGTATGATATATTTAAGATACTACAAAAGAAAACCTGCCAGTCAAGAATCTTGTATCTGGCAAGACTGTCTTTCAAAAATGAGGGCAAGTTTAGAATATTCACCAAGAAACAGAAACTGAGAGAGTTTGTGTATTAGTCAGGGTTCTCTAGGGAACAGAATCAAGAGGCTATATCTGTAAATAGTATGAGATTTTATAAGAGTCTCTCACGTGACCATGGGGATGCACAAGTCCAGGTTCCACAGGCAGGCTGCAAACCAGGGACTCTGATGAAAGTCCAATGAAAGTCCTTGATGAGTTTCCAGGAGATGTTGGCTGTCCAAAGACAAGCTGGGAAATTCTCTCTGAATGCTGAAATCACTTCCCCTGTTAAGGCATTCAACTGATTGGATAAAACGTCACTCATCGCTGACGGCAATCTCCCTGGTTGAGAGTAGATATAATCAGCCATCTATGCAGTAAACTCACTGACGACTAAATCCCATAAATGTCCTTGTATTACAATTATCCCAGTGCTTGCTTGACCAAACAACTGGGCACAATTACCTGGCCAAGTTGACACATTAGCCTAACCATCACAGTCCACCCCTTGTCAACTGGGCAACCACACACATTACCTTAAACCATACTTAGTCCCTAGGTTAAAAACAATAACAGACATGCATATATTATATGTATGTGTGTGTGTGTGTGTATTTCCACCGAACAATGTTCAACTCTCCTTAATAAAACCGGAAACACATTAATTCCCTACAGAATAGGGTGGAAGTCCTTGGGTAATACTCTCTCTTAAACTTGACATCCTTAAATATTATGACATGAAACTAATACAACTTGTCATATGATAAGGGAAAAGCTTGGAGAAGAAAACAAAGAAAGTTGTTTTATGTACATATACAATCATACTAATAATGAAACAAGGAAGAAAGATTCATGACTAGTACAGTCTTTGTTTCTGTAACTGGTCACATGCTCAAAGTTCATATTTATCACTACCTTCTTCACTATCCATTCCATGTTCCTGTTACCCTCAGCAAGCATTTCAGCTAGCCGTGGTTCTTTGCCTGGTGGGGTGACCCAAACTTTCATTCCTGGAGATTCTGGGCCATTGTTAGTCCTGCTTGGATTGGGTTGTTGGAATTTTCCATTGACTTTAATCACAGGGCATGGCAGTACTAGTAGATTCCATAGAGGATCTCCTGTATTCCAGGCAAGCTCTTCTTTACCCTCATTATGTACATATAGTCCTATTTCCACCGATAGTCAAGATCAATCATGCAAACCAATACAATAATTCCCTTCTTTGCCTGTTGATTCAGAGGTAAGAGGAGCCCAATGTGGCCAAGTGGCAGTCTTAACTTCCAGTTCAATGGAATCATTGTTGTGTTCCCTGGTGGCAGCACTCCCTCTTTTGGAACTAAGACCTGTAGACCAGCAAGCAGATGTTAAAGTTGCAGGGATAGGAAGCAAAAATTTTCCTAGTGGGTCACTAGGGGTAATAGTAAGTGGTGCCACTACCATTCCCACCTCTTGATTCCTGGACCCATGAATCCAGGTTATGAGAGAAACAGCACCATAGAGTAGATGCTGATTTAGAGCATACACAGCCTCCTGAAGAACATTACCCAGCTCTGCAATGTATTGCTACCTAGTTGGTGCCATAATTGAGTCTACAAAAGGCCGTTCCTCCATTCTATCAACCCAGCTGCTTCAGGATGATGGGGAACATGGTAATACCAGTGAATTCCATGGACGTGTGACCATTCCCACCCATCATTTGCTGTAAAATGGTTTCCTTGATCAGAAGCAATGCTGTGCGGAATGCCATGGTGGTAGATAAGACATTCGGTAAGTCCACAGGTGGTAGTTTTGGAAAAAGCATTGCGTGCAGGAAATGCAAACCCATATCCAGAGTATATGTCTATTCCAGGTAAAACAAATCACTGTCCCTTCCATGGTGGAAGTGGTCCAATGTAATCAACCTGGACCAGGGAGCAGGCTGGTCACCTCAAGGAATGGTGCCATATTGGGGGCTGAGTGTGGGTCTCTGTTGTTGGCAGATTGGGCACTCAGCAGTGGCTGCAGCCAGTTCAGCCTTAGTGAGGGGAAGTCCATGTTGCTGAGCCCATGCATAACCTCCATCCTTACCTCTATGGCCACTTTGTTCATGAGCCCATTGGGCAATGACAGGAGTGGCTGAGGAAAGAGGCTGAGCATTAGCCAAAGAGCGGGACATTTTATCCACTTGATTATAAAAATCTTCCTCTCCTGAAGTCACCCTCACATGGGACACAAATATTTTCATGTTTTTTGCCCACTCAGAAAGGTCTGTCCACATACCTCTTCCCCAGACTTCTTTGTCACCAATTTTCCAATCATGTTCCTTCCAAGTCCCTGACCATCCAGCCAAACCATTGGTAACAGCCCATTAATCAGTGAACAAATGCACCTCTGCCCATTTCTTCTTCCAAGCAAAATGAACAACCAAGTTCACTGTCCTAAGTTTTGCCCACTGGGAGGATCTGCCCTCACCACTGTCATTCAGGGATGTCTCAGAAAAGGGATGCAGTGCTGCAGCTGTCCATTTTCTGGTGGTACCTGGATAGTGCAGAACCATCTGTAAACCAGACCCGAGTTTTCTCTTCCTCAGTCAACTAAGGACTGTTTGGCCCCAAGAGGCCAAAGCTGTGGAGTGGGAAACAGAAGGTAACATAGCATAGGTGGTAACCAAGGGCATTTGGGCTCCTTCCTAATGTAACTTACTTGTGCCATCAGGACCTACTCAAGCCCTATCTTGTATATACCATTTCCACTTTATTATGGAGTGCTGCTGTGCATGCCCAACTTTAAGGTTTGGTGGGTCAGATAATACCCAGCTCATGATAGGCAACTCAGGTCTCATGGTAACTTGATGGCCCATGGTTAAGCATTTAGTCTCTACTAAGGCCAAGTAGCAAGCCAAAAGCTGTTTCTCAAATGAACAGTAGTTATCTGCAGAGGATGACAGGGCTTGCTCCAAAATCCTAAAGGTTTGCATTGTGATTCTCCTATAGGGCCTGCCAAAGGCTCCAGACAGCATCTCTATTTACCACTGAAACTTCCAGCACCTTTGGATCTGCTAGATCATAAGCCCCAAGTGTAGTGCAGTTTGCACAGCAGCCTAGACTTATCATAGAGCCTCTTCTTTTTCTGGTCCCCAATCAAAACTAGCAGCTTTTTTGTTCATTTGGTATATGGGCCAAAGTAGCACACCAAAATGAGGAATGTGTTGTCTCCCAAATCTGAAGAGACCAACTAAGCGTTGTGCCTCTTTTTTCCATCATAGGAGTGGCCAGATGCAACAGCTTATCCTTTACTTAGAAGGGATATTTGAACATGCCCCATACCACTGGACACCTAGAAATTTCACTGAGGTGGAAGGCCCCTGTATTTTTGTTGGATTTGTCTCCCATCCACTCTCATGCAAATGCCTTACCAGTAAGTCTAGAGTCTTTGTTACTTCTTGCTCAGTAGGTCCTATCAACATAATATTATCAATATAATGGACCAGTGGTGATGTCTCATGGGAGGGAGAGACGATCAAGGTCCCTGCGGACAATATTATGACACAGGGCTGGAGAGTTGATATACCCCTGAGGCAGGACAGTGAATGTATACTGCTGGCCTTGCCAACTGAAAGCAAACTGTTCCTGGTGGTCTTTACTAATGGCAATTGAGGAAAAAGCATTTTCCAGGTCAACAGCTGCATACCAGGTACCAGGGGATGTGTTGATTTGCTCAAGCAATGATACCACATCTGGGACAGCAGCTGCAATTGGAGTCACCGTCTGGTTAAGTTTATGATAATCTACTGTCATCCTCCAAGATCCATCTGTTTTCTGCACAGGCCAAATAGGACAGTTGAATGGGGATGTGGTGGGAATCAACACCCTTGCATCCTTCAGATCATTGATGGTGGCACTGATCACTTCAATCCCTCTAGGAATCTGGTATTGCTTTTGATTTACTATTTTGATGGGCAGAGACAGTTCTAGTGGCTTCCACATGGCCTTTCATACCATAATAGCCCTTACTCCACAAGTCAGGGATCCAATGTGAGGATTCTGCCAGTTACTGAGTATGTCTATTCCAATTACACGTTCTGGAACTGGGGAAATAACCACAGAATGGGTCCAGGGACACACTGGACCCACTGTGAGACAGAACTGAGCTAAAACTCCATTAATCACCTGACTTCCACAAGCCCCTATTCTGACTGGTGGACCACAGTGGCATTTTGGGTCTCCTGGAATTAATGTCATTTCTGAGCCACTGTCTAATAATCCCCAAAATGTCTGATCATTCCCTTTTTCCCAATGCACAGTAACTCTGGTAAAAGGCCATAGGTCTCCTTGGGGAAAGGTAGGAGAAAATTAACAATATAAATTTTTGGCAGTTTAACAGGATCCTTCCCCAAGGGGACCTGGCCTTCTCCTCATTCAAGGGGCTCTGGATCTGTAAACTGTCTCAAGTCTGGGAATTGATTAAGGGGCCATGATTCTCTGCACCTGTAATTTGAGTTAGGGTTTTGTTCACTTGACCTAGAACTCTTCTGTTTATGCAGATCCAGAAGGAATTTAGTAGTTTGCCCATCTATTTCACTTCGAGGTATGCCATAACTTTATGGGACTCAGACTATTTTGAGTGCTGATTTGAATCTGCCTTTCATTGCAGTATCCACACCCACCTTGTCTTTGGCGATTAACTACGGATACTTGCCTTTTACAAGACTGAGAGCTATTCATCCCCATAATGTTTAAGTATTCTAGTTCCATTACAGTGCTCCCTACAGTAATATCTGGACTACAGAGAAGAGCAACCACAGAGCTCTTCAGGGAAAATGGAGTTAGTCTTACAAATTTATTCCTCACAGTCCTGGTTAAAGGGGTGTCCTCTGGACATTCCTGGGGTGGGTGGGCAGGTCTCAAATGGTAAATCCATTCTAGCATTCCAATCTCTCTAAGCCTTTGAATTCCCTCTTCTACTGTATTCCAGGGCAAATCGGGCATCTCAACCTCAGACATGCTAGGCCATCTTTTGGTCCATGTTTCAGTCAGCCACGCAAACCAACCGTTAGAGCCCTTTCTAACCCCTTGAGCTACAGTGTTGAATCCAGAATTTCTCCTTAGTGGGCCCATATCAATAAATTCAGCATGTTCCAATTTTATATCCTTCCACCATTATCCCATACTCTTAGTATCCATTCCCACACATATTCCCCTGATTTCTATCTATATAAGATGGAAAACTCATGCACTTCTTTCGGAGTATATTGTACTTCCTCATGAGTCACACTTTGTCTTTCACCTTTGGGGGCTTGTTGTGATTTTAGTCTAGTAATAGGTCTCGAAGAGAAAAGGGGTGGTAGGGGTGGGTAAGGAAAAGGATTAGAAATGTCCTGCAAGTTACTGACCTCAGGGCATTCCTTTGCATTTTCTTCTGGTGAGACAGGATTTATCTCTTCAGGCAGGGGTTGGAAGACAGATTCCTCAGGGCAAACTAAACACTGGGCAGTGCATGCTGGAGTTTGGCTGACACATGCCTCAGGGCTGGGAGGAGGTCCAGACTCTCTGACGAAGGTCAGAGGCTGGGCAGTGTGGGCTTTAGTTTGGCTGGTACCACCTCAAGGCTGGAAGGAGGTCTGGACTCCCTGGGGGAGGCTGGAGCCTGGGTGATACAAGATCAACAAAGTGTTGTCTCCACAGGGCAGGCCACCACACGTTTATCTGGTAAAGTCTCAGCAGAATTTAGAGTTCCAATGTCCCCACCAATATTATCATCATCTCATATGTCTCTATCCCAATCCTCTGGGTTCCACTACTTTCCAATCAATGCCTTTACTTTAATGTGGGGTTGATTTTAGTTTCCTTTGTAACTCTGCTACTCATACAATAGGAGTCTGGGTCTAGTTCTCAGATATCTCAAGCCTGTGGCTACAGGAAACAAGATTTTCTTTTAGAGCACACATAGAAACTTTCACATCATTCATGCGGTGTTAAGTTGTAAATTTGAAGCCTTTAGCTCATCTGTTTCTTTTGTAACTGTATCCAGAGTATCTAGGAAGAACCAGCCAATATCATTATACCTTTTGACTCCACAAAATTCTGTTAAGGTGTTGAAAACACTCTCACCCAAATCCTTGCCTCTTGTAAGCATAAGCATGGAAGTAGAGGAATCCAGTGATGATATTTTGCATATGTCCATTGCCAACTAATGCCATGGACTGTTAGTAGCCTCTTCATTATTGGAAAGGGAGTTATTAGTACCCTTGAGTCCAATTAGAGTAGAGAGCCAATTGCAAACTCCCAGAACCACCTCAGACATCCCATGTTTAAGACTCTGTTTCTCAAGAACCACTTCTGGTACCAAGCTGTATTAGTCAGGGTTCTCTAGAGAACAGAATCAACAGGAGATATCTGTAAATAATATGAGATTTTATAAGATTGTCTCACATGACTGTGCTGATGCACAAGTCCAGGTTCCGCAGGCAGGCTGCAAATCAGGGGCACCAGTGAAAGTTCAATTCAGGTCCTCGATGGGTTTCCAGGAGACGTTGGCTGTCCAAAGATGAGCTGGGAAATTCTCTGAATGCTGAAATCACTTCCCCTTTTAAGGTATTCAACTGAATGGATAAAACGTCACTCATTGCTGATGGCAATCTCCCTGGTTGATGGTAGATGTAATCAGCCACCCATGCAATAAACTCACTGATGACTAAAACCCATAATTGTCCTTGTGTTACAATTAGCCCAGTGCTTTCTTAACCAAACAACTGGACACAACTACCTGGCCAAATTAGCACATTAGCCTAACCATCAGTTTGTAACCAAGAGACTGGCTTTGCAGGAAATACTAAATGGAGTGCTAGAGCCTGAAAAGAAATGACAGGAGAGAGAGAAGCTTGGAAGAAAGTCTAGAAATTCAGATTATATCAGTAAAAGTAACTGAAAGTGTAAAATAGTGGGAAAATAAAATATGACAATAAGACCAAAAGGTCAAAATGGGTGAAATAAGACTGCCTTTACAGTAACAACATTGGATATTAATGGATTAAACTCCCCAATCAAAATACACAGATTGGCGAAATGGATAAGAAAATATGAGCCATCTATATGCTGTCTACAAGAGACTCACCTTAGACTCAAGGATACTAATAGATTGAAAGTGAAGGGCTGGAAAAAGATATTCCACACAGGCAGTAACCAAAACAAAACAAAACAAAACAAAACAAAAAAAAAAACCCTATATTATTGGATGAAATAGACAAAACTGTATATACACCTAACCAGGATCCCCCAAATTACATGAGGCAAAGTATGTCAAAACTGAAGGGAGATATAGATATCTCTACAATAATAGTTGGAAACTTCAATACGCAACACTCAGCATTGGATAAAACATCTGGGCAGAGGATCAATAAAGAAACAGATTGAATAATATGATAAATGGACTAAACCTAATAGACATATACAGAACATTGAACCCCAAAACAGCAGTATGTACATTCTTCTCAAGTTCTCATGGATCATATTTTGGGTCACAAAGCAGATCTCAATAAATTCAACAAGATTGAAATTATACAGAGCACTTTCTCTGATTATAATGGAATAAAGTTGGAAATCAACAAGAAGTGGAAAAAGTGAAAATACACAAATATATAAAGATTAAACAACACACTCTAAATAATCAATAGGTCAAAGAAGATATTGTGAGAGAAATCAATAAATATCTCAAGACAAATGAAAATGAGTACACAACTTATCAGAACCTATGGGATGCAGTGAAGGCAGTGCTGAGAGGGAAATTTATAACCATCAATGGTTACATTAAAAAAGAAGAAAGAGTTAAAATCAATGACCTAAGTACATAGCTGGAGGAACTAGAAAAAGAACAGCAAACTATTCCTAAAGCAAGTAGAAGAATGAAGTAAAAAAATACGAGAGCATAAATAAATGAATCTAAGAACATAAAAAATAGAGACTGTAAAAGTTTGGAAATGGATAGTGTTGATGGTAACATATTATAGTGAGTAGTAGGTGGTTATAAATGGGATTGAGGTTGAAAAGAGTGGTCTAGGGATGTAAATGTCAATTGAAGGTAAGCTAGAGAATAATTTAAGGACTGAATAAAACAGTGAACCCAGAGGTGAATGAGAATAGTGACTAATAGCACAAATGCAAGAATGTCCTTTTGTGAACTAGAATGGATCTACTTCACTATTGCAGGGTGGTGGGAATGTGGAAAAGCATGGGGAAAATAGTGTAATCAATAGGTGCATAGGTGTGTTTTACCTATGGACTATAGTTAACAGCAATACTGTAATATTCTTGCATCAATGCCAAAGATGTACTGTGTTAATAATAGAAAAGTATGGAAAAAATATGTGAAAATGTACCCTATGGACCATAGTTAGTGGTGATGGTTTGATGATATTATCTCATATCTGTAAAAATGTTCCACAACAGTGTGGTGTGTTGGTTAAGGGGTTCTGTATGGGAATTCTACACATGTGCATGATTGTTTTGTAATAAAAATATGTTTTAAAAATTAATTAATTAATTTTAAAAGATATGAATATGCACATTAAAGAAGCTCAGAGAACACTAAACAGGTAAAACACACCCCATCACATATTGATTACACTATTAAATGCAAAGGAAAAGGAGAGATTTCTGAAAGCTACAAGAGAAAAGCAACATGTTACATACAAGGGAGTCCCAATAGAGTGAGTGCCGATTTTTCATTAGAAACTATTGAGGCAAGAAAATGAGCTGAAATACTTAAAATGCTGAAAGAAAACAATAACCAACCAAGAATTTTATATCCAGCAAATTTTTCTTTAAAACATGAGGGGGAGTTTAAGACATTCTTAGAGAAACAAAAGCTGAGGGAGTACATCACACCTCTACCAGCCTTACAAGCAATTCTTAAGGGTATTCTTCAAACTGAAATGAAATGAAATATAGACAGTGGTTCAGAGAATCAAAAAGAAATAAAAACCTGTGGTAAAGTAAATCATTTGGGTAATTATAAATGCCAGAATTATGTATTGTTTTGTATTGTTTAATATGTAACTCCACTTCTTACTTCCTACAGGTGCTAAAGTGCAAATGCATAAAAGTTATGATAAATCTATGTTTTGGGGCATATAATGTACAAAGATATAAGTAGTAATAAGTACAAAAAATGGTGGGGAGACTGAGGGGTATAGTAAAAGTATATGTGCATGTTATTGAAATAAGTTTAGAATGAAAGCAAATATAATTGTCATATATCTAAGATGGTGAATTTTGATCCTGTGGTAATCACAAGGAAAACAGATGAAAAATATATACAGGTGCAAATGAAAAGGCACTCGATATGGTACAATGCAAGAAAGCAAATAAATATAAAAATAGGCTTTAATAGAAGTGAGGGGGAAAAGTTATAAGACTTACAAAAGCTGAAGAAAATCCTGTATTATCAGCAGTGACTTTAAATGTAAATGAATTAAACTCTCCAGTCAAAAGACAGAGATTGGCAGAATAGATAAAAGTAGATATGGCCCAACTATATGCTGTTTGCAAGAGACTCACCTTAAATTCAAAGATACAAGCAGGCTGAGGGTGAAAGGATGGTAAAATAATATAATGTGCAAGTAGTAACCAAAAGAGAGCTGGAGTGGCTATACTAATATTGGATAAAATAGATCTTAAGTCAAAAACACATACAAGGGAAAAGATGGTCATTACATACTGATAAAGGGGGCAATTCAAGAGGAAGATGTAAAAATTATAAATATATATGCACCTAACTGAAGAGCCCCAAAATATATGAAGTGAAGCAAATACTGACAGATTTGAAGGGAGAAAATGATGGTTCTACAATAATAGTGAGAGACTTTAACACACCACTCTCAATAATGGATAAAACAACTAGTCAGAACATCAATAACGAAGTACAGGACTTGATAGATACACTAAATTAATTATACCTAACAGACATATATAGAACACTGCACCCAATGAAAATAGAATACACATTCTTTTCAAGTGCACATGGATAATTCTGCAGGATAGACCATATGTTGGGTGACAAAACAAGTCTCAATAAATTCAAAAATATTGAAATCATATCATGTATATTCTCTGACACACAATGAAATGAAGCTAAAAATCAGTAACAGAGGGAGAAAGTAAAAATTCACAAATATGTTGAAATTAAACAACATACTCTTAAAGAACCAATGGCTTAAGGAGTAAACCAAAAGCAAAATTAGGAAATATCTTGAGGTGAATAAAAATGAAAATACAGCATATCAAAACTTATGGGATGCAGCAAAGGCAGTACTGAGAGGAAAATTTCTAGACCTCAATGCTTACATTAAAAAAGAAGAAAGACTTCAAATCAGAGACCTAACCTCAAAACTGGAAGAACCATAAAAAGAAGAGCAAACTAAACCCAAAGCAAGCAGAAGGAAGGAAACAACAAAGATTAGAGCAAAGATAACTGAAATAGAAAAAAAAAAAAAATAGAGGGAGATCCAAGATGGCAGAATAGGGCAAGGCAGACTGCAATCTTCTTCCAGAAACTGTGGGAAGATAGGCATGTTTACCTGGCAGAAGAGAAGCTGTGAGACCACAGGGGCAATTGGAGAGGGCAGTTAGAGAGGGGAGACCCAGTTGGCCAGGGGAAAGGGAACCCACGGGAGATAGGATACTCAAGCCAGCTCAGAGGCTAAGGAAGCCAGGGAAGTGACCTGGTTGGAAGATCAGCACTCAGAGGGGTCCTAGAGTGAGTTAAGGCCCCCACCCCCAGGGTGACAAGGGGAGTGTCCTGGTACCCAGCAGGCTTTTGAGGTGGGGGAGCTGCGAGGCAAACAAATGTGGGGGTCCAGCACACAGCCAACTCAGGGGGAGAGACGTGTAAGTGGGAGGAGAGATAAGGCCGGTGGACCAGGAAAAAAAGAAGTCACCAGCCAACTCTGAAACAGCTCCAGGGAAGGGGAGGGGGGAAATGAGCAGGCAGACTGCCACACCCACCTGTCCTGGGAGAGAGAGGAAATGGGACATTGAGCAGGAGGCTGACAGGCGCCTAACAGCCAGGGAGTGGGAAGCCTGGAGACGCAAACACCAAAACTTTAGAATCCTAACTGCTCTGAGGTTTAAAAAAAGGCCAGGCAGAGGCAAGGACAAGCCTTCAGAAGTCTTCAGAAGCCTAAACTGGCTGGTGGAGTTGGTGTAGTTCAGTGGTTAAACTCTTGCTTTACATATACAAGGTCCCAGGTTCAATACCCAGTACCTCCAAAAAAAAAAAAAAAAAAAAAACAGAAAAGAAAACGAGTCATAGTAATAAAGGGGCACCCCAGGAGTTAGCTGCAGGGAGAAGGAGTTGAAGGACAAGCAGGCTCAGGACAGGGAATTTAATTTAGACTGAGATTATTTTTTTAGGTTATTTTAATTTTAATTTTTTATATTTTATTTCTTTCCTTATTCCTTTCTCTACACCCAGGTACCTTACCTGGGGAGGGCAGGCTTCCAAAGAGATTGATTGGTGAGCACTGGCAGCCTCAGATGGTTGCAAGTGGTCTGAGAGGGAAGCCTGTTTTTTTTCCTTGTAGTTGTTGCTCTTTTTTTCTTTCTTTTCTCCTTAGTTTATCTCTTTTCTTTCTTTCAATTTTCCCTCTTCCATTGTGTTTATTCCATTCCATCTTCTCTTCTTAGGTTCTCATTTTCTTTCTTCTCATCTTTCTGGTCTTTTATTATATTCTTTCTTTTTTTTTCCTGTTTCTTTCTCTTTTTACTCCACATTTTAAAACCTTAATTTTTTTTTATTTTTTATGATTTCTCACTCTTATTAGTTATTTTTTTTTTCTTCCTGGTTCTTTTAAGTTTCATTGTCCATCTTGTGCATTTTTTTTCTCTTTTCCTTTCTTTCTCTTTCTACAGTCTTAATGTTTTTTCAGGGGAACATGGACAACTACAAGGATATAGAATAAGTTGAACTAAGTGTCAAAGAGGAACCTTAGCACAAAACAAAACAAAAGAAAACCCTAGAGTAGAAAGAGAAGCTAACCATATGAATAAGCCCATCAAGATAAACAGATGTCTAGACACCAGCAAAAATTACAAGCCATACTAAGAAACAAGAAAACATGGCCTAGTCTAATGAACAAATTAAAAAACAGGCAGAGATGCAGATTATGGAGCAACTAATCAAGGATGTCCAAGCAAATATCATGAAAACCTTAACGAAGTGAAGGAAGAGATAAAGGATATTAAAAAGACACTGGAGGAATATACAGAAGAAATCATAAACATAAATAAAAAGATAATGAATCTGATGGTGATGAATGGCACAATGCAAGAAATCAAAAATACTGGAAGCATATAACAGCAGATTTGAACAGGAAGAGGAAATAATTACTGATGTCAAAGATATTACATCTGAAATTGCACAGGTAAGTAGAACAGACAGATAAAAAGATAGAAAAAATTCAACAGGGATACAGAGAACTGAATGACAATACAAAATGCACAAACATGTACATTACAGGTATCCCATAGGAAGAAGAGAAGGGAAAGGGGGCAGAAGGAGTGTTGGAGGAAATAATGGCTGAAAATTTCCCAACTCTCTTGAGGGATATGGACATATATATGTCCAGGAAGTGCAGTACACACCAAACAGTATAAATCCTAACAGGCCTACCCCAAGATATATATTTCCCAAAATGTTCAAACATGCAGGACAAAGAGAGAATACTGAAAGCAGCAAGAGAAAAGAGATCCATCACATACAAGGGAAGCTCGATAAGATTAAGCACTGAGTTCTCATCTGAAACCAGGGAGGTGAGAAGGCAGTGGTATGACATAGTTAAGGTGCTAAAAGAAAACAACTGCCAGCCAAGAATTCTGTATCCAGGAAAGCTATCATTCAAAATGAGGAAGAGTTCAAAATATTCACAGATAAATAGAAATTAAGAGAGTTTGTCACCAAGAAACCTGCCCTTCAAAAAATACTAAAAGGAGTTCTGCAGATTAAAAGGAAAAAACAGGAGAGAGAGGGTTGGAAGGGAGTGCAGAAAGGAGGATTATTAACAAGAATAACTAAAAAAATAAAAGAGAAATAAAAACATAATATGAAATATATAAACATAAAGAAAAAAATGCCAAATGTAAGTACTGCTTTGACAGAAATAACATTGAATGTTAAAGGATTAAATACTCCAATCAAAAGACACAGATTAGCAGAATGGATAAGGAAATATTATCTTTCTATATGATGTTTACAAGAAACTCACCTTAGACTCAAGGAGGTTGCAAGTGAATGGTTGGAAAAGTACTTTACATGCAAACAATAACCAAAAAAAAGGTGGGAGTAGCTATACTAATATCATACAAAATAGACGTTAAATGCAAAACTATTCTAAGAGACAAATAAGGACACTATATATTAATAAAAGAGGTAATTTATCAAGAAAAAAGAACAACCATAAATATTTATGCACTGTATTTTTCAGCCAAAGGGGTGCTGATGCAAAATACCAGAAATCTGTTGGCTTTTATAGAGGGTATTTATTTGGGGTATAAGCTTACAGTCACAAGACCATAAAGAGTCCAACTCAAAGTACCATAAGAAGTACTTTCTCACCCAGATTCTGTTGCCATGTGTTGATGCAAGATGGTGGGCAATGTCTGTGAGGGTTCAGTCTTCCTTCTCCTTCCAAGGTTCTGTGGTCCCAGCTTCTTCCAAACTCAGCCACAGGCTGGGACAAGTCTTGTTTCTCTCCCGGGGCTCATTTTTCTCTGGGCAGAGCTGCTCTGCTCTCTCTACGAGGTCAGCTGTAGACTATCAGGCAAAAGGCTCATCTCTCTTCCCAGGGCCTCTCCCATGTCCATTCCTCAGTGTTTTTCTCCTGTGTGTTTACTCCTGCGCTTGAGGATCAAAACTCCAACTAACTCTTCCACAATGTCATTTTCTCTATGAGTCCATGCCCACCAAGGGAGCAGGAACTCAATGTCCTATTGACGTGGCCCAATCAAAGCCTTAATCATAATTTAATCAAGTGAAATGAAACCTCTGAATCCAATATCTATTTTTGGAATCCATAGACAATATCAAACTGCTACATGCATCTAACTAGAGTGCCCCAAAATAAATGAGGCAAACCTTGGAAAAACAAAATGCCAAAATAGATGCATCTACAAATATAGTGGGGAAATTTAATACACCATTATCATGGAAAGACAGAACTTCTGGATAGAGGGTCAATAAAGAAACAGAGACCGTGAATAATACATTAGAGGATATAGACCAAAGAGACATACAGAATATTACACCAAAATACAGCAGGATATACATTCTTCTCAAGTGCATATGGATCACTCTCTGAGATAGACGACATGCTAGGTCACAGAACAACTCTCAACAAATTCAGAAGGCTGAAATTATACAAAGTAATTAATCTGACCACAATGGAATGAAACTGGAAATCAGTAAGGGGCAGATTGGGCACAAAGATATGGAAGTTAAACAACACACTCTTACAAAATCAGTGGGTCAAGGAGGAAATTGCAAAAGAAATCAGTAACTACCTTGAAACTAACGAAAATGACAACACAACATATCAAAACTTATGGGATGCAGCAAAAGCAGTGCTGAGAATGAAAGTCATAGCCAGAAATGGCCTACATTAAAAAAAGAAGAAAGAGCTAAAATCAAAGGCCTAACTTCACACCTTGAGGAATTAGAAAAAGAACAACAAACTAACCTCAAAGGAAGTAGAAAGAAGGCAATAACAAAAACTAGTGCAGAGCTAAATGAAATTGAACATAAGAAAGGACTAGAAAAAATGAACAAAACCAAAAGCTGGTTCTTTGAGAAGATTAATAAAATTGACAAACCCTTAGCTAGACAAACAAGAAAAAAAGAGAGAAGATGTAAATACATTAAATAAGAAACAAGTAAGGGGATATCACAACTGACCCCACTGAAATAAAGAGATGTCATCTGCAAAATAAGAGAATACTTTGAAAAATTGCTTGTCAAAAAGATGGATAATTTAGAGGAAATGGACAAATTCCTAGAAACACACAAGCAGCCTATATTGATGAAAGAAGAAATTGATTAACTCAACAGACCAATCACAAGTAATGAGATAGAATTAATGATCAAAAACCTTCCAACTAAGAAGAGCCCAGGACCAGATGGCTTCACAGGTGAATTCTACCAAAAATTCTGGAAAAGACTAACAACAATCCTGCTTAAACTCTTCCAAAAAATAGAAATGGAGGGAATATTGCCTAACTTATTCTGTGATGTCAACATCACCCTAATACCAAAGCCAAATAAAGATGCCACAAGAAAGGAAAACTATAAACCAATCTCTCTAATGAACCTAGATGCTAAAATCTTCAACAAAAATACTTCCTAATTGTATTCAACAACACATCAAACTAATTATACACCATGACCAAGTGAGTTTCATGGTATGCAAAGATGTTTCAACAAAAGAAAATCAATCAATGTAATACACCACATAAACCGAATGAAAGAAAAAAATCACATGATATTCTCTATATATGCAGAAAAAGCATTTGGCAAAATAAAACACCCTTTCCAGATAAAAAACACTTCAAACAATAGGAATAGATGGCAACTTCCTCAACATGATAAACGGTGTATATGAAACTCCCACAGCTAACATTATATTCAATGGTGAAATCATAAAAGCTTTCCCTCTAAAATCTGCAACAAGACAAGGATGCCCACTTTCACTGTTCTTATTTAACATTGTGTTAGAAGTACTTGCTTGAACACTTAGGCAAGAAAAAGATATAAAAGGCATCCAAATTGGAAAGGAAGAAGTAAAAATTTCACTATTTGCAGATGACATGATCCTATACCTTGAAAGCCCTGAAAAATCTACAACAAAGTTCTAGAACTTATAAATGAGTTCAGTAAAGTCGCAGATTATTAGATCAACATGCAAAAATCAATAGCATTTCTGTACACCAATAATGAGTAATCTGAGGAGGAAATCAAGAAATAAATCCCATTTACAATAACAACTAAGTGCAGGGCAGTGACCGGTGAAGGAGAATGATCAACTGATGGGCCCTTGATATTGATGACTAGCCTTATGAGTCTTTGCTCTTGAAATTTAAACTTAGCCTATTGTTATGGGATGCCTAAGGGTTGCCTCCTGAGAGCCTCCTTGTTGCTCAATTGTGTCCTGTCTCTAAGCCAAACTCAGCATATGAATTCATTACCTTCCTCAGCATGGGACATGACTCCCAGGGATGAGACTCCCTGGCACTGAGGGATTGCTACCAAGTGCCAACTGGCAATGCGACTGGAAAAAGACCTTGAATAAAAGGGGGGAAAGGTAAAAACAAATGAGTTTATATGGCTAAGAGACTTCAAAATGATTTGGGAAGTCATCCTAGAGGTAACGTTTATGCACATCTCAGTAGGATCTCATAGAATTCCAAAGTGGATATCACCCC
Source organism: Tolypeutes matacus (assembly GCA_026826555.1). Taxonomy (NCBI): domain Eukaryota; kingdom Metazoa; phylum Chordata; class Mammalia; order Cingulata; family Chlamyphoridae; genus Tolypeutes; species Tolypeutes matacus. The sequence continues at coordinate 682,128 of JAKSZT010054514.1, forward strand.
AAATAGTGGGGCTCCTGAGGGCTCTGGAGACACCCAGGCCCTATGTCAGAGCAGATAGCTCTGGAGTTTAGTGTCTTGACAATGGGCCCTACTTTGTAGTTTCTGCTCCTGAGAGTGACAGAGTTGGACTCAACTATGTCTTCCCTGCACATGGCTCATCTGACCCTTCTATTCAAACCTATACTTGGTGCGGGAGTTTGCAGGTGTATGTCCAGAGATTTGAGTCTTTGGGCTGTCCATGTTCCAGCTGGGCCTGGAACCTTGGTGGAACAGCAACTCCTACTCTACAGCTCATTGGACTCATCCAGAACAACTGGCAGGGAGATGATAATGGACAACAGCCATCCCAGAGAATGGAGCAAGTCTACAGCTGCAGGCAGGATAATCCCATCCATCTTTCCCATGGGATATAAGCCCCCTTTCAATTGAAGGTGGAGTGGACATCACCATTCCAGACTCCTCAGGATGGGGGGAAGAGCTATGGACTAGAGTGTAATTACTGGTATACTACTATAGACATATTGTGATTCAAGCAATGGAAGAAATTACAACATTGATGTGGAGCCAGTGGCCACTGGAGGCTCTGGGAGCAGGGAGAGAGAAAAGCAGTTGTAATACAGGGGCATTTTTGGGGACTTGGGAATTGTCCTGAGTGACATTGCAATGACAGATATAGGTCATTTTATATCATCATATAACATGCAGAACTGTGTGGGAGAGAGTGTGGTCTAAAATGTGAACTATGGTCCATGCTTAATGGCAAAGCCCCAGGATGTGTTTATCAATTGCAATTAATGTGCCACACGAATAAAGGATGTTTATGTGGGAGGTTGTGGGAGGTGTGGGAGGTGGGGTGTATGGGAATTCCTATATTTTTTGTGTAACATTTACAAAAAAAGAGAAAAAGTATCAAATACCTAGGAATAAATTTAAATAAAGATGTAAATGACTTGTATGCAGAAAATACACAACACTGTTAAAGGAAATCAAAGAAGACCTAAATAAATGGAAGAATATTCTCTGTTCATGGATAGGAAGCCTAAACATCATTAAGATGTTTATCCTACCCAAACTGATTTAAAAATTTAAAGCAATCTCCAAAAAAATTACCAGAGGCTTTTTTTTTTTTACTGAACTGACAAAACTAACTATGAAATTTATTTGGAAGGGCAAGAGGCTCCAAATAGCCAAAGACATATGAAAAATAAATGAAATCAGAGGAATCACACTACATGACTTTAAAACATAATACAAAGAGTCAGTGGTTAAAACTGCCTGGTATTGGCACAAGGATAGACATACTGACCAATGGAACTGAATTGAGAGTTCTGATATAGATCCTTGCATATGCATTCAACTGATATTCAACAAGGCCACCAAGCCCATTCAACTGGGAGAGAATGGCCTCTTCAACAAATGGTGCTTTGGAGAACTGGATATCCATATCCAAAAGAATGAGAGAGAAACACCATCTCAGACCTTATATAAAAATTAACTCAAGATGCATCAAATATTTAAATAAAAGAGCCAAGACCATAAAGATCTTGGAAGATAATATAGGGAAGCATCTACAGGATCTTGTACTAGGAAATGGTTTCATGAACTTTACACTCAAAGCATGAGCAACAAAAGAAAAAATAGATAAATGGGACCTCCTCAAAATTAAAATATTTTGCATCTCAAGGATTCGGTCAAGAAAGTGAAAAGGCAGCCTACTCAATGGGAGAAAATATTTGGTAACCATATATCTGATAGGGGTCTAATATCCTGCATATATAAAGAAATCTTACATCCCAAAAATAAAGACAAACCACCCAGTTTAAAAAAAAATGGGCAAGTGATTTGAATAGACACTTCTCCAAAGAAGAAATACAAATGGCTAAAAATCACATGGAAAGATACTCAACATCACCAGCTATTAGGGAAATTGAAATCAAAACTACAATGAGTTATCATCTCACACCTATTAGACTGGTGGCTATTAAAAAAAAACAGAGGACTACAAGTGTTGGAGAGTATGTGGAGGAATGAGAACACATCCACTGCTGGTGGGAATGTAGAATGGTGCAGCCATTGTGGAGGACAGTTCGGTGGTTTCTCAGGAAGCTAACTACAGAATTGCCATATGATCCAGCAATCCCACTGCTGGGTAAGTACCCAGAAGAGTTGAAAGCAGGGACACAAACAGATATATGCACACCAATGTTCATACCAGCATTATTCACTACTGCCAAAACTTGGAAACAACCCAATTGTCCATTAACAGATAAATGGACAAATTGTGGTATCTACACACAATGGAATATTACTCAGCTGTAAGAAGGAATGCAGTATTAGCACATGGGATAACATGGATGAATCTTGAAGACTTTATGTTGAGTGAAGCAAGCCAGGCACTGAAGGACAAATATTGCACAACCTCACTGATACGAATTAAGCAAAGTGAGCAAACTCACAGAGCTAGAGTCTGGATGATAGGTGTACAGGAGACAGAAAGGGAGAAGAAGGTTGTGAGCCAATGCCCATATGGGCAAAATCTATAATAAGGTCGAAGGGTTGTAGCTGTGCAGGGTTGGGCAGTGCTCGTTTGTGAGGACAGTAGGGTGGGGAGAATTGGGTGGACTGTCCATGGAACTGCAGGGAGGTAGCAGTTGAACTCTGGGAATTTACAGGTATGTGATTAAAACTACAACATTGGGAATGTTCTTTTGGCAAATATGGCAGGGGAGGGTTACTGGTTTAAGGTGTTGGATGAAAGGGGCATGTGCGACAGGGTGCCCCTGGGGCAGGCTTCTAGGGAGTTTTTGAGTGTTCATCTTGTCATAATGTGTTGTATCAGTGGGTGGAAACCCACAAAACGAGCAGAAAGATGTTGGACTCCCATTCTGGGGAGTCCTGCTATGTTCTCAAATAGAGCAGGAGTCTCTCGAGAGCATATGCAGTGCACAATACCGGAGGATAGGCCAGTATGTCAAGCCCTCAATGTTGTTGCAAGTAACTATGATTCTTGTTCTTCGAGGAGTGAAGCTTGGTGGTTGCCGTGGGTCCTGAGGGGAGAGGGAGGGAAGAATAGAATAGATGGAACATGGGGCATTTTAGGTTGATGGAAGTGTTCTACATGATATTGCAATGAGAGATAGATACAGGCCATGTTAAATTTCATCAAAATTTATAAAATTATATGCTCCAAAATGTAAACCATAATGTAAATCATTGACCATGGTTACTAGCAATGTTTCAATATTTGTACATCAATTGTAACAAATGTACCATCCACGTGTAAAATGTTATTAATAGGGGAAAGGGGAAAGGGGGGAGGATGGTAGGTATATGGGAATCCACTATATTCTGTATGTCACTTTTCTGTAACCTAAAGATTCTTTGAAGATAAAATGAAAAAAAAAAAAAAAATAAGACACTGGGGGTATAAATGGAAGAAAATGTCACTGTACATACAAGACAACAAATCTTAGAGTGATAAAAGACATAATGTCAACAATTTTTTTATTTTATATTTTTATTCCAAATTATCAAATTTTTTGCATTTTATTTGTTATTTTTAAAACTATATTATTTCATTTTCTTATTAATTGTATTTGGTTATTTAGTTGGCTTCATTTTTGAAGAAGTTTTGGATCACAGAATGGTCACAACTGTGGCAGGGGAGGATCATTGGTGAGGGGTGTCAGTGATGGGGGATGCATGGGAGAAGGTTCACCTGGAGCATACCTATATGGCATATAAATGCATTCAAGTGTTCATGGAGCATTGTCACAGTGAGTGGAGATTCACACAATAACCAAAATAATATCAAAATCCCATCCTGGGGTGTTCTGTCACATTCTCTAATGGGACAGTAAGAATCCCCCAAGTACAGGGGCAGTGACTAGTGAAGGAGGATGGACCATTGACAGGCCCTTGATATTGATGACTGTACTTATGAACCTTTACTTTTGAAAGTGAAATTTAGCCTAGTATTATAGGGTGCCTAATAGTTATCTCCTGAGGGCCTCCTTATTACTCAAATCTGGCTTCTCTCTCTGTCGAACTCAGCATACAAATACATTACCTTTCTCCCAGTGTGGGACATGACTCCCAGGGATAAGTCTCCCTGGCAACAAGGGATTACTACCTACCACAAACTAGCAAAGCAATTGGAAAAAGACCTTGACCAAAAGGGAGAAAGGGTAAAGACAAATGAGTTTATATGGCTAAGAGATTTCAAAGTGATTCGAGAGGTCATTCCACAGGTTACACTTATGCACATCTCAGCAGGATCTCTTTGACTGCCAAAGTAAATATTGCCTCAAATAGCTGGACTCCTGAGGACTCTGGAGACATCCAGAGTCCATAAGCAAGGCAGACAGCTCAGGAGTTTGGTGCCCTGCCAATAGGCCCTACTTAGGAAATTGTGTTCTCCAGTATGACAGATTTGAACTCAGATGTGGTTGTCCTACACATGGCTCTTCTGCCCCTTCCATTTGAACCTATAGTTGGTACTAGAGTTGACAGGTGTATGTCTAAGACACTGAAATCTTTGGGCTGTCCATGTACCAGCTGAGCCCTGAATCTCAACAAAGTTGCAAAATCCACCCTCCAGTTCATTGGACTCACCCAGGACAACCAACAAGGAGATGATGATGGACAATGCCCATCCCAAGGAACAAAGAGACTCTTCAACAGCAAGCAGGATAGTCCCATCCATCTGCCCCATGGGATCTAAGCCCCCTTTCAATTAGAGGTAGAGGGGGCATCAACAATCCCAGAATCCTCAGGTTTGGGCAATGAACAATGAACTAGAGTAGACTTACTGGTATTCTAGTATAGGCTTCTTGTGATTCTAGCAATGGAAGAACTTTTATCATTGATGTGGAGGCAGTGGCCACTGGAAGTTCTGAGGGGAGGGAGAGGAAGAATCAGGTATAATATGGGGGCATTTTCAGGACTTGGGAACTGTCCTGAATGACATTGCAATGACAGATATAAGCCATTATATATCTTGTCATAACTTACAAAATTGTGTGGGAGAGAGTGTAAACTACAATGTAAACTACAATCCATACTTAGTGGCAATGCTCCAAAATGTGTTCATCAATTGTAACAAACGTACCATACTAAAGAAGGATGATGTTAATGTGGGAAAATGTGGGAGGGGTAGAGAGCAGGGCATATGGGAATCCCCTATATTTTTTGTACCATTTATGTAATCTAAGTATCTTTTAAAAAAATAGAAAGTATATTAAAAAAAGAACAATGAGTATAGCACTCAGGGACTTTGGGTGGCCCCAAATCAGAAATATAATCCCACATTTGATCATCATCTATGATACCTATATGGCCTGAGAGATTATTGCCACCTTCCCTAACTCTCAAATTCCTCTGAACATTATTACCTCAGATTTTAATCTCTGATGTTTTATTCTAATGAGGATAAGTCGCCATTCATTAGTACTCACTGCTATCTTATTTGTCAAAGTGCTCTTCTACATACATGCATAGCCAAGCTACCTCACTTCTGTCCACACTTCCTTCTGAGTTTTGAGCATATCAACTGGGTCCTTGAAGAGTCTCAACACTTCTATACCTCGCACTGATATTCCCACTGATCTATTTACCTTGCCACTGAATAATTCTTGTAGAAAAACTTGCTACTCTCCTCCAGACAGAATATCCCCTTCCATAAAAACAGCAGCTTCTTCTCCCTTAATTCCCTCAAAATGACTACCACAAGTGATACCTGTATGGCTCTCATTCCCTGAGCAAGTCAGGATGCCCATCTTTATATCTGGTTGGCCAGGATTTGAGATAAGGAGTATGTTGGCCCGTATTGGACCTTGGAAGAAGATAAGATGACACTTGACCCTTCTCTCAATATATATGAATTACCAGCCCATGTTAACAGTTAGATGATCATTAATTCCCCTGTGCCCTTCAAGATAACAGTAATCATCAATCCAGTTGTCTTATTAGTTTGCCTGGACTGCTATGACAAATATCACACACTGGTTGGCTTAAGCAACAAGAATTTATTGTCTCATGGTTTTGGAGGCTGGAAGTCCCAAAACAGGGTTTCAACAGATAATGCTTTCTCCTAGATTCTATAGTGTTCTGGTGCTGGATTGCATAATCCTTGGGATTCTTTGGTTTGCATCTCTGCCTCTGTTGCATGGCAATCTCCTACACTCTCTGGCTTCTTGTGACTGTGTGCTTTCCCTTATTTAAAAGGATTCCAGCCATATGGATTAAGGCTGATTCAATTTGGTCTCATCGAAATAAGATCTTTGAAGATTCTATTCATAAATGAGTTTACACTTTAATAATAACATTTCCCAAGGTACTATTGACAAAAGGGTTCCCACCCACAGGAATGTGAATTAAGGCTTGAACACATCTTTGATGGGGGACAGAATTCAAACCCCAACATCTTTTTTTTTAATATATTTTTTTTATTTTTTAAAGATACTTAGATTACACAAATGTTACATAAAAATTGTAGGGATTTCCATATGCCCACCTCCCACTCCTCCCACAACCTCCCACGTAAACATCCTTCACTAGAGTGGCACATCACCTGCAATAGATATACACATCTTGGGGCCTTGCCACTAAGCATGGAACTAACATCTTTTGATTCTTGTGCTGTACCGCAGGTATGTCCACCCTTTCTTTTACTGATTTCTTCGAGATCCTACCCCTTCCTCTGGGATCAGTTTGGATAATCCAGAAAAGTGGAATATATTTTAAAGGAGTTATATAACACATGCCTTGGCCAGTTCTGCTACCTGGTTCTGGGATGTGGTAGTTTAAGATTATTTATGAATTCCAAAAAGAAAGATTATGTTTATAAATTGGTCTGTTCCTCTGGATGTGATACCCTTTGATTGTATTAGATTCAGCTAAGATGTCTTTGATTAAATTATGTTAAGATTATGGCTTTGTTTTGACCATGTCAGTAGGGTGTAACTCAGGATTGAGTCCCCGCCTCTTTGATGGGCTATCTAAACACTCACTCAAGAAGACAGAAGAAGATAAACAGAGGAAGAGAGCTTCATAGACATGGAAGAGGAGAGACCTTTGATTCTGCACCCCAGGAAGAGAGATGAGCCAATGATGATGTATAGTATGTTTGTGTGGCCTTGCAACAATACCTCAGGAAACTTTCTCCAGGTACTACCTTCTATCCTTCCTTTGGAATCTACTTTTCTCACTCTGTTGTTATGGTTTCCATCCTGTTGCCTGGTAACTGGATTCATGCTCTCTACATAGTCTTCAGCAGTTGGATTGTCTGCTTGGGCTTCTAATTTCACTTCCAAATATTTTCTTCCAGATATTCCTTGTCTCTGCATTCTGCATCCCATAAGTTAATCATTCTCTACCCCAATTAGCACCAGAATTCCAACCTGATTTTGACATGCTGAGCCCTCACTTTGTCCAGGGAGAGATAAATCATGTACAGACACCTAAATAAGTAACGCTCCAAAAAACAAAGAAATAAGTGCTATAGATATCCTAACAAAAGACATGTGAGTTTTTGATAGGCAATGATCAATTCCAACTGAGGGAAATAATATAAGTGACAATTCACATTTATAGTGTTTAATCTTACAAAGCCCTTTCATGTATATTACTTCATTTAATTCTCACAATGAACCTGTAAGGTAGGCATTCATTCATTAAACAAATATTGAGGATCTACTATAAGCTAAGCAGTGTTTGGGTTGGGAGATAGAGCAATGAACCAAATAGTAAATAATCCCCACCCTCCTAGAGCTTACATTCAAGTGGGGGAAAGCAGACCAAACATAAGTAAATTCTTGGAATATAATAGTTTCTATAACGGAAAATAAAACTGACACAGTGTGATGGTTAGGCTCATGTGTCAACTTGGCCAGTTATTTAGTCAAGCAAGCACTGACCTAATTGTACTGTAAAGACATTTTGTGGACTTAAATCATCAGTGAGTTGATTGCATCTATGGCTGATTACATCTTCACTCAACTGAGGAGATTGTCTTCAGCAATGAGATGTCTCATCCAATCAGTTGAAGGTCTTAAAAGGAGAAGTGATTTCATCAGCCAGGGAGAGAATTCCCATCTCTACTTCAGGCAGCCAGCTTCTCCTGAAGAAGTCATCAAGGATTTTCATTGGAGTTCATGGCTTGCAGCCTGTTCTATTGAAAATGGGCTCAGGCATCCCCACCATTGCATGAGACAATTTTATAGATTCTCATAATATTTACATATATCTTCTGCTGTTTCTGTTTCCCTAGAGAACCCTGACTAATACACACAGAGATATGGACTTCTGACAGGGGTGGGATGTGACATTTTAAGTAGGATGGTCAGAAAAAGCCTCACTGAAAAGGTACCGTTAGATCAAGAAGAGACTAGTGTACTAATCCCTATGTTAGATGATCATGGCTCAGACCAAGGTGGTAGCAGTGGAGATGAGAACCAGTCATATTTTGGATATTTTGATGTTGAAACCAGTAGAATTTATTAGTGGATTTGAAATGTGAGAGAAAGAGGGATCAAGTTTCCTGAGCAGCTAGATGGTATGTTGATTATCCCCATTTTCTAGTCAAGGGAAGGACATGGAAGTTCAGAGAGGTCATGACTTTTTTTTAGGTCACTCAGCTAGAATGAGCTGAAATAAATTTGTGAATTCCAGCCCATGCTAGAAGACTTTATGGTGGAATAGTATTGAGTTGAGTTTTGAAGAAAGAATACACCCTTGAATGGTACAGAGTTGTAAGGACATGCCAGGAAGATTGCAGCCTGAATGAAGCTTCTAAACTGCTGATGGCATTTCTAATAGAAGGGAAGATTAAAGGATAAGGAGGCCAACACGATGAACATTGAGGCCCTGGAAACAGAAGAAGAGAAATATGAATGACTCAAAAAAAGGGAAAGAAGACAACGGAGTCATTCTAATGAGAGAGTAGGGGCCTATGAATGTGTGAAAATGCAGAAGATGGGGTGTGACATGAATTCTACCCAGAAGATGAATCAGCTCAAAGGCAGCTCATCAGCATGATGATTGACAGCACTGTTGGTTTGTGATACGGATTCATTGTAACTAACCCTGCTATGACTAGACACATATATAACATTTTATACATTCTGACTTTTGAACCTTTCATCTACCTGGGATGCCCTTTGCCAACTATCTTGTCTACGTATCAAACACTTGATTTTCCTCTAACTTACACATTTTTTCCGTCTTTTAAGCATTCTCTGACTCTATTTCACTGGATACACTTCTTGTTTTTGCTCTTGCAGTAAAGTGTAACTTCTTCCTTTGCTGCCTTTATCACAACCTATCATCATTTGATGTTTTCAAGTTTCTGTCTCACCTTCTACATTTAGTTTCTTGAGGGCAAGAACCATGTATTGCTTATTTGAGTCTCCCCAGCACTAAGCAAAACAGAGATCGATAAATACTTGCTGAATTAAATAAATAAATGAAACTCTCAAAATGTCCATTCTCCAGAGTAATTATTTATTTATTTACTTATTGCTTTTAAAATATTTTATGATGTAGAGAAAACAACCCAATAAACCTTCGAGTACCCATTGCCAATTCAGCATTTATCAACATACCTGCATATTGAATTACAACTTAGATTTTAGGAAACTGCTTGTGGTATAACAGTTATGCTGTTATCTTAACACTACCCATGGTTAGATGCTACTGTAGATTATATTTTTATTTGAGAAGTTGTGAGTATACAAAACAATCGTGCATACCATACATGATTCCAATATGTTACCCCATACCAATACCTTACATTTTTTCTGACATATTTGTTAGAACTGGTGAAATGACACCCCAATAATATTTCTACTATCTGTAGTCTGTATATTTGCTGTATTTTTTCCACAAACTATCCTATTATCAACACCATGTATTAGTATTGTATAATTGTTATAGTTCATGAGAGAACATTCTTATATTTGTACTATTACAGTTTATCATTTACTACAGTGTTCACTCTGTTATATGGTGCCCTGCCTTGTACAATGCATCAAAAATGTACTTGCGGTGACTTTCAGTTTCATCATGGAGTTGTGTTGTCATTAACTCAGTCCATTTCAGAAAATTTTCATTACTTCAAAAGGAAAAATCCCATAGCTCCTTATATACCCCCAGTATTTACTCTTAGCATAGATGTAGTACCTTTTTTCTCATTGATGTAAAAATATTACAATATTACTATTAACTATAGTCTATATGTTAGTGATATTTTCCATGTGTCTACATATTCTTAACACCTTGCAATAGAGGAACATTTTTGTGTTTGTACTATTAACCATAATAGTCATCCACCACTGAAATCACTATGACATGTAATTCCTAGATTGTCTTCTAGCTTTCTTAAATTTGACATTAAGCACCCTAGATTACCCTCATTATACTCACTATAATGTGTTACCATCAACTCTATCCATTTCCCCACATATACAATCCACCTTATTAAACATTCTACATACATTTCAGAATCAACTTCCCCTTCACAACTCACATTCTATCTCCTAGTAACCTCTAATCTAGAGTTTAACTCCATGAGTTTACTCATCATATTTAGTTCATATTAGTGAGACCACACAATATTTGCCCTTTTCTGTCTGGCTTATTTCACTCAATATAATGTCTTCAAGGTTCATCCATGTTGTCATATGCATCCCGATTTCATTTCTTCTTACAGCTGAATAGTTTTCCATTGTATGTATATACCACATTTTATTTATGCATTCAATGGTTAATGGACACTTGAGTCGTTTCCATCTTTTAGCAATTGTGAATGTCACTATGAACATCAGTGTGTAAGTGTCTGTTCCAGTCCTTTCTTTCACTTCTTCTGAATATATTCCTAGTAGCAGGATTGCTGGGTCATATGGCAGTTCTATATTTAGGTTCCTGAGGAACCGCTAAACTGTCCTCCACAGAGGCTGCACCATTTTACATTCCCACCAACAGTGAGGGAGTGTTCCTATTTATCCACATCCTCTCCAGCACTTGTTGTTTTCTGCTTTTAAAAAAAATAATGGCCATTGTGTAAAGCATGAAATGATATCTAATTGTACTTTGATCTGCATTTCCCTAATAGCTAGTGATGTTGAGCATCCTTTCATGTGCTTTTTTGGCCATCTGTATTTCTTCTTTGGAAAAATGTCTGTTCAAATCTTTTGCCCATAATTTAATTGGGTTGCTTTTCTTTTTATCCATGAGCTGTAAGATCTCATTATATAATATGGATATCAAACCCTTATCAGACATGTGATTTCCATAAATTTTCTCCCATTGACTAGCCTGCCTCTTCACCTTCTTAACAAAGTTATTTGAAGAGCAAAAGTATTTAATTTTGAGGAGGTTCCATTTATCTAATTTTTGTTTCATTGTTTGTGCTTTGGGTGTGAGGTTTAAGAAGCCACTGACTAACACAACATCTTGGAGATGATTCCCACATTTTCTGCTAGGGGTTTTATGGTTCTAGCTTTTATATTTAGGTCCTTGATCCATTTTGAATTAATTTTTTGTATAACATCTGAGGCAGAAGTCCACTTTCTTTATTTTAACTATGGATATCTAGTTCTCCCAGCACCATTTGTTGAACAGACTGTTCTGACCCAGCTAGGTGGGTATGACAGCATTGTCGAAAATCACTTGACCAAAGATGTGAGGGTCTATTTGACATCTTAACGATGTTTAGTTTTCCAATCCATGAACACGAGATGTCCTTCCATTTACTTAGGTCTTCTTTTGTTTCTTTTAGAAATATTTTGTAGTTTTATGATTACAGGTCCTTTATGTCCTTGTTTAAGTTTATTTCTAAATATTTGATTTTTTTTAAATTACTATTAGAAATGGATTTTTTCTGGCTTCCTCCTCAGATTGCTCATTAATAGTTAATAGAAACACTCCTGACCTTTGCATGTTAATCTTGTATCATGCCCCATGATGAATACCTCTTTTAGTACTAGTGGCTTTGGTGTGGATTTTTTGGGATATCCTAGGTATAGGATCATATCATCAGTAAATAGTGAAAGTTTTACTTCTTCCTTTCCTATCTGGGTACATTTTATTTCTTTATCTAGCCTTATTGCTCTAGCTAGATCTCACAATATTGAATAATAATGTTGATAGTAGGCATCCTTGTCTTAATCCTGATATCAGCAGAAAAGCTTTCAGTCTTTCACCATTGAGTCCAATGCTAGATGTAGGTTTTTCATATATGCATTTTACAATCTTGAGAAAGCTTCCTTCTATTCCTATCTTTTGGAGTGTTTTTTTTATCAAGAAATGCTGTATTTTGTCAAACACCCTTTCTTCATCAATCAAGAGGATCATGTGATTTTTCTTCTTCAATTTATGAATGTGGGTTATGAAACTAAATGATTTTCCTGTATTGAACCACCCTTGCATACCTGGGATAAAACCCACTTGATCTTGGTGTATAATTCTTTTAATGTGCTTTTGAATTCAGCTAGCAAGTATTTTATTGAGGATTTTTGCATCTATATTCATTAGAAAAATTAGTCTGTAATTTTTTTCCGTAGCATCTTTATCTGGCTTTGCTATTAGGGTGATATTGGCTTCATAGAATGAATTTGGTAGCATTCCTACCTCTTCAAAAATTTGGAGGAGCTTGAGCAAGATTGGCATTAGATCATTTTTGAATGATTAGTAGAATTCAACTGTGAAGGAATCTGGTCTGGGGCTTTTCGTTTTTGGGAAGTTTTTTATGAGTGCTTCAAACTCTTTACTCTTGATTGATTTGCTTAGGTCTTCTATTTCTTCGAAGATCAGTGTAGGTTGTTCATGTGTTTCCAGGAATTTGTCCATTTTGTCTATGTTCTCTAGTTTGTGGGCATACAGTTGTTCATAGTATCCTCTTAGGGTCTCTCTTCTATTTGCTGGGTCAGTAGTAATGGCCCTTCTCTCATTTCTGATTTTATTTATTTGCATCTTACCTCTTTTTTCCTTGTCAATTTAAATAAGTGTTTGTAGATTTTGTTGAGCTTCTTAAAAGAACCAACTTTTGGTTTTGCTGATTCTACTTTTTATTTTCTTGGTTCTTATTTCTACACTGATATTTATGGTTTCTTTCCTTCAGCTTGGTTTAGGATTAATTTGCTATTCTTTTTCTAGTTTCTCCAGGTATTCAGTTAGTGCTTCGAATCTGGCTCTTTCTTCTTTTTAATGTAAGCATTGAATTTCCCCTCAGCTCTGCCTTTGCTGTGTCCCATAGGTTTTGGTATGTTGTGTTCTCATTTTTATTCATCTCAAGATATTTCCTGATTTCTCTTGCAATTTCTTCTTTGACCCACTGATTATTTAAAAGTGTGTTGTTTAATCTCCATATATTTGTGAATTTTCCCTTTTTCTGTATGTTATTGATTTCCTGTGTTCATTCCATTATGATCAGAGAAAGTGCTTGGGATAATTTCCATCACTATAAATTTATTGAGACTTGTCATGTGGCCCAAAATATGGTCTATCCTGGAGAAGGATCCATGGGAACTCGAGAAAAATGTATATCCTGCTGCTTTGGGGTGTAATGCTCTATAAATGTCTATTAGATCTAGTTCATTTATCATATTATTCAAGCTCTTTGTTTTCTTATTTATCCTCTGTCCATATGCTCTATCCAATGCTGAGAGTGGTGTATTGAAGTCTTCAACTATTATTGTATAGATGTCTATTTCTCTCTTTTGTTTTGCCAGTGTGTGCCTCACGTACCTTGGGGCACCGAGGTTCTGTGCAAAAATATTATTATGGTTATTTCTTCTTGGCGAATTGCCCCTTTAATTAATATATAATTATCATCTTCATCTCTTATAACACTTTTGCATTTAAAATCTCTTTTGGCCAATATTAGTATTGCTACTCCAGATCTTTTTTTGGTTACAATTTGTGTGAAATATCTTTTTCTAACCTTTCACTTTCAACATAATTGTATCCTATGTCTGATGTGAGTCTCTTGTAGACAGTATATAAATGGGTCATATTTTTGTATATTCTGTCAGTCTAAGTCTTTTGACTGGGGAGTTTAATCCATTAACATTCAGTGTTATTACTGTTAGGATATTAATTACTTCATCTATTTTATCCTTTGGATTTTTGTCATCATATCTTACTATTGTCTCTCTTTTTTCCCTTTATGTTAACCTTACAAACAATCTTCATTTCTACACTCTTCTCCAAGTCTGTCACCTTCGTCTTTTCCTTTAGGGCTGTAGTACTCCCTTTAGTATTTCTTGTAATTCCAGTTTTTTTGTAGCATACTATCAGATTTTGTTTGTCTGTGAAGACTTTAAACTCACACTCATATTTGAAGGACAATTTTGGCAGATAAAGAATTCTTGGTTGGCACTTTTTCTCCTTCAGTATCTTAAATATATCATACCACTGCCTTCTCGTCTCCATGGTTTCTGATGATTGATTGGCACCTAGTGTTATTGAGGTTCCCTTGTACATGATGCATTGCTTTTCTCTTGCTGCTTTCAGAATCCTCTCTTTATCTCTGGTATTTGCCGTTCTGAATAGTAGGTGTCTTGGAGTAGGTCTATTCATATTTATTCTGTTTGGAGTGCATTGTTGTTCTTCTTGTGTATTGATATGCATGTCTTTCATAAAGATTGGGAAGTTTTGGGTCATTATTTCCTTAAACAGTCTTTCTTCCCCTTTTCTGTTAACTTCTCCTTCTGGGACACCTGTGATGCATATGTTTGCATGTTTCACGCTGTAATTCAATTCCCTGAGGCCCTGTTCCATTCTTCCATTCTTTTTTCTGTTTATTCTCCTGTCTTTTCAAGTTCAGATGTTCTTTCCTCAATTTCACTTATTCATTCTTCTGCCATTTCAAATCTGTTATATGCTTCTAATGGTTTTTTTTGTTTTGTTTTGTTTTGTTTTAATTTTTTATTTTACTGGGAGGTCCTGGGGATCGAACCCAGGTCCCTCCATATGGGAGACAGACACCCAACCATTTGCACCACATCTGCTCCTCTAATGTATTTTTAACCTCATACATTGTGTCTTTCATTCCCATAAGCTTTGTTACTTTTCTTTCTAGGTTTTCAATTTGTTCCTTATGCTCACCCACCATCTTCTTAATATCCTTTATCTTTTTAGCCATATTTTCCTTCATTTCCTTGAATTGATTTAGGAAATTTGTGTGCTCATCATTGATTAGTTGTCTTAAATCTTATGTCTCATCAGGATTTGTGGTTTGTTCCTTTGGCTGGGTCATCTCTTCCCATTTCTTAGTTTGGCTTGTAATTTTTTACTGATGCCAAGGCATCTGATTATGTTGATGAATTTACTCCGAAAGCAAATTTCTCTCTCTTGCCTATTGGCTTTTTTCATGGTTCATCTTTGATTTTTGGTTAAACTTATTCTGAGTCTTTAAAATTTGCTCAGCTTAGGTTCTCAAAATAGGGCTAGGGTCCCACTAATGGAGCACAGATCCAATCTAAGGGGTCTGGGACATGAGAAACCCCAGGCAGCATTTTTCTTCCTGCAGTTTCCTGGCTTGCCAGCAGATGGCACTTTTCAGAGAATCTTTCCATGGAGGTGACTCTTTCAACCTCCATTTGCACATGATTTTGGTCTGGCCAGAACTGAGATTCAAAGCAGGCTCTGCTGGCCAAACTCAAATGGCGTGAAACCACTCTCCACCCTCTACCACAAATTCCCTCTTCCCAGGGAAAAAGACATCTTTTCCCCTCTCAGTTGGCTGCAGTGATACATGGGTTTTACTCTGGCTGTTTGGCTTGAGTGTGGGGAATGGATGCTGTTCTAAACCACAGAATCTAGTAACTCATGGTTTTCATTTTGGCTTCTTTGTCTCTCTGTCACTCACCCTTCTGGACAATGTGCAGGCCTCTCCTAGCCTTCAGATCCCCAAAGCAGCTCCCTCAGACAGTTTTTTGCCTTTCTTCCATTTATTTTGTAAGAGAGTTGAGGCCTGCTTGCTTACTCCAATGGCATCTTCCAAGAAGTCTCATTTATTCTAACAGTAATTATACTGTGTCCATATCTTCTCCAACCACAATGAAATGAAGTTAGAAATCAATAACAGAGGGAGAAGTGATACAAGGAGAAAAAATAAAAATAAAAAATAATTTAAAAAAATGTTGTTTTGTTTTTTCCCATTTTCT
Organism: Tolypeutes matacus; assembly: GCA_026826555.1. NCBI lineage: Eukaryota > Metazoa > Chordata > Mammalia > Cingulata > Chlamyphoridae > Tolypeutes > Tolypeutes matacus. The sequence goes on from JAKSZT010054514.1 coordinate 698,294, forward strand.
TTTTTTGAATGTCTCAATCCATTAATAATATTTTATTCTTAGTTCTTTTTTTTCTGAGTTTCCTTGTATTTTATCTCTTACATTTAGGCTTATCATTATTATTTCATTTTCCTATTAATTCCATTTGGTTATTATATGGGCTTCATCTTCAAGGAAGGTTTAGATCACATAAGGGTTACAATGGGGGCTGCAGAGGATCATTTGTGGGGGATGTCTGGGATGGGGGATTCATGGGAGTAAGTTCATCTGAATATACATGAAAGATATATAAAATTGTTCAAATGATCAAGGGATGAGGCATGGTCATGATGGGTAGACAATCACTCAATAATTGAGGGAATACTGAATTCCCAGCCTGAGAGCTCTGCCACATTATCCAAGGGAGCAGTAACAGTCCCCCGAGTGCAGGGGCAGTGTCTGGCAAAGGAGGATGGTCCACTAATGGGTTCTTGTTATTGATGACTAGCCTTACGAGTCTTTGCTCTTGTAATTGAAACTTAGCCTACTGTTATGGGGTGCCTAAGGGTTGCCACCTGAGAACCTCCTTGTTGCTCAAATGTGGCCTCTCTCTAAGCCAAACTCAGCATATGAATGCATTACCTTCCCCCCAATGTGGGACATGACTCCCAGGGATGAGCCTCCTGGGCAACGAGGGATTAATACCAAGTGCCAACTGGAAACACAACTGGAAAAAAACCTTGAATAAAAGGGGGAAAAGGTAAAGACAAATGAGTTCATGTGGCTAAGAGACTTCAAAGAGAGTCGGGAGGTCATCCCAGAGGTAACGCTTATGTACACCTCAGTAGGATCTCATAGAACACCAAAGTGGATATCACCCACACAGAGGGGTGTCTGAGGGCTCTGGAGACACCCAGGTCCTCTATAAGTGGGGATAACCCCAGAGATTGATGCCTTATCAGTGGGCTCTACTTTGGAATCTGTGCTCCTGAGAGTGACAGAGTTGGACTTAAATAAGTCCTCCCTGCACAAGGTCCATCAGTCCCTTCTATTCAAACCTATGTGTGAGGCTGGAGTTTTTAGGTGTACTTCCAGAGACTGGAGCCTCTGGCCCTCCTATGTGCCAGCGGTGCCTGGAATCTCGGTGGAGCTGCAATACCTACGCTACAGCTCAATGGGCTCACTCAAGTCACCTGGTGAGGAGACGAGATGGACAATGGCCATCCCAGGGAATGGAAAGAGCTTGCAGCTGAAGACAGGATAATCCCATCCACCGTATCCATGGGATATAAGCCCACTCTCACTTGGAGGTGGAGTGGACATCACCATTCCAGTCCCCTCAGGAGTGGGGGAAGAGCTATGGACTAGAGTGGACTTAAGGGTATTCTGTTGTAGACATATTGTGACTCAAGCAATGGAAGAAATTATAACAGTGAAGTGGAACCAGTGGCCACTAGACGCTTTTGGGGTGGGGAGGGGAAGGGCAGTTGTAATACAGGGACTTTTTCAGGACTTGGGGGTTATCCTGAGTGATGTTGTGGCGACAGATATAGGCCATTTTACATCAGCATATACCAGGCATAACTGTGTGGGAGAGACTGTGGTCTACAATGTGAACTGTGGTCTATGCTTAGCGTCAAAGCCCCAGGGTGTGTATATCCATTGCAGGTGATGTGCCACACTAATGAAGGATGTTTATGTGAGATGTTATGGGAGGTATGGGAGGTGGAGATCATGGGAATCCCTGTAATTTTTGTGTAATGTAAGCATCTTTTAAAATGTATATGAAAAAAAAAAAACATTTATGTAAGCAAATGCACATATGCACATATATCTATATATCATTTTAAAAATATTGGTTTTATTGTGAAAAAATTTGATTTTTACCCACAATAAAAAAAGAGAGAAATATAAATATGTGGAAAATGAACAATGTACTCTTAAACAACCAATGGATTAAAGCAGAAATCACAAGGAAAATTCAGAAATATCTTGAGTGAATGAAAATGAAAATATAACATACCAAAACTGGGATGCAGTACAGGCAGTGCTGAGAAGAAAATTTATTGCTCTAAATTCTGACATTAAAAAGAGGAAAGAAAATTTTTTGAAAATTACAAAGAGGAAAGATTACATATCAAAGGCCTAATCTCAAAACTGGAAGAACTACAAAAGGAGGATCTAACTAAACCCAAAGTGAGCAGAAAGAAGGAAATAACAAAGATTAGGGTAGAAATAAATGAAATAGAGTAAAAAACAATAGAGAATCAACAAAACCAAAAGTTAGTTCTTTGAAAAGATCAATAAAATCAATAAACCTTTAGCTAGACTGATAAATATAAAAAAAGAGGGCACAAATGATGAAAATAAGAAAAGGGGGGGTTTTACTATCAACCCCACTGAAATAAAAAAAGACTATAACAGGATGTTATGAACAATTATATACCAACGAATTAGATAACGTAGATGAAATGGACAGATTCCTAGAAACATATAAACAAATCTTCTTAATGCTATTAGAAATAGATCCCCACAAACCAGTAACTAGTAAACAGATTGAATCAGTAATCAAAACTTCCCCACAAAGAAAAGCTCAGGATCAGATGGCTTCACAATGGAATATTACCAAACACTCCAAGAAGTTTTAACTCCAGCTCTGCGCAAACTCTTCCAAAAAATTGAAGAGGAAGGAACACTCCCTAATTCATTCTACGAGTTCAACATCACCATCATATGAAAAACATATAAAAAATATCACAAGAAAAGAAAATTATAGACCAATATCTTTTATGAATATATATGCAAATATCCTCAACAAAATACAAGCAAACCAAATCCAACAGCACATTATAAGAATTATAAACCATGATCACGTGGGATTTACCCCAGGTATGCTAGGGTGTTTCAACATAAGAAAATCAATTAATGTAATTGTAACATAATGAAGGAAAAATCCACACGACCATCTCAATTGATATATAAAAGGCATTTAACAAAATCTAAACTGAAAGCTTTCCTTCTAAAATCAAGGACAAGACAAGAATGACAACTGTCATCACTGTTATTCACCATTGCACTAGAAGTTCTAGCCAGAACAATTAGGCAAGAAAAAGAAATAAAGGGTACCCACATTTGAAAGGAAGGAGTAAATCCTGTGTGCAGATGACATGATTCTATATACAGAAAATCCTGAAAAATGCAAAACGAATCTCCTTGAGCTAATAAATTCAGCAAAGTGATGGGGTACAAGATCAACACCCCAAAATCAATAGTGTTTCTGTACATTAGCAATGAACAATCTCAACAAGAAATCAAGAAAAAATTCCATTCACAATAGTAACTAAAACAACCAAGTATCTAGGAATAAACCTAACCAAGGATGTAAAGGACTTGTATACAGAAAACTACAAAACATTGTTAAAAGAAATCAAAGAATACCTAAATAAATGGAAGGGACATTCCATGTTCATGGACTGGAAGACTAAATATTGTTATGATGTCAATTCTACCCAAAGTGATTTACAGATTCTATGCAATACTAAACAATATTTCAACAGCTTTCTTTGAAGTAATGGAAAAGCCAATCATCAAATTAAAATGGAAGTGTAAGGGACCCTGAATAGCCAAATCCATCCCAAAAAAGGGGAACAAAGTTGGAGGATGCAAACTTCTGGATCTAAAACTGATTACAAAGCCACAGTAATCAAAACAGCATGGAACAGGCACAAAGACAAACATACAGACCAATGGAATTGAATTTAGATCTCAGAAAAAAAAAACCTCACAATTACAGCCAACAATATTTTGACAGAGGGACAAAGACCAATCATTGGGAAAGAATATTCTCTTCAACACACATTGCTGGGGAAATAAGATCTCAATTTGTAAATAATTAAGGTAGATCCCTACCTCACACCACTAGAAAAGTCAATTCAAAATAGATTAAAGACCTAAATATAAGAGTCAGAACTATAAAACTCCTAGAATAAAACATAAGGAAATATCTTTAGGACCTGGTGATAGGCAATGGTTTCTTAGACATTATACTGAAATTACAAGCAACAGAATAAGATAGATAAATGGGACCTCATCAAAATTATAAACTTTTGCATCTCAGAGGATGTTATCATGAAAGTAAATTGACAACATACACAATGGAAGAAAATATTTGGAAACCACATATCTGATAAGTGTTTAATTTCCAGAATATAAAAGAAATCTTTCAACATAACAACAAAAAGACAAACAACCCAATTAAAAACTGGGAAAAAGACTTGACTAGGCATTTCTCCCAAGAAGATATATGAATGGCCAAAAAGCACATGAAAAGATGATTAATATCATTAGCCAATAGGAAATGCAAACCAAAACCAGAATGAGATATCATTTCATACCCACTAGAATGGCTGCTATTAAAAAATGGATGCAATGATTACCAAAGTGATGTAAGTAGAACTAAAACACAGTTGGCATTGTGGCATGCTTCCATGGAGAGATAACATGTGTGGTATAGCAAACTTGGAGCTTAGATCTATTAACTGCAGCTCAAAGAGGAACTTGTGCATTGATTAGTATTAAGTGCTCTACCTATATCTCTCCTATTCTAGATATATGCCTGATGATTATGATGATATCTTTTCTATTCTTGATCATATGCAGAGGGATATTGAACATGTTAAAAGTCCTGGTAAAGTTAACTCATTTTTAAGTAGTTAATGAATGTACCTATAAAATAAAGGAATGATTAAGTACCATCTTTATATTGATTGCCATGTGCTTGTCTTGTTGCCTATACTGTCCTCAGTAAGTTTATGTCTAGGGCAGTGCCTCTCCATACCTCTCCTAGCTGTTCTAAGTATAACCACTGCTGTGGAAACTGGGGTTGGCAGTTTGTACACAAACCTGGCAGGTTTACCACAATCTCTCCCCAGAGTTAACCAACAGCATAAAATAACCCAAGGAAGAAAGATGTTTCCCATCAACTTTGGGAGGATGCAACCTCTGAAGGTATAACTGGCCTTTCTCGCTCTCGTGGTCCAGTATGTCATAGCTGGTCCCTTTTGGGGTCTGCTTACTACCATCTTCTTTATTCTTTTAGGTGGCCATGTATCTTCAAAATTCTAATTAAGTTTATTTCTTACAGAATCGATGCCTTATTAGTCATGTAGGGATTTCATTCAGTTCCAAACACAGTGTCAGACCTGTTTTTCCTCAACTTCAATAGAATAGCCAGAGAGGTTTTTGCCCTAATCAGCAAGATGCAACTACAGAAGAATGACCTTTGCCCCTCAGCAACGCCTTAAGAATAAGGGCATGAACTCTCTGAGGGGGGAGTTGAGGCAAGTTAGTACAGGGAAATGAGGAAAATACGAGCCACAATATGGCCGGCAGACAACATAGCCAACAGAAAACATGGCTGTGAGACCCTGCTGAGACCTTGACCCTGACCTTTAGGTCCCAGTTAACTCTTTCTGGGTCCTCCCCTTGGCCCCGGATGTTCCAAACAGTCCTCACCATTGGCCCCCACCATTGGCGGAGTAGCCATTAACAACTTGGGTCCCTCCCCTTAGCATTAGCAAGAGGAGAATAATTAATAGTTTAAAAAGTAACCACACAAGCCAGAGCTGGCTCCCTCTGCCTAGAGGAGACTGCACCAGTTGTCAGTGCATATTTCCATCCTTCTCTCCCATCTCTCAGTAAGCTCTGTTCTTTTCCCTCATTTCCCAATAAATTCTTCTCACTGGCCTAACTTTAAAAAAATGTAAAATTTCAAGTGTTGGAGAGGGTGTAGAGAAATAGGAACACTCATTCAATAATGGTGGGAATGTAAAATGATGCAGCATCTGTGAAAGACAGTGTTATAGTTTTCTAAGGCTGCTGATGCAAAAATACATGAGTTGGCTTTTATAAAGAGGATTTATTAGGGGTAATATCTTACAGTTCCAAGGCTGTAAAAATGTCCAAATCAAGGCATCATTAGAGATGATTTTTCACCAAAGGTTGTGCTGATCAGATCCTGGGCTTCTGTCACATGGCAAAGCAAAATGGCGGCTCCTCCTTGCTTCAGATGTGCTCCACAGATTCCAGCCTATGACCTTTCTCTCAATCTCTCAGAGTTTCTCTGTCTTCCTGCAGTCCTTTCTTTCACATGGCAGGATCAAAATGGTGGTGGTCTTTATCTGTGTGTTTCTGCTTTCAGTTCCCAGTTTATATAAGACCCCAGAAGAGGGCAGAGTCCTAATCTGGGTCATGCCTCACTGATGTAGTCCAGTCAAAGGCCATAAAGTTATCTAATCAAAACTGATATATAAGCAAAGTTCCTTTAACTGAATCTAATGCAATTGTTGGATCTCACACCCACAGAAATGGATTAGTTTTAAGAACATGATCTTTTATGGGATTCATAAAAAACTTCAAAATGTCACAGACAGTTTGGCCATTCCTCAAAAAGTTAAGCATAGAATTACCATATGACCTGGCAATCCCACTTCTAGGTGTATACCTGAAAGAATGGAAAGCAGAGACTCAAACAGATATTTGCACATTGATGTTCACAGCAGCATTATTCACAAATGCCAAAAGATGAAAGCCACCCAAGTGTCCATCAACCAATGAATGAATAAACAAAATGGGGTAAATACATGCAAAGGAGTATTATTCAGTCATAAGAAGGAATGAAGTTCTGATCCATGTGATAACATGGATGAACCTTGAAGACATCACATTGAGTGAAATAAGCCAGACACAACAGGAAAAATATTGCATGATTTCACTGGTATGTAATAATTAGAATAAGCGAACTCATAGAGTCATAATCTAGAATATAAATTACCAGGGGATGGGGTGGTGGTAGGGAATAGGCAGTTAAGCCTTAATATGTACAGAGTTGCTATTTGGAATGATGGAAAAGTTTTGGTAAAGGATGGTGTTGATGGTAGCACAACATTGTGAATGTAATTAACAGCAGTGAATTAGATATTTGAATATTGTTAAAAGGTGAAATTTTAGGTCATACATCTGTTACTAGAATAATTTTTTTTTAATATTTTAAAAAGACACTGGAGAAGAAATGGAAGAAAATGCCACTGTACATACAGGACAACTGATATTACAGTGATGAAAGGAAAAATGTCAAAAATAATTTATTTTATTTTATTTTTTTAATACCCAAATCTTTTTTACTTTATTTTAGTTTTAGTTTCTCTAAACTATTATGTGTTTTATTTCCTATGTTTAAACCTATCATTATTATCTCATTTTCCCATTAATCGAATTTGGCAATATTCTTGGCTTTATTTTTGAAGGTTTTGGATCACAGAAGGGTTACCACTATGGCAGGGAAGGATCATCAGGGTGGGGCGTCAGTGATGGGGAATACATGGGAGGAAGTTCACCTAGGCATACATATAAGGTATATAAATATGTTCAAATGTTCATGGAGCATTGCCACAAGGGGGGAGATTCACACAACAACTGAAAGATGATCAAATTCCCATCCTGGGGAGCTCTGCTACATTCTCTAATGGAATAGCAACAATCCCCCAAGTGCAGGGGCAATGACTAGTGAAGAAGAATGGTCCTATGATGGGCCCTTGATGATGATGACTATGCTTGCGAGCCTTTTGCTCTTGAATTTGCAACTTAGCCTAATCTTGGAGAGTGCCTAAAAGTTGCCTCTTGAGAGCCTCCTTGTTGCTCAAATGTGGCCTCTCTGTAAGCCAAACTCAGCATCTAAATGCATTACCTTCTCCCCAGCATGGGACATGACTCCCAGGGATGAGCCTCCCTGGCACCAAGGGATTACTACCAAGCACCGGCTGGTTACACAACTGGAAAAGGACCTTGAATAAAAGGGGGAAAAGGTAAAGACAAATGAGTGTATATGGCTAAGAGACTTCAAAGTGAGTCCAGAGGTGATCATAGAGGTAATGCTTATGCATGTCTCAGCAGGCTCTCATAGATGGCCAAGGCAGATATTATCCCAAATAGTGGGGATCCTTGGGCTTTGGAGATACCCAAGACCTACAGTCATGGCAGATAGCTCCAGAGTTTGGTGCCTTGCCAGTGGGCACTACTTTGGAGTTTGTGCTCCTGAGTGTGACAGAGTTGGACTCATATATGACTCCTCTACACATGACTCTTCTGTCCCTTTTATTTGAACCTATAGTTGGTGCTGGAGTTGGTAGGTATACGTCCAAGAGACTTTAATCTCTGGGCTGTCCATGTGCCAGCTGTGCCCTGAAATTCAATGGAGTTGCAATACCAACTCTCCAGTTCATTGGACTCACCCAGGACAACTAACAAGGAGATGAGGATAGATAACAACCATCCCAAGGAACCGAGAGAGTTTACAACTGCAAGCAAGAGAGTCCCATCTATCTGCCCCATGGGATCAAAGCCACCTCTCAATTAGAGGGGGAGTGGGCAACACCATCCCAGAACCCTCAGGATTGGGGAATGAACTATGGACTAAATTAGACTTACTGGTATTCTACTATAGACTTATTGTGATTCTAGCAATGGACGAAACTGTATCATTCCTGTGGAGGCAGTGGCCACTAGAGGTTCTGAGGGCAGGGAGAAGGAAATACAGATGAAATATGGGGACATTTGGGGGACTTGGGAATTTTCCTGAATGATATTACAATGATAGATATGGGCCATTACATATCTTGTCATAATCTACAAAATTGTGCAGGAGAGAGTGAAAACTACAAATGTAAGCTATAATCCATGCTTAGTGGCAATGTTCTAAAATGTTTTCATCAATTGTAATGAATGTACCACACTAATGAAGGATGTTGTTAATGTGGGAAAATGTGGGAGGTGTAGGAAGTGGGGCATATGGGAATCCCCTATATTTTTATGTAACATTTATGTAATCTACATACCTTTTAAATATATATATATATATTTTTTTTTAAAAGAATATCAAAGGAAGTTTAAAAAAATACATTGAACTGCATAACTCAAACAACAAACTCTTATTTAAAACATGGACTATAGTTCATAGTACAATTATAAAAATGTACCTTCATCAATTGTAAGAATAGTTCCCTACTGATGCAAGGTATTAATAATAGGGTGGTATATGGTAATCTTGTATTTTATGCATGATTGTTCTGTAACACACAACTACTCTAATAAAAGAAATTAAAAAGTAAGATCTCATCACTTCTCTGCTTTAAAACCCTCTAAGACTTCATAAAATACTTCAAATAAAACCCAAGCCCTTACAATGACATGATCTGGCTCCTGCCTACCTCTCCAATTTCATGTCCTCTCTAACTCTCTCTCTCTCTCTACACCCCACTGTAGTAGCTGTTGTTTCTCTTTGTCTCTGGCATGTGTCAAGACCCTTAACACATAGCATTCTTCAGTATGCTGTCCTATCCACCTAGAAAGCACTGTCTGGTGAAATCTCACTCATTCTTCAGGTATTGATTAAATGGCCCTTCATCGGAAAGGCATTCCCTTACTCCTATTCCTAAATCTGAATTAGGTCTCACTGCTATTTTATGTCACATAATGCTTTGTAATTAGAAATTGTGTGATTATTTTTCAATGTTGATCTTCCCCACACACACACCAAATTATAAACATCATGAAGCAGAAATATTTTTCCATTTTACTTACCAATCTAATCTTGGCACCAAACACAATGGTTGGCACACAGCTGATGGAAAATGAAAAAAATGAGTAGATAAGCATATAAATGGAAAGATGTCAGACATACTGCCTTAAGGCACCTGGGTGATCTCACCTTTGGTTGACTTGGTCTTTCTTAAAACTGATCAGGCAGAGCAGAGTTCAAACTCCTCAGATCTCCATAGTCTCAACATCTTCTTATTCTTCCCACCCAGCCCCCCACCTCCAGCATGGAAAGAGCTTAGATAAAAAATAAAGATGCTAACACAAAAAAGTACAAAACTAAACCAAAAAACACTGTTGTTTCTCTGTTGCCTGATTGTTTGTGGCCCCATCTGTTCACCTACTGAGCACCTGGTAAGCCTCAATTTGATCACAGATTGTTGTATTTTTATATGTTCCAGAATCTTCTCTGGTCTGGAGGTTAAGATGTGCATGAAAGGAGTTGGAAGATTCAAGATGGAGAATAAGAAGGAAAGGGGAAAGCAGAGAGAGGAAACACCTTCTTGTCACCCTAGCAGGCAGTGCCTCGCATACAGTTAAAGCAGTGGTTAGCAAACTTGGCTATTTATTAGGATCACCTGGAGAGCTTTTAAAAATCCCAATATCCTGGTCCCATCCTAGGCCAATAAAATCAGAAGTCTAGGGGCAGGATCCAGGAATCAGTATTTTTTATTGTGTTAAAAATACAAGGAATCAGTATTTTTAAAATGGGTTGAAGTTTATTCAGCACCATTGTTGGAGCCAAAGGCCCTTGGGGAAGACTGCTGCCAGTTGACTTCCTGGAATATCCATCAGTCATCCTCTCAGTCTAACTCCAGATCTAAATCTACTCTGTAGAGATGTATATTAAGTACTAATTGTATTGGATCTTTTGGGAAGAAAGTGAAACCAATTAGGAACAAAGGACTGCAGCCTCCTTGTTGCCACAGACTGTCCCACTCTATCAATCAGTGAGCCAGAAAATTTCCATGAACATCTTCCTGTTTTCGTAGTTAGGTGTTAGTGATAGAAAACCTACCTCACAGTTTTCAATGATAAATAGTGAGGTTTATACTAAGCCCTTCATTTAAAAGTGCTGGCCTCCCCCACTATCCCATTGTCCTGCTTGCTCTCTCTCTCCCTCTCATCAAAAAATAGAACAAATCTTAAGGCTTTAGTCATCTCATTGAATTTGTCTCTATCAACAACTACCAAATGGATTGGAGTGGAATACGATTCAGTAGTACTCTCATATCCACCCCTAGAATGTTTTTTGTTTGTTTGTTCTGCTTTATTTTTATTTCTATTTTTACTTTATTTTATGTTTCAATTCTAGCACAGGTTTCAGGGGTAGAGCAATAAATACATTGGACTGGAACTCAAGAGGTCAATGTTTTATTCTTGAAACTGGGTCAATTTTGGGCAAGTTTCTTCTTTGCTGTGAGCCTCAGTTTCACCAACTGTAATCTTCCCACTCTCTTAGCACTGTTGTAAGAACAAAATAAGTCATGAAAATCAGGACTAAATGAATAATGAAACTGTTCTGCTATGCTTCCATAAGGGGTTAGAAGGGTCCTGGGAATCTCTTCATTTTCCCTTGCAATTAGAGTAGAGAAAGAAATCCTTCTTCACTAGTAGCAATTTATAAATGAGTAAATATTTTTGGATATATTATTTTTCACATTCACTGAGGCAAACTTTCTTAACTGAGTTATTAAATTGCAATTATTTTTCATGTAAACCTTGTCTGTAACCAAACTTGGGCACCTAATACTTTGTTTACATTTAAACTCTTTTCTTTTAAGGAAGCCAAAACACAAAGCATACATTGTCATAAAATCAGTATTTAAAGAAAACAGAACAAAATAACACTCAAGAGACAAAGTCCATCTCCTTATTTTTAATAACTTTATTTCCCCTAATCTAATCCAGACAGTTTAGCTTTGGACACCAGCCTTTTATCCCAATGAGCTAATTGCTTTATCCAATCTACAAGACTTTAAGAAAGCTACTATGTCTCATTATCCCCCAGAGCACCAAGCAGAATATTTGGCTTATAAAATGAATTACATAAATGAGTAAATGAATGATTCAGTCTGTCAGCATCCCTGTAGCAGTGGTAGAAAGTATGAGCCTTATTTATCAGCTTCTGGAAAATAAGACAACAGAGGGATCAGGAAATTTTCCCAAAGCCACAATAAATGTTCTTATTCAACTGTACTGTGTTATTATCAATGTTTTGGGAAGATAGACTTAATTGATTATACAGGATTTTTAAAATTAAGGCTGATATCAATCAGCAGTAAAATTTCATACTAGATTTGTAAACAAACTAACAAAGAAAGTGAACATTGGAAAAGAATAATTACTATCAAGAGTCACCATGGGTTCACTATAAACAAATTTTGCCACACCAAACTTTTGTGGAAAATGAGATTGCCACATGAGAGAGAAAGCTGCTGACACCCTGTGTCTGGATTTCAGCAAGGCACAGACAAGTTCTATCATGTACCTATGAGTCCATATAGAAAACGGAATAGATCACAGTATATTTATGTTTTTATTAGTTTTATTAGTTGGTTAAAACATATCCTAAGACTCTGTTTAGTGGGTCAATATCAAACATTTATATTGTCACTTACCACTACTACAAGGTTTGGTCCTTATATAACTCAATTTTAAATATATATTTAAAACTAAAATAAAGATATAGAAGCCAGGCTGATTCAAGTATGTAGATAGCATTAAGCAAAAAGTATAGTCAATGTATTGGAATAAAAGAATCTGGATTTAAAAGTTTTATATGGATTGAAATTATTAGGGTGACACATATAGATGAAATTTAGTAAGGATAAATAGAAATTCCTGCATTTAGGTTCAAAAATAAATACTATAACATAGGATTAAGGAGATTGGCTGGTTGATTGTCATGAGAAAAAGAGCTGATAGATTTCAGTTCATCAAAAATCTCAATGTCTACATAAGCCTCTGCACTTCAAACTCGGTCCACAGTTTAACAGTTTTAACTCAGGTTTACGTAGACCCCCACACCCTTTTTAAAAAGTGCATATGATAATTTAATGAATAACAATCAAATAAACACACGTGGAAGTTCCATATAGAAGGCACAAAATAGAAGATCTCCAGCCCCTCCAGACTCTACCCCCCATGTACAGTTTACCACTTTTTCTTCCTCTCTAGAGATGACCACTATTGTGAGTTTTATGGTACTTTTCCTTGCTTTTCTTTATAATTGTACCAGTTATGTATGACTCTCAAACAAAATAGTTAATTTTGCTTGTCTTGGAACTTCAGGTAAGTGGACTGATATTAGATATATCTTTTGTGTCTTACTTCTTTTAATCAATACCTTATTTGCAAGTTTTATCCAAGTATTGCATGTAGCTACATTTCTTCAATTTTTATCACCATATAGTATTCCATTGCGTGTAAGTACTGCAACTTATCGATTGGCTTTTAGATGAGCATTTATGTCATTTCCAGTTTGGGGCCCCCATGGACACTGCTGCTGTGAGCTCTCTTGTGCATCTCTCCGGGTGCTCACGTGAAAAATTTCTGTAAGAGTCTATACCTCGGAGTTGATGGGTCATGATACATTTGCATCTGAAGCTTTAACAGACAATGTCAAGTTGTATTCCAAAGGTTGAACTACATGATGAATTCTTTTTTAATACATTGCTGGACTAGTAGTTCATACTTTAATATTTTTGCATCTATGATAATAAATAAAACTGTTTTCATGTAACTCTTAAAAAAATCTCAATGTCAATTGTGGTGGTTTGGAGTTACACACCCCAGAAAAGCATGTTCTTAACTATACTCCATTCCTGTAGGTGTGAACCCCTTGTAAATATGACCTTTTGATGAGGTTATTTTTAGCTAAGATGTGACTAACTGAATCAAGATGGGTCCTAATACTATTACATGAAGACTTCTAGAGAAGGCAACAGAAAGAAGCCATTGGAGAAGCAAGAAACTGGAAGTCAACAGAACCAAGAAGAGAAGGAAGACACCACCATGTGCATTGCCATGTGACAGAAAATTTGAGGGACCCCAAAGATAACTGGGAGCTACCACCAGAATACCACAGTCTTCAGGGAGAAAAAATTGCCTCAAAAAATTTGTTGATGCCTTGATTTTAGACTTAAAACAGTGAATAAATTCCAGTTGTTTAAACTAACTCGTTGAGTCTGCATACTTATACTATAAGACATGTTAAAGGAAGTCCTTGAAGAAGAAAGAAAATGATACCAGAAGGACATATTAATTATGCAAAAAACATTAAGAGCAACAAAAATATGGTAACTGTGATGGTAAATACATGAGTTTTTATTATTATTTAAAATGTTTCAAAGATAATTGTCTATTTTTTAAAATGATAGCAATTTAGAGTAGGGTTTATAATATATGTAAACAGTAAAAATATATGGCAAAAATACCAAAAAGGACAAGAGGGGTGAAATGGAAGAATATTCTTTAAAGATCTTATAGTATATGTGAAGTGGTATAATATCACTTGAAGGTAGACTATGATAAATTAAACATTTATACACCCTGAAGAAGTTACACTCTGAAGCAGTCATTAAATAACACAATGAAGTGATATAGCTAATAAGCCAATGAAGGAGATTAAATGCAGTAATAAAAACATTAACCTAAAATAAGGCAGAAAATGAGAATAAAAAGAATAATAATGGGAGAAATAGAAAACAAATTGTGACATTATAGATTTAAATGTAACCATATCAATAATTGCATTAAATGGAAATGGTCTACTTACCCCAAATGAAAGGCAGAGTTTGTCAGAAGGGATTAAAGAGAATAATCTAACTACCAGAAAAACACTTTAAATATAAAGATGCAATAAAAATTATAGAAAAATATACGATACTAACCCTAGTTAAAAGAAAGCTGGAATAGCTATATTAATATAAGACAAAGTAGATTTTAGAGTAAATATTATCAGGATGAAGAGATCATTTCATAATGATAAAGAGAACATAAAAATCCTAAGCATCTATGCACCTAATAACAGAGCTTTAAAATACATGAAGCAAAAACTCATACCTGAAAAGAGCAATAGACAAATTCACAATTAAAGTCAGAGATGTCAATACCCTTATCACAATAATTCATAAAGCAAGTAAACAGAAAATCAGTAATAATGTTGAAGATTTGAATAACACTATTAATGAATTAGACCTAATGATATTTACAGAACATTCTATCCAACAAAAACAGAATAAAAATTCTTTATAAGTGCACATGGTACATCTACCAAAATAGAACATATCTGGGCCATAAAACAAGTTTCCATCATTTTTAAAGGTTTCAAGACAAGTCATATGACCACAGTGGAATTAAATTTGAAATCAATAACAGAAATATCTTCAGAAAAATCCACAAATATTTGGAAGCAAAAATCATACTTCTGAGTAACCCATGGTTCAGAGAAAAAAATCAAAGGGGAAATTAGAAGGTATTTTGAACAGAATGAAAATGAAAACACAACATATCTAAATTTGTGAGACTGTACAAAAGCAGAAATTAGGAGGATAATTATAATACTAAACATCTATATTAGAAAAGAAGATAGATCTCAAATCAATGATTTCCACTTCTGCCTCAAGAGACAAAAAAAAAAAAAAAAAAAAGAGAGAGAAGAGAAAATTGAACCCCTAATATGCAGAAGTAATGAAATAATAATGATCAGAGTGGAAAGCAATGACACAGAAAACAGAAAAACAATAGAAAAAAATCAACAAAACCAAAAGCTGCTTCTATAAGAAATTTAGCCATATTGATGAAGAAAAAGATAGAAAAAATTACCAATATTATGAAGGAGGAAGTGACATAATTAGAGGTTATACACACATTAAAAGTAAAGGAAATATTATGGAAAACTTATGCCAATAAATTCTACAAATTAGAAGTAACAGACAACCCCTTGAAACAACCTCAACTCTCTAAAATCACTTAAATAGCCTGAATAGCCCTGTGTCTATTAAAGAAATAGAATTTATTAGAAACTTTCCCACAAAGAAAACTCACGGCTCAGGTGGCTTTACTGATTCATTGTACCAACTATTTAAGAAAAACTAATATGAATTATTCACAAATTCTTCCAAAATATTGAGGAGGAGGGAATATTTCCCAACTTATTCTAAGATGCCAGCAATACCCTGATACCAAAACCTGATAGAGACATTACAAGAAAAATACAGATTACTATCATTTATGGATATAGATGTAAAAGTTCTAAAAATTTGCTTGCAAAATTGAATCCAATAATATATAAAAATGATAATATACCATGATCAAGTGGTATTTATTGCAAAGAAATGAAGATTGGTTTAAATATTTGAAAGCCAATCAATGTAATTTACCATATTATCAATTTAAAAATATATATATATATAATCAACTCAATAGACACAGAAACAGCATTTGAAAAAATCCAACATTGGTTTCTGTTAAAAACGTTCAAGTAAAGTAAGAGAGAAAATAACTTCCTAAATTTGATAAAAGGCATCTAATTAAAACCTACACCTAACATTGTAGTTAATGATGAAAGATTGAGAGCTTTCCCTCTAAGATCAGGAACAAAACAAAGTGTTCACTCTCACCATTTCTATTCAACATTATATGAGAGGTCTAGCCATAAGACAAATTAGAAAAAAAATAAAAGGCATCCAATTGGCAAGGAATAATTAAAACTGTCTTTCTTTTCAGATCATCATTGTATATAATCTGAAGAACTTTTTAAAAACAGCCACCAGAAGTTCCACTTCTGGCATGACCACATGAGGAGCTACAGGGAACTTCTTCCCAGCAAAATTGATTAAAATTATTAAAAACAACCATTTAAATTATCTGGAAATGGTCATAAGTGCATACAAAAATGAGGAAAAAATATTTACTCAGGGAAATCTACTAAAACTCAGTAAGAAAAGCAAGAATCAGATATTTGAACCAAGACCTGCTCCCACCCTCCACATGGCACAGTTAAGAACACAGGGCCTTCTCTTCTCCCAGCTCCAATTAGTGGGCTATTTTCCTGTGAGGGGCAGGATATCAGCATTTCTCATCATGAACCCAGCTACCTGTCTCTGAGGCTAAGTTCTGGGTAAGTGTGGTAAAGAGGTGGAGGCTCCCTTCTTCCATCCGGCTCCAACTCAAGGGATGGAGGCTCTAACTTGGGCATGGCACCACTGAGAATACTAGAGTACAGGTCACCATTGCCCTCGCTCATTGAACAGGGGTTCCATACCAGAAGTATTTCCCAATCCCCTCCACCAAGCATTCAGCTCCTAAAGTAGATGTGTCTCTCAGAGAAAAGTACACCATTGTCACAGCCTCAGTACAAGAGCCATGACTCAGAGATTTTACCCAGAGGAAAAGCAGGCAAAGGAAGTGACTTCATTTACAACAGAGTGTGGAGAACTCAAGCCTAAGGAAACTCCCCAAAACAGTGGAGGTCCATAGTGAAAGGCAGATGGGAGAAGAAGGATAAATTCATTGAACATATAGACTAAACTGTAGGCCAGGTGGTTTGTCAGACAGAAAAGGGGAAAGAGATAGTTGAGAGGAGCCCTCCTGTGGTCAGAACAAATAGCAAATACTGACATCTGGAACTATTCTCTCAAAGGAGGCCAAATTTAATCAGATCAGTCTATGGAGCAATTTATGTCCCCAGGGCATTGTTGAAAACAGATCAATCAGCTGATGATTAATGAATTTTAACAGCTGGGTGTAGTCAGAGAAAGGGTAAGTCAATGAGAACTCAGCCAAAATCACTGTCATCCCAGGATGACTGTGCACATACCCAGGCAGCACCACCTGAGGAACAACATCAGAGGCTTCACACAAAGAGGAGGTAGAGAGTAGGGACAGACTTTAATAAATAACCCAATCAGTCACTAAATAACTAAATAGACATATAACAATAAATGTCCATGAGAGTGGCTGATTAGTGCCCAGAGTTGCTAGAATATTCTCTAAAATATCTAGTTTCTAACAAAAATTTATTAGATATGCAAAGAAACAGCAAAGTATGACCCCCAAAAAATGCATACAACAAAAACTACCAGTGGGAGTGACAAGATATCAGATTTAACAGACAAAGACCTCAAAGTAGCCAACATAAATATGTTCAAAGAACTAAAGGACACTAAGATATAAGAAGTAAAGGAAATAGATAATATAAATAAAGAAAAATTATTTTTAAAAAGAATAAAATTGAAACTGAGTTCAAAATGATAACTTACATAAAAGAAATTCACTGGAGGCATACAAAAATAGATCTGAATTGACAGAAGAAAGATTTAGCAAATTTGAAAATGATCAACATAGATTATGCAAGATGAGGAACACAGAGAAAAAAGAATAAAGAAAAATAAACAGAGACTAAAAGAAATGTGGCACACCATTAAGTGTGCCAGCATGTGCATAGAGACAGTACCAGAAGGAGGAAAGGAGAACACAAAATATTCTAAGAAATAATGGCTGAAAACTTCCTAAATTTATTTAAAAGCAGTACTCTGAACAACCAGGAAGCTCAACAAAGTCCAGGTAGGATAAATTAAAGAGATCAGTTAGTTGATAACTAACATAGCAAAATGGTTGAAAGCAAACACAAAGGAGAAAATCTTGAAAACAGCAAGAGAAAAATGATTCACCACTTACAGGGGAACCCAAATAAGATGAACAGCTGATTTGTCATTAGAAACAGTTGAAGTCAGAAGGCAGTGGAACAATATATTCAAAGTGCCCAAAGGAAGGAATTGTTAAACAAGAAACCTATATCCAGCAAAGCTATCTTTCAAAAATTAAGGTAAAATAAAGACATTCCAAGATAAAAAAAAAAACTGAGAGAATTTGTTGCTAACATACCCACCTTACAAGAAATACTAAAGGAAGCCCTTAAGGCTGAAAGCAAGTGATTCCAGACACTTATTGGAATACACATGAAAAAATAAAGAGAATCAGTAGAGGTAATTATGTAATTATAGTTACAAATGCATATTTCTTCTCCTTTCTTCTCCTAATTAATTTTAAAATCAAATGTATAAAGTAATAAGTATATAATGTATTGCTGAGCCTAGAACATATAGAAATGTAATTATTTGCCAATAATAACACAAAGGAGGTGGATGGGAGCAAAGCTGTTCTGGGCTAAGGAAAAGACTCCAGATGGTAACCAGAATTCACAGGAACAAATAAAAAAAACAGAAATGATAAATAAGAATGCTAATATAAGAAAAGCTATAAATATATAGCTTTCCTTTCTTTTCTCAGCTTCTCTACAAGAAATAAAATTATATAAACAAAACTTATAACAATGAATTGTTGGGTTTGTATGTATAACAACAATATCACAAAAGGGAGAAAAGGGTAATAGAGGCATATAGAAGTAACATTTCTATATTTCACTGGAATTAAGTTAGTAAAAATCTGAAATTGATTCTGATAATTTAAGGTTTATATGGTAAGCTTTAGAGCAATCACTAAGGAAATAAATAGTGTGTAGTGAAAAAATCATTGAAGAAATTAAAATGCTACATTAGAAAATATTTACTAATGCATAAGAAAGCAGTAAAGGAGGAATAGAAGCATTGAAAATAATTGAGATATTTAGAAAACAAAAATAAAATAAAATACCAGGCATAAATCCAACTAAGTGAATAATAGCATTAAACATGAATAAACAATCCAATCCAAAGCAGAGATTGTTAGATTGGATTTTAAAAACTAAAAACAATCCAACAATATCCTGTCTACAGTTTACATCCAAAGTTCCTCTGCTCCATCTTTATGTCGCCTTTTTGTGTTAAACAATTATTTTTAGCATATCATTTAAATTTCTCTGTTGATTCCTAATCTAAATTTAGAAATGTTATCTTTGTCTGTTGATCTAGGTATTACAATATGCATCAATTTATCACAATCTATTTCAGCTTAATACTGACATAATTTCAGGAAAATATAGCTTCATATTCTCCTACTCCTTAGCTCTATTATATTCATATATATTACATCAGTATGTATGGTAAAGCCCAAAACACAGTGTTATCATTTTGCTATCATTATACAATCTTATATGTTTTAAAGAAATTAACATTAAAAAGAGAAAATATAAATTTATACATCCTTTTGTATTAATCCACATATTTACCACTTTCAGTGTTTTTCATTACTTCCTATGTATTTGATTTACCATCTGGTGTTTTTTCCTTTCAGTCCGAAATATTTTTTTCAGTATTTCTTATAAGACAAGTCTGCTTACAAAGAGTACTTTGTCTTTAATTCTCTGGGAATGTTTTAATTTTAATTCATTTTTGAAGACTACTTTTGCTTGACATAGAATTCTTGGTTGACAGTTTTTTTTTTTTAATTCAGACCTTTGACTATTCTACTACTTTCTGACCATCATTGTTTCTGATGAGAGCTCAGCTGTTAATTAAACAGATGTGTCCATGTATGTGATGAGTTTTTTTCTTTTGCTGCTTTCAAGACTTTCTCTTTATCTTTCAATAGTTTGTCTAGAATGAGTCTAACATTTATACTACTAGGGGTTTGTTGAGATTCCTGGATCTATAGATTAATGTTTTTCATCAAATTTGGGAAGTGTTTGACGATTATTTCTTCAAAACTTTTTCTGACTCTTTGCTTCTCTTCTCTCTTTTCGGTACTCCCCTTACACTTATATTGGTTTGCTTTATGTTGTCCCACATGTCTCAGAGATTATGTTCATTCTTTTTTCCAATCATTTTTCTCCTTATTCTTCAGATTAGATCATTTCTTTTGATATGTCTTCAAGTTCACTGATTCTTTCTTCTGTCATCCCTAATCTGCTGTGTGCCCATCTAGTGAAATTTCCCTTTTCCTTATTATACTATTTTAACTATAAATTCCACTTGGTACTTTTTAATACTTTCTATTTCTTTTGATGTTCCCTATTTATTGAACCCTTGTCATCATATTTTCCTTTAATTCTTTGGGTGTGATTTTCCTTAATTATTTTTAACATATTTATGATAGCTCTTTTAAAGTTTTTCTTTGTTAAATCCAATATCTGGGTCAACTCAGAGATAGTTTCTATTGAAATATCATTTCCTGAATATGTCACACTTTCCTGTTTCTTTGCATGTCTTGATTTTTTGTTATCTTTTTTACATTATAGCAACTCTGATTTATTTCCTTGAGAGTTGTTATTGTTGCTGATTTTTCTTTTGTTTTATTTTTATTAAATTGCCTGGAACTAATTTGTAAAATCTGTCTCTCCTGGGCTGTGTGACTGCAGATTATTCCTATTTTTATATTTTTAGCCTGGCTTTCTAGGAGTTGTCCCTGTTTCTGTATTGTTTAGTGATCAGCCAATGGTTAGCCAAAGACTGTGTGCAAACACCTCCAGCTAATAAAGCCTCCACTATCTGCTAATAGAATTGAGTATGCATTAGGGAATTATTAAAAGTTGAGGAAGTTTTCTAGTTTATCCTTAGTTTTCTTTTCCATAAAGACCTCACAGTTCTCTCCTGAATGTGTTTATAGCCTCCCAGTTTGCCAGAGTTGTATGGAGAGTTAAATCCAATATCTGGGTCAACTCAGAGATAGTTTCTATTGCAATATTATTTCCTGAATATGTCACACTTTCCTGTTTCTTTGCATGTCTTGATTTTTTGTTATCTTTTTTACATTATAGCAACTTCTGCACATGTGTGCAGCTTGGCAGTTGACTAGGGATAGTAACAATCTCTGTGGCTCTCTCATTCTCAGGGTATCCTTGTAAAATTTCTGCCAATCCTATAGCTTTCCATTCACCCCAATCAGAACTGCCACCTCAGACTAGGAGAGGAAAAGGCTTTCCCTATTTTCTCCTAGCAAGTTTGCTATTTTTACTGAAAACGGCACTATATATAGATTTTTTGCCTCCACTCCAAATCAGATCAACCACCTTTATCATTAAAAGTGTTTTTTCATGTCCAGCCCCGTCCTACTAGCACTACTGTGCTGACCAGAATATCGGTGGGGTGATGAGAGCACTCCCAGGTAAGAATGACACAGATTCCCTTCATTCCTACCCGAAATTTAACAGTTCTTCATGAATAAATGCTTCTCAATTTGTTATTTTCCTTTGGTTGATTTCTAAAGCCCTGGAATATTATGTGTGCATGTTTTCATTATGTCCACTCTTATATTGTTTTCTTGGGGGGAGGAATATTTGTTGCCAAATGTCTCAATTCCACTTTGCAGCTTTTTAGCCATTCCAAAACATTATTTAATCTTATCTTCACAACAGCAGTATGTGGTGTAATGAAACAACAGAAAAACCATAAAAACAAAATACTTCTTCATGGCAAAAATATAGCAATATAGGACACTGCCACTTTTTATAACACTAAAAAGTAAAGAGAGGCAGAGCAGCTATCTGACATTGCTCACATTTGACTTAGTTCTGACCTCACAAGAATAGCCTTCATAAATCATAATGCAAATTTGTCTTCTTTCCTTAGAACTTCTACATTCTTTGTGACAAATAATTCCACATTTATTCCCCTTTTGACAGTCTGTTTCTGCATTCGTAAAATGGATATCAGGATTCAAAATGCTCTGAAATATAGTTTGGCACTAAAATTTTGAATCTATGACTTTATTTCATTCATCCTAATCTAAAAGGATGATGGAAGTCCTAACCATTTTAGATAATGGGTTGCTAACATTATTTTTGCTCTGCAAAAGCTTCCAGGAGAGGTTTCCTTATAGACCAAAACAGCCGTACTTTTATGTCCACATTATAATATCAGTAAGATTAGACTGGAAGAAACAGAAGCCTTTACAAAGCATGTTGCAGTGGAGATCTACTAAATATTGGCCTATGTGTCAAAACATGCCTCTTTGCCATTCCAGCAGGAGGTGCTATTAGGAAACAAAACTTTGTAAGTTAGGTAAAAGTAGATGAAGAAAAGTGGAAATTTGATATGCCATACTTGGAGTAACAGTCTTCTGTTTACTACACACTTCCACAATATATCACAATTAACCTGCACATCAAGAAGGCTTGGCATGCCTCTACAATACTATTTGGAAACTTCTTAAAGAATTCCTGTGATACTGGCTCTCCTTTCATAAATTTAGATTGGCAAAAAAAAAAATAGTATTCCAGAGGCTCTGTCTCTTAGATATTATTTCTGTAATATACCTGGGTTATAGCCTATTCAGAGAGCCTGGTATTCTTATGCACAGATAAATAAGATATGTGGATTTAGTGTTTTTTCCTCCTCAATTATGCTTTTTAATTAACTTGGAACTATTTTCTGAATTAATTAAATAATACCTTTAGCCAATAGATACAACTTACAGTAAGATTTAAATAAATATAAAGTTTAGGCACAAATGGCTTCAATAGTTGTCAATTACTATTTAATTTAAATGCATAACTTGAGAGAAACACATTTTAACACAGTAGGTAAATAAGTTAGTCATGAAGATTTTTTATCTGTTATCTCTTCAGTCTATCAACTTTTCTATATCTCCACTGCTACTACTTGTCCAATATTGTCTCTCATCTGAGTTACTACAGTAGACTCCTAACTAATCTCCTGATTTGTTTTCTTTCAGTCCTACAATTCATTGTAAACATGACATTTAGAATTATCTTTATAAAGCAGAAATCTCAGGATACAGTGACTTCCTTCATAAACTAGTCCCAACTTTCACTTTCATCTTACGTAACTTATACTTGCTATATACACTCTAACTAAACATAAATTATCTAAAACATCTTTAATTTTTCTCATTTCTGAGACTTTTCACATACTGTTTCTCTACCTGGATTGGATACTCCAAACCCAAGCCTTCACTCTCCTAGCTGACAACTCTTAATTCTTCAGAAATTTGATTTCATCTCATTTATAAATCCCTCCCTGACTTCCCAGGTTGGGTGAAGGACCCATACCGGTGTTCCCAAAAGTATCCTATAATTACCCTTATCATAAAATTTATATGGTATTGTTATTCCCAGTGTTCTCATCTACTTTTCGCACTAGACTATGATCAACTTAAGGACAGGGACGATATTTTATCTTATGGAATTCTTAATGCCTATTTCAGTGACTAATACAGGATAGCAATCAATTGATATTTAATGAATAAATGAAAAGCTAAATTACTAAATTTTGATGTTCCTACCAAGTAAAAGAAATTAGACTATTTCCTCTTTGTATTACATGAAAGTTTCTGTTTATACTCTCCAATTTCCTTTTATGGACCCATCATATCTTGCCTCAGGGCAAAGGAGAAATGAGAAAATACTGTTAAATAGCAGTGTAACCATTTGGGAATTTGATGTAATTATGAATTCCAAAAATATAATTGGATCATGCTTGTAAACTGATCTGTTAATCTGGGCATGATTAAGTTATGATTGGGGCGATGACTGGGCCACGTCAGTAGGGCGTTGAGCCCCACCCCCTGGTGGGTGGGGAATTGAAGATAAAAGGCATGGCAAAGGACAGAGGGAGCAGTTTTGAGTTGGAGTTGTGATGCAGAGTCTTGAGCTGGAGCCCAGGGAAGCAGCGTACAGAGGAGCTTGGTCGTGAGGAAAGAGAGAAGGCCCTGGGAAGAGAAGCAAGCCATTTGCCTGATAGTCTACAGCTGGCCTTGTGGCACAAAGCAAGCCTGAACCCTGGCAAACGTCTGCAGCTGTCTTGCTCCAACACGTGGCAATGAACTTTGGGGAGAAGAAACTCAACACTTTATGGCCTGGTATCTGTGGACTTCTACCCCAAATAAATACCCTTTATAGAGACCAACCCATTTTTGGTATTTCACATTAGCACTCCTTTGGCTGACTAATACAAGCAGTAATATGACCCTAGACTATATTAAAATATGGATACTCTTTTTAAGCATAAGAATAGTTTTGCTTTCTCTTACCACCTGACTAAATTATGCTAAGCTTACTATATCCATTAAATATCTGTACAAAAATCATTGTTATATAATCATAGGGAGCCTCCAGAGGTCATCTGTCTCACCTCTTCACAGCTAAGATATTATCATCACATAACTATTACATTGAAAATAAAATATTTTAAAATAAATACGTGGGCTATTTTCTCTGAAACTCTGAAGAGAACAGACAAGAAGTCATTCTATATCTTGAAACAATCTATGGAAGCAACCAGCTTCTTAGACTATATTTCACTAGCTTCCAGAGAATAAATGCAACATGTTGTTTCTTTAGATGCTTGACACTACTCCACTTTGGACCTTCATTCATTATTCTATGCATTCCCCCTTGTCTATTGATAGGCTCATGTATTAATGATTTCTGTGTGACAAGGGCTCCAAATCCTTCTAGGCCTAAATTTTTAGAAACAGTTCAAATCCAGAAAGAAATCAAAGATCATGGCCCAGTCTGAGATAGTCTTTCTAAAAACCAATCCCATTTGAAAAACTATTGGCTTAAAGAGGTGAAATTAACTATAATATATAAACATTTGGAATATACAGTGATGAATTATATCAAGTAGAAAGAGTAATTAGAAATAACCATCTGACTAAGGAAGTTAAATGTGGGGAGAGAAGGGAATGTGTCTTAACACCAAATATGACAAGATCAGAGGCCATCACAGGTTTAATAAAGCCATTTATCTCACAATCCATTTTTGGTGGCTTGAGGGAGTTTCTTTTACCTTTCAATAAATTGCACAGCTGAAATGGAATCTAAGTCTCTTGATTCCTAGTCCACACTTACTCCCTGTCACCCTGATACTTAGGGATACAGCCTTTATCAAAGATTAGAATAGTAAAATCCAAAGTGTTTTGAAGCCTATTTCTTAGTCAATTCAGCAGTGATATTGGGGAAGAGGAGTAGAAGATGACCCCAAGACCAGTTACTGAAATATTCAAATTTTTTTCGTATCTCACCCCACCACATGAATCTCTTTCTTTGTTCTTTACATTCCTTCTCTCTCCCTTTGATCTTTTGCTCCTGCCAATGGCATATATAGTCAAGGCTTGACATCAATGATGGACCTAAGGAAAGCTAATCTTAATATAGACAATGACCTAGTTATCTAGGAAACTGCTCCTCCTTCAATTCACAATACCTCTATTTTTCCATATGACCCCATGTGACTTCCCAGTGTGTGGATAATTTAAAACCTGATCCTTATTTTAACATAACCAAGAAAAGTCCTTTGGGCAGTTGGCCAAACATCTTTGTGTGAGGAGTATGGGTTTCCATCTTTTGCTTCACAATCACCTCAGCCATCCCAGAAGTTTAAAAACACAAGATTAGTCAATGAGTTATGTGTTCCTTACAGATCTTCCACATTAAGAAATATTTGCTGCTTTTATGTACTTCTGTGAAGTATCTCAGTCCATACCAATTCTAGTGAATTGGAAACCATTAAGAGGAGTGTAGTCAAACCTTTCTGGAACAACTAATTAATGAAAGAGAAAAGTACTTAACTGGCCTCCTAGAAAGACTCTAGTTTGGAATTCAGTCTCTCCAGAGGACTATGTATTAAAATTTCCAGGAAGTTTTTTTAGGAAGGTTTTTAATCTTATGAAAAAAATGACTTTTGGGATTCAGAGAATAATAGATCTCAAAAGGATTTCAAGTGGTCCCCAAATATATTCCAAACAGGTTTGGTGGGAGATCTGTTTGCTACAGAGCCAAGTCAGTGTCATAGATGTCTCTTAATTCTCCTGTAAGGTGGATTCAACTTTGATTCATCAATCAATTAAAAATACTGAGAGAGAGAAACTTCATGTTATGGCGGCAGAGTGACGTGATAACGTAGACTCCCCCAGAGATAATCATAAAATTTGTACAAAATATTTTTGAAACTATTTAAAGGCACTGAAAATGGTACAAGAACAAACAGAAGCCAGAAATACTATAACTGGAAGGAATAAGAATACAAGTTTGCAGCTTTCTTGAGGGAATTGGTAAAAAGCACCATTTGCTTAAAAGATTATTTCTCCCGTTTAATTGGCATGAAACTTTTGGAGAAAATCAATTACCCATTGATGTGTGCATCTAATTCTGGACTCTCTTATATTCCATTGATGCATATGTGATATTTAAACCAATATCATACTATCTTTACTACTGAAACTTAAAAAAAGCCTTGAAATCAGGTACTGTAAGTCATCCAACTTTGTTCATCCTTTTCAAAGATTTTTTGGTTCTTCTAGGGCTTTTGAATTTCCATATAAATTTTAGAATCAGTCTGGCAATTTGTACAAAAACCCTGTTGGAATCTTGATTGGGAATTAATTGAGTCAATAATTCATAGGATAATTGACATCTTAAAAATGTTAAAACTTGATCCATGAACACAGCATAATCTCCATTTATGTAGATATTCTTCAATATCTTTCAGCAATGTTTTTTTAATTTTTAGTGTCCAGATTTTGCATATCATTTGAAAATTTTACCCTTATGTATTTCATATTTTGGAATCTATTGTTAATTGTAATTTTAAATTTAAATTTCCAATTGTTTGTTGATACATAGAATATGACTGATTTCTGCAACCTTGCTAAAGTCACTTATTAGCTATAATAGATTTTTTGTGTGTATTCCTTAGGATTATCTACATACAAAATCATGACATACACAAAGATCATTTGTTTCTTCCTTTCTTAACTGTTTATTTTATTTTTTCTCTTGCCTTATTTTACAGCCTAGAGCCTACAGTACAATGTTGAATAGAAATAATAAAAGCTGACATTCTTGCTTCATTTCTGATCTTATGGGGAGGACTATTCAATTTTCCATCATTAAGAACAATATTAGCTGTAAGTTTTTCATAGATGCTCTTTATCAGGTCAAGAAAGCTCCTTCTGTTCCTACTTGGCAGAGTTTTTATCACTAATTTAAGTTAGTCAAATTCTTTATATGCATCTATTAAGGTGATTATATGTTTTACTTATTTAATTCTCTAAGTATAGTGAATTACACTGATTTTTTAACTCAAAGAAATTTTGCATTCCTGAGTAAACTTCCATTGGTCACAAGGCTCTATCCTGAATTCAATTTTTAAAAATTTTGTTAAGAATATTTGTTTCTATATTCATGAGGGATATTGGCTTGTAGTTTCCATTTCTTGTAATAACTTTGTCTAGTTTGGGTATTTGAATAATCCTGGACTCATAAAAATATCTTGGAAAATGTCCTCTCCTAATTAATTCCCTAGAAGTTTTTTGTAGAACTGGTATCATTTCTTCCTTGAATGTTCTGTAGAATTCATCAGCAAAGACATCTGCACTTGGAGATTGTTTGCGAGAAGGTTTTTTAACTTACAATGTAATTTCTTTAATAGGTATAGGGCTATTCAGGTTATCTATTTCTTCTTGAGCAAACTTTGGTAGTTGTGTCTTTCAAGGAATTTGCCTATTTAGTTTATATTGTCAAATTTATTGGCATAAAGTATTCCCTTAATATCCTTTAAATGTCCTTATGATCTGTAGTAATGTGTTTGCTCTCATTCCTCATGTTGTCTTTTCTCTTTTCTTCTTGATCATTATGGCTAGAGGTTTATCGAGTTTATTAATGTTCTCCAAAAACCAGTTTTTGTTTTTATTTTTTTCTCCATGGTTTGTGTGTTTGCTATATTATTGATTTTTGCTCTACACTTATTATCTTCCTCCTCTTCCTTCTTCAGATTTTCCTTTTGATTTCTTTTTTGACTCATGGGCTATTTGGAATAGTCTTATTTAGTTCTGAAGTACTTGGTGATTTTCAAGATACATTTCTAGTATTGATTTCTAATTTAATTCCATTTTGATCAGAGAACATATTTTGTGTATCGTGAATTTTTGAAATATATTTTATCTGGGTACAGAATTCTAGGTTGACTGGTGTTTTTATTTTTATTTCAATACCTTTAACCTGTTGCTCCACTGTCTACTTGCTTGCTTGTTTCTGTCAAGAAGTCAGCTGCTTTCTGAAGTTTTTCCTTGGTACTTAATTTATCTTTTTTACTCTGGTAGGTCTTATGATTTTTCTCTATATGACTGGTTCTAAGCAATTTTATAATTTGTTTTGGTGAAATTTTCTTCATGTTTCTTAGCCTTGGATTTCACTGAGTTTCTCAGTTTGGGAAATTATAGCTTTCATCAAATTTAGAATATTTTTGATCAATTTTTCTTCAAATGCTTTTTCTGTTCCTCCCTTCTCACCCCCCTCCACACACCTACAGAGAACCCAATTACTCTTATATGGCCACTTGAAGCTATGCCACAGCTCATTGATGCCATGTTCGTTTTTTTTTTCAGTCATTTTTTCTGTGTGTTTCATTTGCTACCTACTATTGTTATGTCTTTAATTTCATAATCTTTTCTTCTCCAGGTCCAATCTGCTGTTAATCTTATCTAGTGTATTTTTTTCATCTCAGATATTGTATGTTTAGATCTAGAAGAGTAATTTGATTATTTTGTAATGTACATGTCTCTAATCAACATGTTCATGCTTCTGTCTACCTGTTGAGTAAAGAGAATACGGTTGTAATAACTGTTTTAATGTACTAATCTACTAATTCTTTTATCTATAATGTTTTTGCATCTGTTTCTATTGATTGATTTTTCTGAACTGTATAGGTTTTATTTCTTTGCTTCTTTTCATGTCTGGTAATTTTTGACTGGACACTAGCCATTGTGAATTTAACATTTTTAGATATTAGGTATTTTTTTGTATTTCAGTAGTTATTATATTCTTCAACTTTGTT
The DNA here is from genome assembly GCA_026826555.1 of Tolypeutes matacus. NCBI lineage: Eukaryota > Metazoa > Chordata > Mammalia > Cingulata > Chlamyphoridae > Tolypeutes > Tolypeutes matacus. Next base: position 727,645 of record JAKSZT010054514.1, read on the forward strand.
CTGAGGTGCAGGGAAGTTCCTCAGAAATAGCTTGATCCTTTTGAAGCTTGCTTTTAAGCTTTGTTAGGTGGGACCAGAGTAGTCTTTAGTCTTGGGATGATTTTGTCATACCACTGAGGCCATATCCTCCTGAGTAGCTTACTCCATACCCTATGTTACAGGGTTTTTCCATTCTTGTTGATGGAAACACAAATTATTCCCAATCCTGTTAGAGCTCAGAGGATTGTTCCACCTGTTGTTTTCCAGTGGTCCTTTTTCTCAATCTTTGGATGTTTCCTTGTATATATGAACTCAGCAGCACTTACCTGTAGACTTGAGGGAAACACTCTGCATTTTATGAAGCTCTCTATCTCCCCTCTGTGCAGCTCTCCTTTCTTATTGCCCCTATAAATTCTAGCTACCATAGCCTCCCCAAATTTTCAACTCCTTGTCATCAATTCAGAGAGTCCACCAGGCCTTATTTGCACTACAGCCTGAAAATTCTCTCTGGGCAACAAGCTAGTGAAATTGTAGGGTTCATTGTGGTTGTTTCCCTTATTTCAGAGATCACTGTCTTGCACTGCCTTTTTCCAGTGTCTGAAAAACACTGTATAATATGTTTGTTCATTTTTTTATTGTTCTTTAAAATGATAGGGTGAATCTGGTCCCTGTTACTCCATTTTAGCAGAAGAAAGTCTCCACTAAGATTTTTCACAGGTATTCAAACTCTATGTGTCTACAATTAAACTAATTTCCACCCCCTCCCCTTACCTTCTTTGTTCTAACCACAACTCCAAAAGGAACAAAAACAACAACAACAAAAACAAAGACTTTCAAAAAAAGCACTACTCCTCCTCCATGTTCTCTATCTTAGAAAACGACACCACCAGGCATCCAAGCCAGAAACCTAGAAGTTACTTTTTTTCCTTTCATTTTCCCTAACCCAGTAATTTATTCCCACAATAATCATATTCATCCTGGCTAATTGCAATTGCTTTGTGACTGGTTTCTTTTCTTCCAATACTTCCCAGCGCCAATCCATTATTTATACCAAAGTCAGCATTATATAGGTTAGCTTTTAAACAAAACAAAAAAAATTGCAAACATATCTTTAAATTTACTTAATAAGTTTGTTTACTGTAGTGATATGGTTATAGTAATTACAAACTATTTTTGTATATATTTGTGTATATTGCAGGATTGAGCAAATAAGTGTATATTTCAGTGCATAACACTGTGTTGTTGGACTGGAATTAGTAGTATTAGTATAAACTCATTATATACATACACATATGCATGTTTAAACACATTTGTGTATACTCATATTTTTCTATTTTCCCAGCTCTTTCCACTGAAATGGCCTAGAAGCAATGACACCCCAGTAACAATGATACACTTAGCACCCAGATGCATGGTTTTAAGTATAATTTCCCATGAAAGGTACCATTCCTTCTTGGAAAAATGACTGATTCCAAACCTGGAGCAGGGTAAGTACAAGATAAGTCTGGGATATACTATTATGCTATTAAGGAAGTGCTCAAAAAAGGAAGAGAACATGTGAAAAGGAAACAAAAAGCAGCTTGAAAAGGTTCCCACTAGACAAATCTGGGAAATTTTGAGCAATCATATGATCAAAATGTATTATCATCCATTCATAATGATAGTTAATTAAAGAGAAGGAATAGAATGCCATCTAATAAATGTAGAGGAAATAATAGATTTAGAAAATCATTATTTTGCAACAATTATAGTTATTATTCATGCAAGAATAATCAATTGTTACTAAAACTATTGGGGGCAAGCTGGAAGAGGAACAGAATCTCAAAGCATCTTCCCACAAATTACATATTTAATTATAAAATGAAAAAATGGTAATTTTAGGACAGAGTAACTGGTGGACACCGAGGTTAAGATTACCAATATGGAACAGACATCATGTGCCTTTTTGCATTATGCACTGAGAAAGATACAATTAACGCCTGTGGTATTCTTTCCAAAAATGAATAACCAAGATCTAATAATGTCTTGAAAGGCAAAAACAAGTTGAGGTAAGGAGGCATGACAATAAATGCTATGCATGATCCTGGATTGAATCCTAAAAAAGGAAAATTGTTAAAATGGATGTTTTGGGAATAATTGACAAAATTTGAATATGGACTGAAGATTAGATGATAGTATTATATCAGATTACATTTTCTGAATTTGTAAATGTATTATAGTTTTGCAAAATAATTCGTTTGTTCTGAGCAAATTCACACCGAAGTATTTAAGGGAAAAGGGGGCATGATATCTAAAGTAATTCTCAAATGGTTCAGGAAAACAAACACACACACTTACAGACATATACATGCATACACACATACATACAAACATACATACAGAGGGAGTGATAAAGCAAATGTGACAAAATGTTAATAATTTTGTTAATTTTGGTTAAGGGTATACAGGAGTTGTTTGTCAAATTTTTGCCAACTCTTTATAAGTTTTCTTAACATTACTTACAAGGTCCTTCATGATTCTACCCATGTCTACCTCTCTGGTCTCATCTTTTACCACTTTCCCTCTCACTTCACTCTCTATGATCCAGCCCAATTGAAATGCCTTTACTTCCCCAAAGGTGCCACAGTTTCTCTTATTTACAGGAACTAGTACTTGGTTTTGACTCTGCCTGGAAGAGTCTTCTTACCTTAGCTCCTTCTCCCATCTATCCTCATTCCTAAAAATACATTATCACAATCCTTCTTTCAAGTCTTACCTTAAATATCACATTCTTTGTGAAAGCCTTCCTTGACTCTTTAGATTCAGTTAGATCGCCTTAGTTTAAGTAGCTACAGCACTCTGTATTACTCTTAGCACACCATGTGTTTTATTGTAATTGTTTGTCAATTGTTTTCTCCCTGCAAGATGTTAAGGGAATGCAAGATGTTTCTGTGAGGCCAGAAACTATGCCTATAGCTCCAATGCTTCATGTCTAGCACCTAACATACTCCATATAAGGTTGAAGGCACTTAATAAATATTCTTAAATGACTGTGTGGAAGCATTTTCATTCCAATATCTCTACCCATATCAATACTGAAAATTGGTGGGAAACTAAAAATCCACTTCTCTTTATCTGATATATGACCAAAAATAAGTTAAATTTATACATAAATATGTATCTATTTATTCGTCCTGTCCAATCTAGCCAGGACAAAAATGATGTGAATCGCACAGGCAAAATATCAGGTTTCAAAATTAGTTTTTTGGTGTTTTTTTTTTTTTTTATCACGTCAAGTAATGTAGTTTGTTCTGCATTTCTGTATATGAACTATCAGTCTCATCACGTGATTAGTTATGGGCTGGCTGTGTGGTCAGTGTATAATATCATAGACACCCTGGGTCTCATAGCTGGAAGTACACTTTAAAAAGTCACTTGGTACCCCACTACTTTTCCCACACCTGAATCTCTTCTACAACCTTCCAGTTGTCTACCCAGCTTCTGCTTCCTATTAAGGCAGATCGTATCATATGGAGGCTACTTGAACTCTCATATTCCTTATATTGTTCTGTTGTCTGTCTCTTTATAGTTTCCATATTTAATCACAATTTTACCCCTTAGGGCCACGGAAAACAAAGTAATTACTTCTACTTTTTTGGCAGCCCTTCTGATTCTTAAAGGCAATGCTCACATTACTCTTGAATTTTCTTTTATCTCCAGCTCTCCCTCCACCTGCTTCTCATAAGATGTTTTTGAGTCATCTCAATAACTTGTTCATTTTCTTATTATGTTTCAATTTGTCATTGTCCTTTTTACAGCACAGGTTCCAGAGATGCACACTGTATTCTAGGTTGGAATTGAGTAGCACAGAGGATAAGAATTAACAGAGGGCAAGGGTAGGTAAATTTCTTCTATATAGAGCAAGATCGTCAATATTTTAGGCCCTTTGGTTTCTATTGCAACTTCCAACTCTCTCTGCTGTTGTAGTGCCAAAGCAGTCACATACAATATGTAAGCACGCCTGTGTTCCAATAAAACACTGTTTCTCAAACTCAGCAGTATTGATTTTGTATACAGGATACATTTTTGTTATGGGAGACTATCCTGTGCATTATAGGGTGATAAGCAGCATCCCTGGTCTCTACTCATTAAATGTCAATAGCATCCCCCAACCCCTGGTGTAACAAGCAAAAATGTCTCCAGACATTGCCAAATGCCCCTAGTAGTCAAAAGTGATCCCATTTGAGAACCATTGCAATAAAACTTTATTCATAAAAACAGACAGTGGCCACATTTGGTCTGCAGGCTGTAGATTTCCCACCCCTTCACAAAGGAAAGGAATGGCATTTTTTTCTTTCTAAATTATTTACCCTTTCACCACAACCCATGATATATCATAACACATTTACCTAATTATGATTATATTGCTGATCATACTAAACTGATTGCCAACGAAGATCCCCCCTCACCAATTGATTGTGATCCCAGAGATCAGTGTTTAGGGTACAAAGGCATGTTTCCTAGCTATTCCTGGACCTCACTCGCCATCCAGGCAGGGACTGGTATTTTGTTACCAGAAATGGGTTCGGGCAAGTATTGCGGTAAAATACCTCAGATGCATTTACCTTAGTGTTCATTCATCAAGATGAGACCGTTGAACTAATTCATTACTAATCTCTCAGGTTATACAATGATGTTCTAAGAGTTGACAACTGGCCAGTAACACAGACTTCATTTTTTACACAGAGGTGAAATCCAGAACCTTCCAAATGCAGACCAGAGATATCACCCACTGAAATGAGGGATTAGAACTAATTTCCAGAGTTCAGAGGAAAGAAAAGCAGCTTAACACTAATCTCACTAGTCAATAGACTACTGCCTTATGGATCTTTTAAAATGGTTAAGAGAGGGTCTTAAACTAATAACTGACCTCCAAGCCCAGGTCGCAGCCGGTTGTCATAGCCATCCAGAAGACGATCCAGGATTCTGGTGAAGATAGTGATGTTGTCGGTGATATCATCAGGAATATCTGGGGCATGCTTAGGAGAGAGCCTGAGTCAGGGCAAGAAAAAGAAATGAAAAAAAAAATTTATTAAAGGAAACAATTGCATGTTTAGACATTTTAATTCAAGATTTCAATTAATAGACTAGGCCAATTGATTAGCCCTATATCTTAACCAAAGCAGTAAGCATTTCCTATTTGTCACAAGATTGCCTGTGTAGGAAGCAGACAGTGGTCAGCATATTTGAGCTATTACTACAGCATTGGCATGAGTTTTACCAGAGATCTGCTCTAGCCCCATCCCAGCAGTGGAGGAATACAAGCAGAAATCCTCGACAGAATGTCCCTGGGCGTAGTACTTGGCATATAGTTGCTATTAATCTAATTTTGTTGCATGAATGAACAGGCCTCAAAATAAAGAAGGAAAATTTTGTTACTGATAACTTACCCCTCTTCTGGCCCATGGAAACATAGGCTCACAGAAGAGCAGATTCAGTCAGACACGAATTTCATCTAGTCGCCCCAATTCTGACCTTATGGAGATAGGGCAACCAAGCTATGGTAGTCCAGCAAATGTTAAAGCTACCAGGACTCTTAAGAGACTCTCTAATATCTCATTTTATACATGCAGAAACTGAAGTTCAAAGAGGAAACTGAATTTGCTCATGGTCATATTGACAGTGAGAGGCAAAAGGTAAGACTATATTCCAGGTTTTCTGATTTCCTAGTGTCCCTCAGCTACTTCCTGCTTCTCCAGTTTGGAAGCCTTCTGCAAGCCTTTTAGAGCACTATGCACTTAACTAACCACCTAATCAGGACCAGGCACTGTAACTGATACTTTCACTTTGTGAGGAAGATCTTGGTACATTTTGAGAGGACTAGAAATAGAGAAAGGACTGGGTAGTTCAGCGAAAGAGGAATATGCTGAAACTGATGGCTATTGACAAGGGTCAAGAAGCATGGTGTAGAATCAAGTAACAGACTAGGGGTCGGAAACCCTGGTTCCTAGTGTTAGCTGTATTAGTGATTTAGGTAGACCATTAAGCAAGTTACTGTACTGTATCTCTTTGGGTCTCAGTTTTCCCCCATTCCTACCTTGGACCTAGAAGGTTGACATTAATAGGTATACAGTAACTATTCCTAGAACCCAGTTAATCGGGGCCATAAAAGGCACAGGATACCCACTTAAGAAAGAGTCCCAAGAGACAGTCAGTATATCTTCCCAGCAGTATTTATCCCTAGGAGTTAGAGTGTTTCCTGTTTTGGAAAGACCACGAGAAGGAATCGATGATATACTGGAAACATCTGAATTGAACAGTTCTAACTCTAAACTGCCACACTCTATCTGGTAACTTTGGAAAATTTTTATTGAACAAAATTTCCTCAATTCATAGAACTATTTCAATTTGTTTAATCATTCAATACATTTTTATTGCACACCAATCATGTGCATATGTTTTTACTGAGCCTTAACTTTTATTGAATATCAACTATGTGTAGTTTTAGGTGTTGGGATAGAAGAAAAAAAATAAAGTAAAACTAGGCTAGTAATCTTTCCCCTGCCTAATTTACAGGGTTGCTGACAGAATCAAATGTCAAAATGTATAAACATAGAAGCTTTAAAAGTCTGAAGATTATAGATTTTTGTCATAACCTACAAAAGTGTGTGGGACAGAGGATAAACTATAATGTAATCTATAGTCCATGGTTAGTAGCAATGCTCCAATATGTGTTTATCAATTGTAACAAATGTGCCACACTAATGAAGGATGTTGTTAATGTGGGAAAGTGTGGGAAGGGAAGGGAGTGAGGCATATGGGAATCCCCTATATTTTTTATGTAACACTTATATAATCTAAAGCATCTTTAAGAATAAAAAAATTAATTAAAAAAAGCCTGGAGATGTGCATTTGAATTTATTAGTTATGTGAATTTAAGCAAGTCATATAACACCTCTAGCAATAGCTTTATCATCTTTAAAATGAAAATAACTCCACAGATATGTTCTATTAATATTAAATAATATATTAAAATTACCAGGACTAATGCCTAATATCTAGAAATATTCAAAGTTTGTTTTTAAAATAGTATTTTCTGCACTGGGATTCATTTTTCGAATGTAAACATTAGCAACAACATATTGGCACCCACATCAGCAAAAAGCCGTAAGGAAAGCTTCAGCCAAGAAAGCACTGGAACCTGGCCAAGAGCAGAGATGTCTGGATCATTCAATGAGTAGATCACTAGAAGTAATACATATGTGTCATTGGGAATGAGGGAGAAAGAAGCAAACAGTAGTGCAGAGTTAACAAACTGACATCAATAAGCTAAAGAGATAAGAGATAAAATAACATATACTGTCACATTACAGCCCCATATGAGGCTCAATCCACCAATATTCTGGATCCACCTCACAGTTATAGGGAGGGAGGTTGTAAGAGCTCACCTGATTTTGTGTAAACCTCTTTATCATTATCCCTTAACTCTCATTGTGGTTACCCTAATTTGATTTCTTGGAATTAGGTCCATGAATTGAACTACAAACCATTTCTTTGATTACTGGGAAGAGATAGAAAGGAGAAGCTTCATAGAGTCATAGACAAACTATAAAAAGCTTCAGAAAAATCTACTCCAGGTGGATTTAAGTTAATGTTCCTGAGCACAAATTTTACAATCACCCTAAGAGTTAATGAGAGAGAGAGAATTTAGAGCCAAAATTCCTCCATGTAAGGCCCATATGCTCGGCTACTTCTTTTAACGAAATACTAAATTCCATGAGAATTCCTATCCCCTGCTGACTCCATAATGATATGTTGGCAGCATTCTTCACTAATAACTTTAAAACTTTTACGTCAAAATAAATACTAAATATCATTCCAAAATTATTTTAATAGATTTCTCTATGATTTTACACTCGATTACTGATCATTTTTTTCCCCAAATGTGCACTAAATTATTGCATGGGCAGCTGGAATGTGGTTTAATCAGAACTACCTCTCCTTCAATAACTGAACTGCAACAAGCTGAAGATGTTGTATCTATGCCCCATTCAAAGGTACTTTAGCGGGGGGAGTCAGAATCATGGTATGTCAGTATTGTGAGGACCTTAGGAATCATCTAAGTCTTTCCTTCATTTTACAGATGGGACACCTAAGACAAGATAGAGAGAAAGGAATTGTCCAAAGTTAATTGTTAATAAGTTGATGAGATTCTTATGGAAAATGTTAAAGTTGATGAGACAGAGGCAATAACCATGCCTATTGTGCCTTATATCTGTAATTAGCGGTTAGATTAAATATGGTAATAACAGTCCATCATTAAAACATTAAAATGATGTTATTTATACATCATCTATAGATTAGGTGGGTTTAGCCATTTTTTCAAGTTCCAAAATGGACCCACTGGTAAGTCCACAGGATTGGAGCCAGAGATTTGGTCCTGCTTCTGCCACTAACAGGTTATTTTTCCATGTAAACTGGGAATAATAAAAATCTTATCTTAGGAAGCATTGGGGAGAAATAAGTAAATAAAATAAATGCAGAATTGCTTTGTAAATTGTAAAGCACAATATACGCTTTGAGGGTTGTTCATTCCTTTTGCCCCAAATCCCTGAAAAGACAATGAAAACCCTTTGAAAGTCATGCACTTTTAGGCTAAGGGACAAAGCTGAACACACTGACCATCTAAGGATTAAGTCCAGGATGCTGTCAGTAACAACATTAGTTTAACCCCATTGAGGATCCAGGCATATTTACATTAGGGGAAAGCAGGAGAGGCACAGACATCGAGTTGCTGATGCAGTTCATACTACAATCCAAAAAAGGAGAAATTTTCTTAATTAAAAGGATGGCATTTTCCCTAACATTGCATTTTGCAGGTCATGTCTCCATACTGCTCACACAAACCTTCCATAACTCTTCATAGATTACCAATAAAATTCCAAAATTAATGGTCTTCTACAATCTGTTCTCAATTTACTTTTTCAGCTGCAAATTTCACTACTTCTCCTTCTGATCAGAAATCATAGCCAAATCAAGTTACTCACCATTTCCCAATACTCCCCATGTTTTCATTTTCCATGCCCAGTCTTTCCCATAAGTGGAAAGGTCTAGCTAAAGTTTAAGCATCAAGGATGTCAGTTATATTCTAGGAATGGAGTGAGAAACACCTGAATTAAATAATAGACATTGTAATGTCTTTACAGAAACTGCTAGAAGGAAAAAAAAATGTTTCTGGCTAGAATATACCCAATCCATCTAAAAAAGACAGCTGTACTTTTCTTAATAGCATCTATAGACTGGTAATGAAACTGGAAAAGTATTAGCTTGAGACATACCCACTGAACACACACCTCACCTATTCACATGAACTTGATTTGCTAAGCTAAAGAAAAATAAAAACAAAGTCCCTCATGACTTATTAATAACTGAAAGCTATTGCTTCACAGAAATGCACAGAAAAATTTAACTAGAATATGTTTTGAATGATTAAGAAGGCACTACACCTTAGAGCTGTAGTGTCCTTAGAGATATAATGTCCATATATGTACATTATCAGAACTTCCCCTATGTACAAAGGGCCGTGTTCCAAACATTTGCAAAGAATTAAGGGCACGTTCTGCCTATGTCATAAAAGGTAGCTAATTTTCCAGGCAACACTATGCAATCTTTGTCATAATTTATCCAAATGATTGTAACCATAGTGCATGTGCTTAATTCTTATTTAAAAGTAACCAAACTTTTGAAAACCAATATATTGTAGTGGCTAATAGCATGGACCCTGAAGCCAAGTTGCCTGGGTTTTGGTCTTGGCTCTGTCACCTTCTAGCTATGTGAGCCTTGGCACGTTGCTTGACCTCTCTGTAATTCCATATTTATCTGTAAAATGGGGATAATAGCAGCACCTCAACAGGTCTGTTATAAGAGTTATATGAATTAATCCATATAAAGCATTTAGAAGAGTGCTTGGTACCTGGTGCATCATAAGAGCTATTTAAATACAAGCTTTAAAGTAACAAATGGCTGGGCGGGGGGCGCAGGGCCGGGGCGCGGGGCCCCGTGCGGCGGCGCCCTGGGAAGGCGCTGCTCGGGCGCTGCCCCTGGAGCGCCCTGGGCTGGCGGGATGTCACCCTCCTCCTCTGCGTCCTCCATTTGAACGGGAGCGTGAGGCGGGCTGCACCACGCTTCGCTGTGTTGTTATCGTCTGGGTTTGTCCTCGCTCTCCAGAAGTGGGTCATAGGCCTGGCCGTGAACTTACGTACTTTCATCAGCGCGGCCAGTGAGTTTGCTCACCTCCAGGATCTGTGCAAGAGAGGGACTCGGGAGCGGTGAGGGCCCTGACCGGGAGCCTCTCTTCATACACCTGTGCAGCAAGAGTAGTCAGGCCTTTAATGACCACCAGTGAGCTCACAGGTCTGATCCGCTTTGTGATCATGCCGGCTTTAAACATGGGTGACAGCTACAATGCTTCACTGCCGGAAGGCGACCATCCTAAGGACTGAACGACGGATGTACTATTCCTGCCCGCAAAGTGGGCTTCGAATGATTGAAACCAGGGGGGGAAGCTGCGCTAAGCCAACTCCTTTATAAATTTAGTCAATCTTTCAGAAACTTTGAAGCCCACGGTTTCTTAGACTTGAAAGAGCCACTTAAAACGCCTAACAGTGCCAGTGTCCTCCGCCTTCCCTCCCCTCCCTTTCCCCCAATCCATTCTGCTGTTGTGGGGCTTTTTTTTTCCCCAGTTCTTGGGTGGGGCTGTTTTGGGAAAGCTGTTAGTCCAGAAGCCCATTCGAGGGCCCACTCTGACCTCCTGAGGTCACAACCTAAGTTTTCTCCAGAGAGCTAACATTCTCAGGTTTTGAAATCTTTGAAGAAATAATTCTCTCCACAGCACAACTGAAAATGAAAGAAAGGAATGGGATTTTGCTCAAAGTCACAAGTGGAACTGTGATAAGTGTCTGGCGCACCTCCTCAGGACGCGCAGCCAGGCACCACAGCGAGCACGAGCGGCATTGGCTTCAGCTTGTATACCAGGATAGTCTGACGTCACACCTGCCTGTAATTCCCAACAAAAGGTACTATACACTACCACCTAGACCCGTGAAGACACAATTTCAACAGACTTTGATTGAACCACAATGCTGCCATTTTTAAAAGAGCCACACCTATGCAATTATCATCACTGCAATTTGGTACAAAATACAGCTGACCTGGTCCAGGTTACGTCTTTGGAAAATATATTCAGTAAAGGGTATTGCTTGATTCTGCCCAATCCTTATGAATTATGGTATCTTATTCTAAACACGTTAAGACCATTGTAAACTCTATTTTCCTCTAACTCTGCAAACTATAACATTTTAAAAAGTAATCTTAAAAAACAAAACTAATCTTCTTCTTATAATTGAATGACATTATTATATCCAGTAAATAAATGATCTTTATTATAAATGCTGTTTCCTGTGTAAAATAAACTTTCATATTTTGAAAAAAAAAAAAAAAAGTAACAAAATGGAATATGACAGTTATAAATAAGTATAACATATTGAACTGAGTTTCAAAAATATTTAATAAGAGAACAAATGAAAGTTTCCAGACTGAAACAATGTCTGGAAAACCATATCATATGAGGAGAATAATTGACATAAATTAGAGTTAGCCTGTAGAAAAGAAAGTGTGGAGTAGCTCCAAAAGCTGTTATGTGGAAAAATAACCAAATGTTGATACCCTCTCAGGTCCCACATATGGTTCTGAGAATCTAAGATTTGATGATATAATGCTAAGAGTTATTAATACATTTGATTCCACATGTTTTAACTTCCTGGCTGTTAACACAAATACCATGCGATGGAATGACTTAAACAACAGGAATTTATTTGCTCACAGTTTTGAGCCTAGAAGTCTAAAATCAAGGCATCATCAAGACAATGCTTTTTCCAGAAGACTAAGGCATTCTGCAGATGGTTGCCAGTAATCCTTGGACCTTTTGCTTTTCTGTCACATGGCAATGCACATTGTGGCCTCTCCTGGCTTCTCCTTTCTCCATTGACTTCCAGCTTCTGGCAGCTCCCTGTGGCTTTCTCTCTCGTGTGGCCTTCCCTTTAATGCCTTCAGTAATGGGATTAAGACCCATCCTGATTCAACTTGGCCACACTTTCATTCCATCACAACATGCCAAAAGGCTTAAGTCATTTCATTAACAATGCTAAGTACAAAGTCTCATCAAAATAGGTTATGGGTGTGGTCCACCCAGAGGCAAAAAAAAAAAAAAGGTTCTCCTTTCTTCCAATTTCCAATAACACATTCATCGTTTCCTCTATAAGTACCTTTAGTGTCCATAATTTTACCACCGCACAAGTGTTCCAGTCTCTATTCATTACCCAATTCCAAAGCCATTTCCACATATTTTGTTATTTTCAATAGCAGCATCCTACTTTCTGGTACCAAAGACAGTTTACGTGAATTGTTAATAGAGCAGAATTGGTTTGGTTTTCCAGACTGAGGGAAAAAGCAAAAAGGGCCTCATGAGTCAAGATTCTAAGGCCATATAAGTAATTATGTATCCCTTAACTCAAGACATTACTATGAAAATGATGAGATAAGATGGAAAGAGTCCGAGTACATTAAGATAATCTTGAAGAAATAATTAGAAACCAGTCCTACTTCAAGGCACATGCTTTCAAGAATATGCCCAGACACATGGAAGTCAAACAAAAAAATATGTGTAAATTAAACCACACATTCTTAAACAGCCAGTGGGTCAAAGAAGAAAACACAAGGGAAATTAGGAAACATTTTGAGGAAAATGAAAATGAAAATATGACATAGCAAAACTTATGGGATGCAGCAAAGGCCCTGCTGAGAGGGAAATTTATACTTCTAAATGCTTACATTAAAAAAAGAAGAAATATCTTCACTCAGATATCTAGCCTCACAACTGGAGGATCTAGAAAAAGAAGGATAAACTAAACCCAAAGTGAACAGGTAGAGGGAAATAACAGAGATTAAAGTGGAGATAAATGAAATGGAGAATAAAAGCACAACATAGAGAATCAACGAAAGTAAAAGTTGGTTCTTCAAAAAAATCAATAAAATTGACAAACTTTTAGCTAGACCGACAAAGAAAAAGATAGAGAGGATGTAAATAACTAAAATCAGAAATGAATCAGGGGAGAACTGTGGGAAGATGACAGAGTAGGAAGCTCCAGGAATCTGTCCCTCCACCAGAGCTATTAAACATGCAAGAACAGTCTGAATCAACTATTTTTAAACTCTGCAGTCCAATAAAACACTGTGCCACATACAGGGAAGAGTGGGAGGAAGAGGTGGGTAAATTGCAGTAAATACCAGTGAATTTTTTCTCCACACGTCAGGTATTACCACCCCACTCTCAAGGCAAGCAGCAGTGGGGTCTGACCCCTGGCATAGCTTGCTGGTACCAGAAAGGGGCAAAACCTCTAGCTCTTCAAGATCCAGGAGGGAGTGTGCAGTCCAATTGCTGATCATTGCTTTTCAGTAGATACTTCAGATCACTGGGGGCCCAGCTCTGAAAGCAGCCATCATTCAAACTCACCCTGTTAAAGTAAGTCGAGGAGACTTAAATTCTACATGCTTCCTCAGAGCTGTGGAGGACAACTGATGGGCTGCACTTGCTGGGCAGGTGCTAAGTCAAGAAAGCACTGCTTTGGGAAGCCATAAAAGAAGCTCCTGGCACCTTTCCTGACTCCTCCCTCATCCTCTCCCCAGAGCAGTTTTAAGCCAACCAGGATTCCCTTGGTGGATCCCTGGCCTTGTTCCAGCTAGGAAAAACTAACTCGGGAAACTCCTCTCCCACAGGCCCCCCACTCCGAGAATTTGCCCTACAGGTAAAGGCAGCTTGAGACAGGGAAAGCAACCTCAGAAATAATTGAGACAGGTGGTCTGGTGCAAAAGCTTGCCTGCTTTAATTACTACCATGGAAGACCCAAGAGAGGGAGAAGATCTGTTCCCTGGGAAGTAAAGGGGATATTTAAACTGTAAACAGGGGAACTCATAAGGCCAATAGCAAACCAAAGCCCAGGACAAGACACAGGCCCAGAAAAGAGAAGGAAACATTGCACTTTGCATTCACCTTGGCTAGACCTTCTTAATAAAAGGGTTGAATTCTCAACTATGGCAGGGGAGGGTCAATGGAGTGGGGTGTCAATGATAGGGGATACATGAGAGGAAGTCCACCTGGGCATACATATAAGGTATATAAATATGTTCAAATGTTCATGGGGCATTGCCACAGTGGGTAGAGAATCACACAAAAACCGAAGGATTGTTGAATTCCCATCCTGGGGAGCTCTGCAACATTCTCTGGTGGAGCAGTGACAATCCCCCAAGTACAAGGGCAATGACTAGTGAAGAAAGATGGTCAATTGATGGGCCCTTGGTATTGATGACTATTCTTATGGGCTTTTTGCTCTTGAATTTGCAACTTAGCCGAGTGTTGTAGAGCGCCTGAGAGTTGCCTCCTGAGAGCCTCCTTGTTGCTCAGGTGTGGCTTTCTCTAAGCCAAACTCAGCATGTGGATGCATTGCCTTCCCCCCAGCAAGGGGCATGGCTCCCGGGGATGAGCTCTCTGGCACTGAGGGATTATTACCAAGCACCGGCTGGTGATGCAACTGGAAAAAGACCTTGAACAAAAGGGGGAAAAGGTAAAGAAAAGTGAGTGTTCGTGGTTGGGGGACTTCGAGGTGAGTTGGGAGGTCATCAGAGAGGTGACACTTGTGTGCATCTCAGTGGGATCTCATAGACAGCCAAGGTGGATACTACCCCCAAATGGTAGGGCTCCTGAGGGCTCCAGAGACAACCAGGTCCTACAGTCATGGCAGATAGCTCTGGGGTTTGGTGCCTTGCCAGTGGGCCTTATTTTGGTGTTTGTGCTCCCGAGTGTGACAGAGTTAGACTCAGATGTGACTTCTCTATACATGCCTTTTCTGCCCCTTTTATTTGAACCTGTGGTTGGTGCTGGAGTTGGTAGGTGTACATCTAGGAGACTTTAGTCTCTGGGCAGTCCATGTGCCAGCTGGGCCCTGAGCCTTAGCAGAGTTTCTACACCACTTTCCAGTTCATTGGACTCATCCAGGACAACTAACAAGGAGGTGAGGATGGGCAACCATCATACCAGGGAGCCGAGAGAGTCTACAACTGCAGGCAGGAGAGTCCCATCCATCAGCCACATGGGATCAAAGTCCCCTCTCAATTAGAGGCGGAGTGAGCATCACCATCCCAGAATCCTCAGGATTGGGGAATAAAATATGGACTAGAGTAGGCTTACTGGTATTCTACTATAGACTTATTGTGATTCTAGCAATGGAAGAAATTATATCACCGATGTGGAGACAGTGGGCACTTGAGGTGCTGTAGTCAGGGAGAGGGAGAAAGAGGTGTAAAATGAGGGCATTTTCAGAACTTGGAATTGACCTGAGTGACACTGCAATGACAGATACAGGCCATTATACATCTTGCCATGACCTACAGAATTGAGTGGGACAGAGTGTGAACTACAATGTAAACTATAGTCCTTGCTTAGTGGCAATGCTCCAAAATGTGTTCATCAATTGCAATAAATGTACCACACTAATGAAAGAAGTTGTTAATGTGGGGGAAAGTGGGAGGTGTGGGGAGTGGGGCATATGGGAATCTCATATTTTTTTTATGTAACATTTTATGTAATCTTTTAAAAATAAATTTTTAAAAAAGGGTTGAATCTGAAGGAAAGCACCAGCCAACACAAAACCAATTTGTAAAGATGATGAAAGGAGATTTTGCTTAAGTTTCCTTTGTTTTGTTAACTCCTGACACTCAAGAAAATCTTTGTCATATCACCAGCCAGTTACAAATTCAAGAAACAGATATCTCAGGGAATAAATCCAAGAGTTAACATTTTAAAATATTAAAATGTGCAGTGTGCAACAAAAGGGTACAAGACAAAAGGCTGTTTATAAACTTTGGAAATGAATAGAAATGGTGAAAGTATATCATGGTGCTTGTAACTAGTAGAGCTATTATATGGATATGGCAGTGGTTGAAAGGGAAAGCCTAAGGTCATGTATATTACTATAAGGAAAGTTAAAAACTGTAACCTGGAACTGAATAAGACAGTAAAACCTCATGT
The DNA here is from genome assembly GCA_026826555.1 of Tolypeutes matacus. Classification (NCBI taxonomy): domain Eukaryota; kingdom Metazoa; phylum Chordata; class Mammalia; order Cingulata; family Chlamyphoridae; genus Tolypeutes; species Tolypeutes matacus. The sequence goes on from JAKSZT010054514.1 coordinate 743,744, forward strand.
AAAACATGAATATGAGTGATATTGCATATATAAGACCACTTTTTACAAAATATAAATACAAATATTCTAGAGAGAAGGAAAAAGAAGCAGCTATGTACAGCAGGGGAAGCATAGAGTGATTGAGAGGGGATGAGTTTTGTTGTTTGTCTTTTGCTTATTATTATTATTATTGGACTAATGAAAGTGTTGTAAGAACGATTGAAGTGATTAATGCACAAATATGTGATTACACGGAATACCACTGATTTCACACTTTGGATAGATTTATGCTTTATTAATTATATATCAATAAAAATTGATTTGTTTAAAAGTAAAAGAGTCCAAGACAAACAAACATGAAATCATGGCCCATCCAAAGGAAGAGGATAAAAATCCAGAAAATTTCAACAAAGAAGACAAGACTGTAGACATATGAGACAAAGACTTCAAAAAAATTATCTTCAATATGCTCAAGGAGATGAAGAGAAATACAGAGAAAGAACAAAAGGATATCAGAAAAACTATGCATGAACAATATGAGAATCTCAATAAAGAGACAGAAAATTTTTAAAAGAACCAAACAGAACTACTAGAGTTTAAGACAACAATAAATGAAATGAAAAAATCCCAGAAGGGTTTCAATAGCAGATTGGAAGTGGCAGAAGAAAGAATTAGTGAGCTCAAAGACAAGACAATTGAAATGAGTCAGCCTGAGGACCAGAAAGAAAAAATAATTATGAAAGTAAAAATAGCCTAGGAGACCTCTGGGACACCATCAAGCATATCAGTTTATGCGTTATGGGAGTTCCAAAAAGAGAAGAAATAGAGAAAGGGGTTAGGAAGGACTATCCAAAGAAATAATGACAGAAAACTTACCAAAATTAGCAAAGACATGCATATGCATATCCAAGAATCCCAGTGAACCCCTAACAGGATGAACTCAAAGACAACCATGCCCAGACACATAGAATCAAATTGTCGAATGCCAAGAACAAGGAGAGACTTCTGAAAGCTGCCAGAGAAAAGTAATGTGTTACATACAAGGAAGGGAGTCCTACTTAGATTAAGTGCCGATTTCTAAATAGAAACCATTGAGGCAAGAAGAAGGTGGATTGAAATACTTAAAATGCTGGGATAAAACAATCATCAACTAAGAATCTTATATCCAGTGGGACTTCCTTTCAAAAATGAGGGAAAGATTAAAAAATTTGCAGATAAACAAAAACTGAGAGAGTTCATTACCACCAGACCTGCCCTACAAGCAGTGCTAAAGGGAATTCTTCAGACTGAAAGGAAAGGACACTAGACAGTGATTTAAAGCAGCAAAAAGAAATAAAGGTCTCTGATAAAACTAACCATATGGATAATTATATATGCCAGTACTATTATATTGTACTTTTTGGTATGTAACTCCACTTCTTACTTCCTACAGGTACTAAAATGCTAGGAGATAGAATGAGAAGGTAGAGCCAGTGCTTAATGTATGTAGAATATTTAATAAGGTTGATTGTAAAGGTGTGTAAAGGTTTGTAAGTAGATGATAACAAATTATAGTTAGTATACCTAACATTTGTGATTTATAAATGTGATTTTGTTTGAAAAGGGTAGTCAAAGGACATAAATGTCAATTGAAAGAAAGCTAGTGAATAAACTAAGGGCTGTATAACATGGTGAGCTTGATGGTGGATAAGGATTGTAGTTAATAGTACAAATACAAGAATGTTTTTCTATCAACTAGAACAAATTAGGCCACTATTACAAGATGTTAAGAATATGTTGCTACATTGGAAAAATACAACTAATATAATTTATGGACTGTAGTTAATGGTAATACTGCAATATTCTTGCATCAATGGCAAAGAAGATACTATATCAATGCTAAGGGTCAACAATAGAGGGGTATAAGAGAGTATAAGAGGGTATTTTTCCTTTTGGAGTGATGAAAGCATCCTAGAAATGACAGCGCAACTCTGTAATGAAACCGAGAGCCACTGAGTGTAGACTTTAGATGGACTGTACAAGGCATGTGACTGTATAACACAGAGAACCCTGTGGTGGATGATGGATTGTAACAGTACAAATATGAGAATATTCTCATATGAACTATTATAAATTTACAATATTAATACATGATAGGGTGGTTTATGGAAAAATATAACAAATGTAAGCTACCAACTATAGGTAGCATTAATATTTTGATGACGTTCTTTCATCATTTGTAATCATTGTTCCACAACAATGCAAGGTGCTGCTGGTGGGGTGATGTATGGAAATCCTCTATGTTATGCATGATTGTTTTGTAAGTTCACTATTTCTCTAATAAAAAATTTTCTAAAATTAACTGATGGCTGCTCTTCTCACTGGAGGCTCTATGAACTTTAAACTGGGATTTGCTAAGCCCACAGAGGACATGTCATATTCATACTTTATCTTCACCCGATTTCCCAAAGACAAACTGTTGAAACACCTAGAGAGCCAATATCATAGTACCCATGCTATGAGCAAATCCATGACTGGCCTGGGACTATAAGTTGTGCATATAATTTGCACATATTCTGGTCAATTATGAACTTTGACTATAAAAATCAACAAACACAATAATATAATACAATACTAATCTAGATTTTAAACGTTCTCATGAAAAGTTGCTAAGGAAAATAATAATGTAAAATCATAGACATATCTCTTAAATAAATTAAAAATATGTTAAAAATCAGACATTGGCAGAGTGGATAAAAAGTATGACTCAGCTATATGCTGTTTACAAGAGATGCACCTGAAATTCAAAGACATAAGTAGGTTGAAAGTTAAAGGAAAGACAAAATATATTATGCGTGCAAGTAGTAATCAAAAGAGAAGTGGGGTAGCTATACTAATATCAGATAAAATAGACTTTAAGTAAAAGCAGTTATTAGGGACAAAGATAGTCATTATATACCGATAAAAGGGTCAATTCAACAAGATGATGTAACAATTATAAGTGTATATATACACCTAACAGCAAAGCCCCCAAATATATGAAGCAAATACTGACAGATTTGAAGGGAGAAACTGGCGGTTCTACATTAATAATAGGAGACTTTAATACACCACCTTCAATAATGGATAGAACATCTAAACAGAAGATCAATAAAAAACAATAGGGAGACTCAAAAAAACAAAAAAAAATAGGTTCTTTGAAAAGACCAGTAAAAGTGGCAAACCTTTAGCTAGACTGATGAAGAAAAAAATTTAGAGGACACAAATGACTAAAATCAGAAATGAAAATACATAAAGTCAGAAGTTACAGGTTACAAGGGGCTGGGTCAAGGTAGGGAATGGAGAGCTGATGCTTACTTGATACAGAGTTTCTGTTTGGGGTGATGGAAGAGTCTAGGTAATGGATGATGGTGATGGTAGCACAACATTGTGAATGTAATTAACACTATTGAATTATGTGATTAAAGGGGGGGGGTTTAGGTTGTATATGCTATTAGAATAAAAATTTTTAAAGAAACTATATGACTACAGCTCCATGAACCTTAATATAAACTGTGGGCTACAGTTAATAGAATAATTATAATAATATTATTTCATCATTTGTGAAAAGGTACTGCACTAAAGCAAAGTATTAATAATAGAGAAAATTGTGTGTGGGGGGGGAGATATATGAGAACTCTATATTTTCTGCATGGTTTTTCTGTATCTAATTTTTTAAAAGGAAAAAAAGCTAGAATTCAAATGAAACAACACTGTTGCTTTACTTCTTCTCCTTTCCTGTTTTTCTTCCCTTACTTCTTTATAGGTTTCTCCTGAGCAAACTCCATCACTAAATCATTGGCTCAAGAATCCTCATTTCAGGCTCTGCTTCTGGATAATTTAGTCTAAGACACCAGAGAATCATGGTGTCTCTGAAGTTAAAGAAAGAATTATTCTTAAACTATACATTTATATTTTATTCATGTGTCTAGATGTACATTTTATTTCGTAATAAAAGGGAGTTAAAGAGGGAGGAATCAACAATGATGAATAGGTAGCAAGTCAGGAAGCAGAGACAATAAAGCAGAGCACTTCTTCAAGAACTATGGCTATAAAGGGGGGGAAAGGCATAAGGCAATATTTGGAGGGAAGATTGTTTATTTAAGACAAAAGATTCTTGATCACGTTTAAATGTAAATGACCCAGGGACAATAAAAAGGGATAGGTTGAAGTTATAAAAAGAGAGGAACAAAAATTGAAAGCAAAAGTCTGGAGAGGACTACAAAGGAAATTCAAACATGGGCTGGGGGTTGCTCAAGAAGACTTGTGAGAGCTCTTTCCATCTTGAGAGTCTGATCTTATGTCTAGTATCAGGAACCAGAGTACTTGGGTTTATCTGGGAAAAAATACAGAAGTTTTGGACTGAGGCAAGCATGTACCACAGCTTTCTTTTGTTCCAAGGGTTAAGGGTTCTTACCCGCCAATATCCTGCTTCACAAAATCTCCAGGTTCTTGTCGTCTTGATTCTCCTTGACCAGTTGTTCCTGGCATAATATTGATCAAGAAAAGAAGTCCAAGGCTGTTCATGTAGAGATAATTCATTTGTGTGATTAACATCTTAGTAGGCACCAAGTTGGAGACACCTGTGAGATCCACAGTCAGGGAAAGGGGAAGGAGAAATGGGCAGAAAACAAAGGGAGGGAGGAGGAAGAGGTAAAAAAAGATTTTATTCGATTTTATTAGAACCATTCACTTCTCTAATAGTTACTCAATGTTTATTGTGCTTGTCCCCTTTACCTAACTCACCTGTGTAACCAAATTCATACCAAACATACCCTTCTCCTGAATAAATCAGAATCCATCCAAGAGAGAATGCATGAGGTAGTGTAAGTAGCACTAGAAGACTAGTTAGGAATCTTGGGTTCCCGTTCCAGCTCTTTCCTTGACTTTGTGTGTGACTAGGCAAGTCACAGCACTCCCCTCAGTCCCAGTTATATCTTTGCATAACCCAAGAGATTAAAATATTCTCTCTTGTCCTCATTTTATTTGACCCAAACTCCTTGTTTGAACTTTAGTATAACAAATATTTTGCCATAGTTTGACTCTGTAATATTGTAAAAGATCCTAGAATATTAAAGACCTGGAGTGTCTTTATAGCATTTTTGGAATTGAATCATCTTGATCGACTTAAGTAATTTTCCAAAAGATCAAAGGGCCTGGAGTAGATAGACTATTTCCTCTGAATCAGACTAAGAAAATTCTGTATGATGTGACACCATGGCTGTTGAACAGGAATGCAATATTTCTGCATAAAGAGATTTTTGAGGGCAAAGTCAACTCCTTCAGGTAGAGATCACAACATTTAAAAGAAATCCAAGCCTAGCCTTCTGCCACAGAAGGCCGTAAGAGGTCATCAAATTATACTGTTGATAAAATTATATAATTTTGGAGTTGCGTATATGCAGGGCTGTTTCATGAAGTCTGGACTGGTGGAGGCCTACCCAGTACATGTGGTTAAGAAAACAATCAATAAAGTGGTACTTGTTTTCTCTAAAACTTTGGCTTCTCTGACTCTGAGACACTGACCACCTGAAGGAAACCAAATTCTGACCCAACACCATACTCTTATTTCAGTCATATCAGTGGTTTAACTTTCAGAGGAATGGAGAGATATGGAAATTTTTCCAAGAAAAGCTTATGCAAGAGACTATTATATAAACAACACACATTAGGGAGCTATTCTGGTTGATGAGAAGATAAAGAACCAGAGTCCTAAATTGACCCCACTCCCAAAAAGCAGTCACTGGATTCTCTAGCAGACTGCCTTCATAAATCTGATACAGGTGTGGAAAACTATGATACTAGAGAAGATGGACTTCTGACGCAATGAAATTTCCACATTATAGATGGATATAATCACAGTATTAAATTGTACCTTATGAAATTGCCAATGTTTGACACATTTTTGCTCCACAAAACAACAATATTTTATTATTCAACTTAATATATGTGCTGTAACACCCATAGTTCATGAGCTTACAAGAGTTGATGACCATTTTACAAGAACGGACAGAAGGAGTACAAGTTCAGAAACCCACAGTATATGAGTAAGAAAATATGGTGCATAATTATATTATTCTGTAGCATAAGCAACACTCATGGTGTGGGCAATAATCATGATATATGCTCAAATATCCACAGTGCTTTAGCAGACCCTAAATTTGTATGATCACATGACAATGGTGAATGCTCAGATAATCATGATACATGAAATGACAACTACTCTACAGGAAAAAAGTACAGGATATGAAATCCAAATTGCAGAAAAAAAATCCATGGAGTATAAGAAATAACCATGATTCATGCTCAGAAAACCCTGTGTATGGTAACAATCCTGATATGGGAGAGACAGTCATGCTGCCTAAGCAAAGAGATCCATGGTGTGTGTTCAACTAGTTATCCTAGTGCAGAACTATGGGGCATATTCAAATGAGCATAGTACGCACGCAGAAAACCTTCACACTAAAATAGATAACATAGACACAGAAGTAAATGCCCATGATTCAGAAGGAAAAAATTATGACAAATAGTATTACACATAAGCAGACAACGCTGTTATATGAACTCATGACTAAGGTACATGTTCAAATAACTGTTGTGCATGAGAGGACAGCCATCATATATAGAAGAGTTTGGACATAAATACACGCCCTCTGACAACTATGGTATTTTGGTAGCAAACATCATCATAACAATACATAAGGCATTTATTGCATAAGACCATTTGACCACAATGTATGTCAGGAAACCATGACACATGAGTTTAATATTCACAGAAGAGAAGAGGGTCATGGGACATAATCAGTTAAGACATGGTGCATGATTAAAAGCATGCCACTGGAACAGGTAGCCTTGGCAAATTAGCGAACATCCACAAAACTGGCCCAACCCATATGCAGAGAAATGTGACACATTAGCATATATTAGCATTAAATGAACACAAATCCATGGTCCATGCTCAGACAACCATCAGACAAGTGCAGATAAAGACTGTAGGAAAACAGATACCCAAAATTCTATGACAAACTTGGTGAATTTTCAAGTGACCATAATGCATAAACAGAAAACCATGATACTGAAGCAAAGAGCCGTCAAACATGATCATGTATCCATGTAGCTAGAGACACCTATGGTGTATGCTTAGACAGCCATGATGTATGTGAAAAGGTATTTTGTATATTAATCCTTAACTACAATGTGTGCATATAAAATATATATCTCATAGCAACCATGATACAAGGGTTAGTTGACATGGTTTAGGAGTAGGTGACCATGTTATGGGAGGAGACTGCAATGGTGCAGGAACAGAATGCCATGGTCCAAGAATAGAAAGACATGGCCAATTTTTTTTTTAACTGCAACAGAGAGGTAAGTTCAGGTACCCATAATAAAGAATTGATACTCTTGGAGTAAGCTCAAACAGCCACAATGAATAAATAGCTATCTAGAATGCATATATCCATGGTTAATAAATTTTGAAAATTACAGCACAAGAACATCATATAATGATAAGAATATTCAGGTAACTGATGCATGGGAAGAAAATAAAACCTAACATTGGTTTTAAAGCTAGTGTGAAGAAGCCAGGCCACACTGCAAAAGTAGACAATCATATATATGCTTATATAAATATGGTGCATGGATAAGCACCAATGTCATATGAGCTTACAACCAATGAGCATATTCAGATATCCATAACACAATAGCAACTGCTTGTGGAGAAGCATATTGTCTATGAAACAGAAGGAGACAACCTTATTGCAGGCTCAGATAATAATGGTGTTAGAATGGATTATCCACAGTACATGAGCACACTACCATGGCACATGCTCAGACCACTATATCATGTGATTTCACAGCCAAAGTAGCAAATGGCCAGGCACCAATTTACCCTGCTGAAGAGTTAAGTGATGGTACAAGGAACAAACAGTGAGAAGGAAATATCCTCTGTAGCTGATGACTTGTGAATTAACCTCTCTATCTTAGATCTTTCCTTGAACCCATATCTGTACCTAGATAACTGAGAGACATCTCAAACTTAACAAGTTCAAATCTGAAGTGCAGATATCCATCCCCTGACACACACCTACAGACAGTGCCATCCATTTGCCCCCATGGGATCTAAGCCCCCTCTCAATCAGAAGCAGAGTAGACATCAACATCCCCAAATCCTCAAGATTGAGGAAGGAACAAACTTAAGGGGGGAATGCAATTATGGACCAAAGTAGACTTATTATTAATTCGAGTAATGGAAGAACCTGTAACACTGATATAAAGACAGTGGTCACCAGAGCTTCTGAGGGGAGGGAGAGGGAAGAATAAGTGCAACATGGGGCATTTTGGGGACATTGGAATTGTTCTGCATGATATTGCAATGACAGATACAAGCCATAATACATTTTGTCAAAACCTATAAAATTGTGTGGTGCGAAGTGTAAACCATAATGAAAACCATAGACCCTGGTTAGTAGCAATGCCTCAATATTTGTTCATCAGTTGTAACAAATGGACCACAAAAATGAAAGATGTTATTAGTAAGGGAAAATGTGAGAGGGGAAGGGGGTAGGGTATATGGGAATCTCCTATATTTTCAATGTAACTTTTATGTAATCTAAAACTTCTTTAAAAATAAAGAAAAAAGACCAGCACCGCTCTCATGCCCATACACTATCCTACCATACCCTTCCACCTTATCAAAGATTTTGCCCATATGGTTTTCTGTAACCTAAAGCTTGAAGATAAAATGAAAAAAAATAAGACACAGGGGGAATATACAGAAGAAATTGTCACTGTACATACAAGACAACAGATTTTACAGTGATGAAAGACTTGTCTAAAAATTTTTATATTACTTCAAATTTTTTTGTATTTTGTTATTTTTAAAACTATTATTATTTCACTTTCTTATTAATTGTATTTGCTTATTTTGTTGGTTTCATTTTTGGAGAGGTTTTGGATCACAGAAAGGTCACAACTGTGGCAGGGGAGGTCACTGGTGCGGGGTGTTGGTGATGGGGAGATGTGTGGGGATGGTGCACCTGGGCATGTTTCTAAGGCATATGAATATATTCAAGCATCCATGGAACGTTGTCTCACTGGGTGGAGACCCACACAAAAATCGAAAGAATATTGAATTCCTATCCTAAGGAGTCCTGCTATATTCTCTAATAGAGTGGCAAGAATCCCCAAGTACAAGGGCAGTGCCTAGTGAAGGAGGACAGACCATTACACCAGGCCCTTGATACTGATGATTGTACTTATGAACCTTTATTTGTGAAATTGAAACTTAGCCCATTATTATACATTGCCAAAGAATTACTTCCTGAAAGCCTCCTCGTTGCTTAAATGTGGCCTCTCTCTAAGCCAAACTCAGCATATAAACACATTACCTTCCCCCCGGCATGGGGCATGACTCCCGGGGATGAGCCTCTCTGACATCAAGGGATTATTACCAAGCACCAACTAGCAACACATCTGTAAAAATACCTTGACCAAAAAGGGGAAATATTAAATACAAATGAGGTTTTATGGCTAAGATATTTCAAAGTGAGTCAGGAGGTCATTCCAGAGGTTATGCTTATGCATATCTCAGCAGGGTCTCATTGTCTGCGACAGTAAACAGTGCCTCAAACAGCGGGGCTCCTGAGGGCTCTAGGAACATCCAAACACTTTAAGTAGGGCAGACAAGCTCAAGAATTTGGCACCCTACCAGTGGGCCTTACTTTGGAGTTTATGCCCGCCCCCAGTGTAACAGAGTTAGACTCATTTTTAGTTTCCCTACCCATGGCTCTTCTGCCCCTTTTATTTGAAACTATAATTAGCACTATGCTTGTTAAATATATGTCCCAGAGACTTAAATCTTTGGTCCTTTCATGTGTCGGTTGAGCCCTGAATCTCAGCAGAGTTGCAACACCTACTCTCCAGTTCATTGGACTTACCTAGGACAACTAACAAGGAGATGATGATGGACAATGAACAGCCCAATGAACAGAGTGCCTGCAACTACAAGCAAGGTAGTTCCATCCATCTGCTCCATGAGATCTAAGCCCCCTCTCAATTAGAAATAGAGTAGGCATCACCATCCCAAAACTCTCAAGATTGGGAAATGAACAATGGACTAAAGTAGACTTATTATTATTCTGTTATAAACTTATTATTATTCTAACAATGGAAGAGCTTTTATCATTTATATAAAGGCACTGGCCACCAGAGGTTCTGAGGGGAGGTAGAGGAAAGAATTGGTGTAATATGGGTGCATTTTTGGGACATTGGAATTGTCCTGCATGACATTGCAATGACAGATACAGACCATTATACATTTTGTCATAACCTATAAAATTGTGCAGGGCAGAGTATAAACTAATATAAACCATAGTCCACAGTCAGTAGCAATGCTTCAATATGTGTTCATCAATTGTAACAAAAGTACCACACTAACGAAAGATGTTGTTAATGGGGGAAAGTGTGGGATGGGGGGAGTGAGGTATATGTGAATCCCCTGTATTTTTATGTAACATTTATGTAATCTAAAGCTTCTTTAAAAATAAAAAAGTTAATTAAAAAATAAAGAAAAAAATAGCTCAAAAATAAAGTGTTAGTTAGATCATGTCTCTCCTCTATTCAAAATTCTCCAATTTTTCTCATTTTCAAAAAAGTGTACTATGATCTACAAGTACCTATATGACCTAATCCCAAAATAGTTTGCTAACTTCATCCTCTACTACTCTCCTCTGTTACTCACTCCACTTCAGCCACTGTGGTCTCCTGACTGCTATTGAATATGACAGGCATGTTCCTGCCCCAGGGCCTTTTCACTTACTGTTGCCTCTGCCTGGAATGTTCTTCCACCCAATTTCCAAATAGCTTGTTCCCTCACTTCCTTCAGGCTTCTATTAAAGCATCACTTTCACATTGAGACCTTCCCTGGCAACGCTATTTAAAATTTTAACACTTCCACACATCCCTGATACTTTCTGTGTAGTTATCCATTCTGTTTCCTCCATTGAACTTCTAACATATTTTATGTGTTTTTTTAAATCATTGTCTGTCACACCAATAGAATATAAACTCTATAAAGACAAGAATTTTTTGCTTATTTTATTCACAGATATATCCTTAATGAGTAGAAGAGGGCCTGGAAAATTATAAATATTTCATAAATAGTGAATGAGTGAAAAATTGCTATTGTGACAGGGTCACACCCTTAAGTGAGGTAAGATGGTATAAAGGATAGGGTGTAGCATGGACTTTGGAAGCCATCAGACCAAGAGGCTAATCAGTTCTACCAAAAACTAGTCATGTACGGCTTTAAAGACCTCCTTATTCAATGTAAAATGGCAATAATAATACTAGTCTTGCAAGGAGTGGAAAAATTAAATAAGATAACATATGGAAAATGTCTCATTAAGGACCTATGACTAGGATGAGTCTGTTCATAGATCTTGTCCAAATACAAATTCATTTTACCATGAACATTTAAGCACATACTATATACAAGGTGCTGATATGGCAACTTCTTCTATTGGAATTCCTAAATTCCTGTAGCCGTGTGCCTAGAAGCCAACAGCTACTGACATTCTTCCCACCAACTATCCTGCTTGGATACCAGGAAGCGTTATCTGCCAGAACCTTACCTGAACAAAGGCATCTCAGGTGTTTCTACTCGTATACTTCAAAGCCATGCTTGCCATTTATTTGCTTCAACTTGTCACCAGAGTTTCATTTCAGGCTAGCTAATTCCACCCAGCCTCAGAGCACTGTCATTCTTAAAGATTTTGGAGTCAGAAACACCTTAGTTCCAATATTTGATATACAATTTACTAGACATTTGACACTGGGTGTGTTATTTGACCTAAGACCCAACATTCTCATCAATAAAATGTTGATAAAGTGTTATGAGAATTAAATGATATAATGCTTGTACACCATTAAGCATCGTGCTTGGCATTTAGTCATATTTGGTCATTATTAGTTAAAGGTCAATTCCTTGACTTCTTGTCCTTCAATGAGCATCAGCTCTAGTCACCCAATCCCATGGTCACATCCTAAACCCTGTCATTACAAATTCATGATCTCAAATTACTTTCTGACCACATTTATCCAAAACTTTAAGCTAGTACCTTCATACTGTCAATTCTTTCACCACCACCCAGGAATTTCCAATCCGTTGAACCTACAACCTTTGCATTATCCATCATCACCTTCATACTCTCACTTCCTTCTTGACTCTGCTTGGATTACATATATAGCCCATAATTAGAATCATTATAGTCATTGTCTGGCGTGTCCCCTCAACACTCTTGCCTCTCTTTGACTCTGTTGTACCTTCATAAACATAAACCATGGCTAAATCCAACTCTCTGTTCATAAATGAGAAGCTGAATGTAGCTGGAGAAAAGTGCATAATTATGCCTGACTGGTCTCTCTTTAAAATTTCTTCAATAATTTCAAATGTCCCATGATTATTTTATATCTTCCAAATCAATTCATTTTCCCACTCTCCGGAAACCAAATATTTTTCACTTTCTTTTCTCTCCTTAAACCTCCAAAAACTCTTCTCCCAGACTCTCAGCTTATGGCTTTGCTTCTTATTTTATCAAGAAAATAAAAGCAATCAGTATATATTGCCTTCATCTTTCACCACCAATTATACCAACCTACCTAAATCTCAGCCATATACTCTACCTTTCCCCCTGTTACCAAAGGTGTCTGTGCTCTTATCTAATGCTATCCCTCCCACACGTGCCCTCCCCTCTATTTCTGCAATTAATGGCCTCCTACCTTGACTCTGTGCTTCTATTTTTGCCCTCATCCAGTCCATTCTCTACACAGCAGCTGGAGTAGTCTTTTAAAAATATGTCAGATTATATCAGCCCCCTTCTCAAACTTTTCCAGTGTATGTTCTTTGCATCCAAAATAGCTTCTATGACCTATAAGGATCTACTTGATTTGACCACTAGTTATCTCTGAAACCTCAAATATTCACTCTCCCCCTCCTCTACTCAGTCCAAGTCACACTGGTTTTCATGCTGTTCCTTGAAAATGCCAAGCATGCTCCTATCTTAGAGGCGTTGCAATTTTTCTTCCCTCTGTCCTAAATGTTTTTCATCCATATATAAGTTTGGCTCATTTCCACACTTTCTTAAGGATTCTGGTTCAGAGTCACCACTTCAGGGAAGCCTCCCAGATCACCCTTATCTAAAACTGCATTTTCCTTCCCCATCACTAGCTATCCCCATAAGTAGTTTTATTTTTATTATAGGATATAACACTGCCTAGAATTATGTTATATCTTTATTTGTTTATTTTCGACAAGACATAAGCTTCATCAATGCAGGGTCTTCATCTGTATCTCCAGGCCATAGAACAGTGCCTGGAAATAGTAGCTACTTAATAAAATATTTGTTTTTAAAAAAAGAGTGAACATTTTCCTGATTTCATGCTTACACTGCTCTGGGCATCCTTTCCCTCTCCGAGATATATTCTTTAGTCTATCCTTCTCTTCTAAACCTTTCTCCCATGTTCTTTAATCTTTCATTTTATTGAAAACAAATACTCTTAACAGAATGCTCTCTTCTTCTCTTTGCTTTAAATAAATTGGGCTTTACTTTAAAGACATTATTTTATCAACTTTCCTCTGAATCATAGCATATACATATTCCAATATATCATGCAACCGAGAGACAGAATCGTAATTCCTTAATTTCTTCAATGCCATTTTGAAACCATGTATCCTCTATCCGTTTTCACATACTCTCTCATTTGAGGTTCATGCCACCTATCTGTGATCACCATTTACCCCCATTTGTCTTACTGCAATCTCCTTGTAGCCTCCCCACATTGATTCAAAAACAGTGCTCAGCTCATGGTTTTCATGTCCTTCCATCATCTTCAGTATTTTCATTGGTTGTGTAGGTGTGATATCTATTATTGGTATTTGTCCTGTACGATCCCTCTGACTTGCAAATTCCCTATGACCTTCTTTTCTTTTCCACTTCATCAATCTATGTCCATTGCCAGACCCTGTACCTTATGCATAATTGCTCCCATGTCATAAATCTTAAACTACAATATCACTAATTTCTGTCTTTATTCTGTTATTTTTCTAGTTTTCAAACTCTTACTCCTAAAACACTATAGCTCTTTGAAATTAATTTTCTAGTCCATTGATCCTTCCTTTGTCTCCCAGTCTTTTGGGCTTGCCTACAGTTATCTTCTTTCCTATCAAGGCTAGATCCAATACTAAACTGAACTACTCTTTGACCAGTACCTGCATAAGTGATATTCTACTGTATTTCCTCAGAAACCTTTCCTTGGATCAATAAACAAAATGAGTTCTCTTGGACTTGTAAGTGCTGCTGAAGAAAATCCCACAATGATGCAACTCCACAGCACTACAAATCTATTATCCCCAATGCCAGTACCACTCAATGATTCTTTTATTTATCATGAATCAGCCCCTTTCCTTCCCTTATTCCTCCCAACTCTTTTAAACCTTTGCTATTATTCTCAAGTTACCTATTGCAGGGAAATTGTGTTAGTCTTTAGTAAAAAGGCAAGACAATCAGGACACTAAAAGAATAACAGGCACTAAACCTGCTTCACCTATATTCCCTTGGCTCTCTTCATCATTTTCATATATCCTAGCTCTGTTGTGCCTTCCCTTCCAATAGACAGGTTGCTTCTCTCTGGTTGCTGAAACTCACTCATGCCTGTGTACACTGAGAATTCCACGTTCCTGGGACTCTGAGTCCTCAAACCAGGATAGCCCTTAACAAAGACGGACAGGTACAGGGATTTAAATATTGTGACTCCTTGATGAAGACAAGGTTGAGGTGTGACCTACACCGGTTCCATGGTAGTGTGCTTGACATATCACCCTTGCTTGGCCTCCTACCCTCACTTGTTCCACTTCACTACTCTCTTACTGGCTTTTCCTGGGAATATTTCCTAATAAATCATTTTCACATGAATCTTCACCTCAGAGTGTGCTTCTATTGAAACCAATCTAAGATATCAGCCCCACCCCAATCTATGAAATTTATTTACTTTTTAATCTATTCTAATCTTCTCTTCCCCTCATTTTAGAAAATGAGGTTAACCTGCCCCCTTTAAGGATATTCTTTCAACCTAGGCTCCTGAACCCATTAACTCTTTTTTCCTCCATCAACTCTCCTCCTAGCCTACATTTTAAATTTCTCCTTCTCTAATGACTCCTTCCTCTTAGACCATAAACAATCAAGTTTCTACCATATTAAAAAGTTCTTCTTTAGAAACAATCCTTTCTAGTTTTTATATTCTTTCCCTTCCTCCTCAATCAAGCTTCTTGAAAGATTAATTTATAATTGTTAACTGTACTTTATTGGTTTTCTACTCATTGTTTTATCAACTACATTCTGCCTTGTTCCTTGTCCATTTCACTTAAACTACTGTCGGTGATCACCAATAATGCCGATATTAAAAATACAACCCACACTGTAGAGCCACATGTTTGGTTTCATTTTTCAATAGCGTTGACCATAACATACTCCACTGAATTCTTTGGATTTCATGATACCATCCTAGTTATAATACGTATCTGCCCATTTCTACTTGTTTTCCTTTGTGGCCTTGCATTTTAATATCCCTGAAGTTTGGGCTTCCCTGGTTGGATTAATACAACTCACAATATACCTCCTCTCAATTTCTCATTAACAGAGACAAGTAGCAACAGAAAACAGTGGGGACTGGGAAGTTTGATTGCAAGGGTAATGAATACGTGGTAAAAAAACCAGTGCCTAAAAGAAAATTATATATATAGCATGAATTAAGATAAACATTCTTGGGCCCTACAATACATGCTCTATTCTCCAAAACAGCATATATAGATCCAAAGACTATTAGGAATACTCACAAAAATACCATAATTTAGAAACATAAGGGTTAGACTAGACAAAACTGCATGTGGTCATTCCCAGATGGAGTATATTTTATACCATACTATTCCTCTCCATCCCCACTATTAGCAGCAACTCATAAATTTTTTTTCTCTCAATAACACTACTGCTGAATAAATAAAATAAAAATTTTAATAAAGGGAAATGAAAGAAATTAGGTTCTTGAGGGAAATTAGCATAGCGATAAGCTGACAAAAATGAAGACAGACTCAAATATCATAGTTAATATAACTGAATAAACAGATATTGATATTTTTCTCTAAATAACACAAAATACTACTTCTTTTCAAGCTCCATTCCAAGAATAATTAAAAAGAAAACTATAAAGCAAAATTTAAGAGATGAACCCAAAGCTTTCAAATGGATAAATTCATAAATTGACATTCTTCAATGCCTTTACTATTAAATAAGAGGAAAAAAAAGAACCTAAGAAAACTAAAAAGAAAATAAATGAAAGGAACAACTTAATGAAAATTAAGAGAAAGAAAATAGAATTAGAAAACCATATTGTGGTTTCAACAACCTCAGGGTAAAATGGCACACAAACCAAAGGCCAAAACTTTCCAATGGTGGAGAATCTGACCGCACATATACACACTATCCGCACTAAGCTCAGATGCCACATGCACTGCGATTTTAGGATATCAATGAATCAGAAGTTAAACTGTACCCCTTCTCCAATCACCAGGAAACTGCAGGGGATTGCCATAGTTTGAAAAGAGCATAGAGAAATAGATGAAAAGACCCCTCAAAGGTTTTAAACCACGGGCAGGACTCTCACTCAGATGTGTTACCCAAATCCACATTAATGTGTGGTTTAAGAAACCTCAAACCATGAATTTAGTTTACAGTGAATGCAAACTGTGCCCTCAAGTAACCTACAGAAGTAAACATATAGCATCTCTGGAAAATGGAATCTTCATATTTGGCTTTGGATCTCCCCACAAATAAAGAGTCATTGATCAATACACAGTCAAAGATAATTAAGCACACAAGGAATCTAGGCACCATGAGAGAGAACCAACAGAAACAGCTAGAGCAGAAATCAAACCCCACATACTTCAGATATTGAATTATCAAACATAGATATAAAAGAATTATGACTTTCACAGAAAAGCTTAAAATATCTGCAGAGAATAAAACATTATAAATAATAAACTACCATAATGGGAGACTTTAGCACACATCTTTTGGATACAGACAGAAATTGGGGGAATTTGGAGTTAATACTTTCTATAATTAATAAAACATGAATCTACATATTAAAGAAGCCCAAAGAATCCAAATGAGTATAGATAAAAAGAAATCATGTATATACACATAATAGAATTTTTAAAATAAATTAAAGAGAGAAATCTTAGAAGCAATGATAGAAAAAGTACAAATCTCCAAAGGAGCAGACATTAGAGCAACAGCTGACCTTTCAACAACTACATTGGAACTAGAAGCCAACAGAATGGCATCTCAAATATGCTGAAAATTATTTACATTTTTCACATTTATAAATGTGTTTTTTTGTTGTTGTTGTTTTGTTTTTTTTTACCAGGAGGTCCTGGGGATCGAACCCGGGTCCCTCCATATGGGAGACGGACGCCCAACCAGTTGAGCCACATCCGACCCCCTATAAATGTTTTTACATTTATTTAATGTTAACCTTGAATCCTATATCCAGCAAAAAAAAAAAAAAAGTGTCTTTCAGGAGTGGGGATTTAAAAAAAAAAAGGTTTGGACAAAGAAAAATGAAGAGAATGTGTTACCAACAGACACTTGCTTCAAGAAATTGTAAAATATACAGTTTATATGTAAAGAAAATAAACTCAAATCAAAGTTCAGAGATGCAAGAAAGAATGAAAAACATAGAAACCAGTCAGTATGGAATAAACATACAGTGACTATAAAATAATAATATATAACGGAATTTTCAAAATGATAAAATAAAATATATAAAAAACTTGCCCATAATTTGTCAGGGAGGGGTATATAAAGCAAAAATATTTCAAAGTCCTTTTATAATCCATTACAAGGGGAAGATTTTTAAATAATTTCAGACTTTGAGAAATAGAGTATGTTTGCTACTAGGGCACTCAGTAAATATAAATATAAATAGATTAAATATCTTCTATATTAGAAAAAGAGAAAAAAATGAAATGATTAAAAAATTATTAATCCAGAGCATGGCCCAGCTGTGGATATAGGCTATAGAGGCACTCACAGCAGTGAGTCAGAAATCCATGCATATCCAGCCACAAAGATACAAGTACAAGTCTGCAGAGACCCAGGGCAGAACACAAGTCACTGAGTCATGCTGTAAGCTGCATATAAAAAGGCACTGAATGGGGGAAAAAGAGAGAGAGACCACAACATAACTGTTGGCAAAAGGTGCATGCATTCAATTCAGTTTCTGTTGGCTGGGCCACCAAAACATAAAATGGACTTTTCTGGATTAATCCACCTTTCTGAATTGACCCCACTTGGTTCCCTGGGATGAGATGCCCTATGGGGAAGAAACAGGATGCATAAAAGCCTCACAGAAAAAAATGGGAGGGGATTGAACTAAATCAGAAAGGGCAGGTTCCACACCTGAAAAGGGGGCACTGACTGAGAAAGCGAATTTAAACAAGTCATCAGATGTGGGGAGAAAATTTTGCACAAAACAAATAGAACAAATCAAAATTCCCAGAGAAGGAACAGAGGAAAGGAAACTTTCTCTTGAAGATGAAACAATTGCACAAAAAGTGCAGTCTTAAAAATTATACTGTATATCCAGAGCAAGAAATGGATGAAGATCTGAGAAAATCTGTGCAATTAAATACAGGCTAATCCAAAGGTCCAGAATAAGTTGGACCAAGCATCAAAGAGGAGCCTTAACAGAAAGCCAATCAACAATAATACCCAAGACAAGAAGGAGAAACTGACCTTCAGAGTTAACTCATCAAGATAATCAAATGCCCAGACATCAGTAAAAAATTACAAGCCATAATAAGAAACAGGAAGATATGGCTCAGTCAAGGCAACAAATTAAAACTTCAGAAGAGACACAGATTTTGGAAAATCTAATCAAAGAAATTCAATCAAATATCTTAAATCAATTATAGGAAATAAAATTAAATATGGATTTAGAGCTAAAGGATATTAAAAGAAGACAATATGTGAGCATAAAGAAGAATGTGAAAGTTTAAAAAGAAACATAATAGAAATTATGTGGATGAGAATTGCAAAAATAGAGATTAAGAGTACACTAGAGGCATACAATAGCAGATTTGGACAGGCAGAAGAAAGAATCAGCAAAATTAGAAGAGAGGACAATTTAAATCATACAATCAGAAGAACAGATAGTAAAGAATAGAAAGAAATTGAGCGGTGTCTCAGGGATTTGAATGATAGATAAAGTGACAAACATATGTGTTATGGGTGTCCCATAAGAAGAATAGAAGGGGAAAGGGGCAGGAAAAAAATATTTAAGGACATAATGGCTGAAAAAAATCCCAATTTCTATGAAAGACATAAATATACATGTCCAAGAAGGGCAGCATACTCCAAACAGAATAAACCCTAATAGATCTACTCCAAGACACATACTAATCAAAATACCAAAGATAAACAGAGAATTCTGAAAGCAGCAAGAGAAAAGTGATTCATCACATACAAGGAATCCTCAATAAGACTAAGTGCCAATTTCTCATCAGAAACCATGGAGTCAAGAAGCCATTAGCATGGTATATTTAAGGTACTGAAAGAGAAAAATCATCAACCCAAAATTCTTTATCTGGCAAAAATGTCCTTCAAAAATGAGGGAGAGTTAAAAAATGTTCACAGATAAACAGAAACTGAGAGAGTTCCTCAACAATAGATGTACCTACAAGAATTACTAAAGGGAGTTCTGCAGGTTAAAAGAAAAAGACAGGAGACAATGGTTTGGAATACTGAGAAGAAATGAAGATCACCAGTAAGGGTAACTAAAAGCAAAGGCAAAACCCAATAGTACTGTAGCCTCAATATACAATTCTACTTTTTAATTCCTGTAAGAGTCAGAATAAAATTGAACAATAAAAAGGCATACTATCTGATAATGGATATACAAAATATAAAGTGGTAAAGTGAAACAAAAACAGCATAAAGAGGGGAAACAGGGATATGGGAGCACAGAACATGTATGCTATTGAAGCTAAGTTGGTGTCTTTTCAAATTGATAGGTTATAGATATAGGCTTTGCAATATAAACCCAAAGATAACCATGAAGAAAGTATTTTAAAATATATAGAAACAGAAACGAGAAAAGGATCAGCCAGATACATCACAAAAGATCAACTCTACAAAAAAGTAAGTTGCAATATTAATGGATTAAGCTCCACAATCAAATTACAGAGATTGGCAGAATAGAAAATAAAAAGCATGATTCAACTATAGGTTGTTTTCAAAAGACTCACCTTAGACCCAAGACACAATTAGGTTGAAATTGAAAGAATGGAAAAAGATATTCCTTGCAAATAGTAACAACAACAAAAAAAAAGAGCTGTGGTAGCTATACTAATATTGGACAAAATCAACCTTAAATCAAAGCTGTTATAAGAGACAGAGAAGGACACCATATATAATAAAAGTGGCAACCCACCAAGAATAAATAACATCATAAATATTTATGTACCTTATCATGGTGAACTAAATATGAGGAAAGCACTGGTAAAATGGAAGGGAAAAAGAGATACCTCTACTATCATATTTGGAGACTTCAATACACCAGTCTTATCAATAGAACATCTACTCAGAAGATCAATGAGGCAACAGAGTACTTGAATAATATGATAAATAAACTAGATCTAACAGACATATACAACACATTACAACCCCAAAAATCAGGATATACATTCTTCTCAAGTGCACATCAATCATTATCCAGGACAGACCATATGTTGGGTCACAAAACAAGTCTTAATAAATTTAAAAGGATTGACATTATACAAGGCAACTCCTCTGACCACAATGAAAATCAATTGGAAATCAATAGGTGAGAATGAGAACACAACAGATTGAAACTTATGGGGTGTAGTGAAGATCATGCTGAGAAAGAAATTTATAGCCCTAAATGCTTACATTAAAAAAGAATGATGAGGAGTTCTGGGAAGATGATGTCAGAGTAGGCAGGCAGGGATCAACTCTCACAAAAACAATGGAGGAAGGGCCAAAGCTGTCCAAGGGACCTGCTTTGGGGGTCAGCAGACCAGGACAGTGCTCCACAACTCCCAGGAGGGTGAAGGACAGAGAGAGGAAGAACCTAAAACAACAAACATGAGTTACCAACCCCCCACGTGGCAGCCAGGAAGGGCTCCCAACCCCCATCCCCAAGATATTAAGATGGAATAAAACCCCTGGCTCACTGTAGCCAACTGAGAGGGAAACAGACATCTTCCTCCCTGTCAGCTGTTACAAGGGAAAAGGGAGGGGGTGTTGGAGGGCTTCTCTTCAGGGAATTTGGTCAGCAAAGCCTGTTTTGAATCTCGGCTCTGACGAGACCAACACACGGGAAAGTGGAGACTGAAAGAAATATGTACCTGGAAAGGTGTGCTAATACATACCCTCTGCTAGCTGGTCTGGAAATCGCATGGAGAAAAACTACTTTTATGTCTCTCATAACCCAAAATCCTGGGAGAAAATCTGAACCCCATTTGTGATTCTCTGGCTTGATTTTGATGACTTAAGCTGGGCAATTTTAAAGACTTAGAATAAGTTGAACCAAATATCAGAGAAGAGCTATGAAAAAAAAATAGGCAAGAGAGAGAAATTGGCTATCAGAGTAAACTTGCCAACATATTTAGATGCCTAAACATCAGAAAAAATTACAAGCCATACTAGGAAACAGGAAAAGATGGTCCAGCCAAAGGAACAAACCAAATATCCTGAAGAGATACAGGATTTAAGATATATTAATCATTGATAATCACACTACTCTATTAAATCAATTCAAAGAATTGAAAGAAAATATGACTAAAGAGAAAAAGGATATAAGAAGACACTGGGTGAGCAGAAAGAACAATTTTAAAGCCCACAAAGAAAAGCAACAGAGCCTATGGGAATGAAAGATACAATGGATGAGATTAAAAATACATTAAATACATTAATGTGTTGATCTTTGGACATGAATAGAAAAGGTGAAAGCCCAACATAATGTTTGTAACTAGCAGTACTATTATGTGGGTATGAAAGTGGTTTAAGGGGAAAGTCTAAAGTCATGTAAATTGCTAAAAAATGTAGCATGGGACTGTATAGCATACAGTCCCATTGTGAAATATGAATATGGGTAAAATTGCATATATAGAACAGTTTTTCTTTGAAACTGAACAAATGTATGTTAATACTACAAGATGTTAATATCAGGCAAAAAACATTATTCTAACTGAAAGAAACTAGACACAAAGTACTACATATTGTATGATTCCATTTATATAAAATGTAAATATAAAATCAATTTATAAAGACGAAATTAGATGAGTGGTTATGTAAGGATGAGGAAGGACTGGTAAGGGGTGTGGAGTTTTTCTTTTTGGAGTAATGAAATTGTTCTAAAAATTTTTGTGGTGATGAGTGCACAACATGGTGATTATATTAAACCCATTGATTGTACACATTGGATAGATCATATGGTATGTGACTATACCTCAATAAAACTGCTAAATAAATAAATAAGCAAGAATAGCCAAAAATAGCAGCTTTGTACAGGAGGGGAAGCATAGAGATTGAAAGGTAAAGAATTTTCTCATTTGTTTGTTTGTTTGTCTGTTTTTTGTTTATTGTTACTATTGAAATAATTAAAATGCCCTAATAATGATTGAAGTGATGAATGCACAACTATGTGATTATACCAAATACCATTGATTGTACACTTTCAATGAATTGTATGCTTTATTAATATGTATCAATAAAATTGATTTGTTTAAAAAATACATTAGAGGCACATAGGAGCAGATTTAAATTACTCAAAGACAGAATTAGTGATTTCAAAGATAGGACATTCAAACTGGAAAAGACAGGAGAACAGAAAGAGAGGAGAATGGGAAAAAATGGAACAGCATCTCAGAGAATAGAATGACAACGTGAAATGCACAAGCATACACATTATTGGTGATCCACAAGGAGAAGAGAATGGAAAAGGGGCAGAAGAAATATTTGAGGAAATAATGATAGAAAACTTCCCAACCCTTATGAAAGACATACATATCAATATCCAAGGACAATGCACCCCAAACAGAATAAATCCGAATAGACCTACCCTGAGACACCTACTATTCAGAATGACAAATATCAGAGACAAAGAGAGGATTATGAAAGCAGCAACAGAAAAGCAAAGTACCAGATTCAAGGGATCATCAGTAAGATTAAGTGCTGACCTCTCATCAGAAACCATGGAGGTGAGAAGAAAGTGGTATGATGTATTTAAGGTACTGAAAGAGAAAAACTGCCAGCCACAAATTCTGTATCCAGGAAAACTATCCTTCAAAAATGAGGGTTAGTTCAAAGTCTTCACAGACAAACAAAAACTGATGGAATATGTTACCAAAAGACCAGAATTTCAAGAGATACTAAAGGGACTGCTGCACCTGAAAGGAAAAAACAAGGGTGATAAATTTGGAGAAGAGTGTAGAAATCAAGACTATTAGGAAGGTTAAACTGAAAGGTAAAAAGACAGACAATAGAATAATATGACAACAGAAAGCTGAAGGACAAAATAGATGAAGTAAGTAAGGCCTTTACAGTAATAACATTGATTGATATGGCTTGAACCACCCAATCAAAAGACATAGACTGACAGAATGGATAAAAAGATATGAGTCATCTATGTGTTGTACGCAAGAGACTCACCTCAGATGTAAGGGTTAAAAGTGAAATGCTGGGAATGCATGTGGTTCAGGCAGTTGGGCACCTGCCTCCCACATGAGAGTTCCCAGGTTCCATTCCCAATGCCTCCTAAAGAAAACAGGCAAACAATGAGCATACATCAAGTAAAAGCAACAAGAAGACAATGAGCAGAAACAACAAGCAGACAATGAGAAAAATCAATGAGCAGACATTGAGCAAAAAAACCACAATGAAAACCAAGCAAACAACAGCAGACAGAGAACAAAAACAAAAATAAAAAAGGGAGCATATGTGGCTCAAGCAGTTGGGCACCCACCTTTCACATGGGGAGTCCTGGGTTCAGTTCCCAATGCCCCTTAAGAAGAAGCAAACAGACAATGAGCAAGACCAACAAGCGGGCAATGAACAAAAAACAGCAAACAAACAGAAGAGAAAGCCATCTTTGGGGGGGGGAATAAAATAAAATAACATTTTTTAAAAAGTGAAAGATTGGAAAAATATATACCATGCTTATAGTAACCAAAAAAGAGCTGGAGATGCAATACTAATATTGGGCAAAAAAGATTTTAAATGCAAAATTGTTATAAGGGATGAGGAAGGTCATTATATATTAATAAAGGGGGCAATTCAACAAGAAGAAATAATTATATTAAATAATTATGCACTAACCTAGGTGCCTCAAGATAAAGGAGGCACACACTGGGAAAACTTAAGGGAGAAATAGATGTCTCTACAATAATAGCTGGAGGCTTCAATACACCATTCCCAGCATTTGAGAAATCTGGACAGAAGAAAAATAAAAAAAGAGCTTGAATAATATGATAAATGATCTAGGCCCAATAGACAGCTATAGAGATTGCACACCAAAACAGCAGGATATACATTCTTTTCAAGTGCTCATGGATCCTTCTCCAGGATACACCATATTTTGGGACAGAAGACAAAACTCAATAAATTTAAAAAGATTTAAATTATACAAAACACTATTTCTGATCATAACAGAATGAGGCTGGAAATCAATAATGGACAGAAAAAGGGGAAATTCATAAATATATGGAGATAAAACAACACACTCAAATAATCAGTGGGACAAAGAAGAAATTGCAAGCAAATTCAGTAAATATCTTGAGATGAATAAAAATGAGAACACCTCATATAAAAGCATATGGGACAGCAAAGAGGCAGTGGTGAGAGGAAAATTTATAGCTATCAATGCTTACATTAAAAAGAAGAAAGAGCTAAAATTGAAAATCTAACTGCACACCTGGAGGAACTAGAAAACGAACAGCAAACTAATCCCAAACTGAGCCAAAGGAAAGAAATAGTAAAGAAGAGCCAAACTAAATGAAATCAAGAACAACAACAACAACAAAAAATAGAATCAACAAAACCAAAAGTTGATTCTTTGAGAAGAGCAACAAAATCGATAAACCTTTAGCTAGACTGACAAAGAAAAAAAAAAAAAACAGAGAAGACACAAAGAAAAAAAAAACAGAGAAGACACAAATAAATAAAATCAGAAATGAGAGGGGACCCCATTGAAATACCAAAAAACTAGAAAATGTAGATGAGATGGACAAATTTCTAGAATCACATGAACCAACTACACTGACCCTAGAAGAAATAGAAGACCACAATGGACCAATCACAAGTGAAAAGATTGAAACAGTCGTCAAAAACTTCCCAAAGATGAAAAGCCCAGGACCAGATGGTTTCACAGGTGAATTCTACCAATCACTCAAAGATGACCTAATACCAATCTTGCTGAAACTCTTCCAAAAAATTGAAAAGGAAAGAATGCTACCAAACTCCTTCTATGAAGCAAAAATCACCCTAAT
The DNA here is from genome assembly GCA_026826555.1 of Tolypeutes matacus. Taxonomy (NCBI): domain Eukaryota; kingdom Metazoa; phylum Chordata; class Mammalia; order Cingulata; family Chlamyphoridae; genus Tolypeutes; species Tolypeutes matacus. Next base: position 769,365 of record JAKSZT010054514.1, read on the forward strand.
ACCAAAACCAGATAAAGATACCATAAAACAAGAAAATTACAGACCAATATCTCTAATGAATATAGATTCAGAAATCCACAACAAAATACTTGCAAACAAAATCCAAAAGCACATTAAAAGAATTATACACCACAATCAAGTAGGTTTTATCCCAGGTATACAAGGGTGGTTCAACACAAGAAAATCAATTAGTGTAATAAACCACATTGATAAATTGAAGAAGAAAAGTTACATGAACCTCTCAAATTATGCAGAAAAGGCATTTGACAAAATACATCACCCTTTCTTGATTAAAAAACACCCCAAAAGATAGGAATAGAAGAAAACTTTTTCAATATGGTAAAGTGCATATATGAAAAACCTACACCTAGCATTGCACTCAATGGTGAAAGACTGAAAGCTTTCCAACTGAGATCAGGAACAAGACAAGGAATGCCCACAGTCACTACTGTTATTCAATATTGTGCTAGAAGTTCTAGCTAGAGCAATTAGTCTAAATAAAGAAATAAAAGGCACCTAAATAGGAAAGGAAGAAGTAAGACTTTCACTATTCGCTGATGACTACCTTATATCTAGAAAATCCTGAAAAATCCACAACAAAACAATTAAAATTAATAGATGAATCAGCAAAGTGGTGGGATACAAGATTAATATGCAAAAATCAATAGTGCTTTTATATACTACTGTTGTGCAATCTTAGGAGGAAATCAGAAAAAAAAAAACTCCACTTATAATAGCGACTAAAACAATCAAGTATTTAGGAATCAACTTAACCAAGGACAAAAAGGACCTGTATTCAGAAAACTACAAAACATTGCTAAAAGAAATAAAAGAAATGTAAATAAATGGAAGGACATTCCATGTTCGTGGATTGGAAGACTAAATATCTTTAAGATGTCAATTCAGCCCAAACTGATTTGCAGATTCAACGCATCATTCCCAATAAAAATCCCAACAGCCTTTTTTGCAGAATTCGAAAAGCCAATAATTAAATTTATTTGGAAGTGTAGGGGGCCCAAAATAGCCAAAAGATCTTAAAATAAAAAAAAAGAATGAATTTGAAGTACTCTCACTTCAGGATTTTAAAGCCTATTACTTAGCTACAGTGGTGTATTAGTCAGCCAAGGGGTGCTAATGTAAAATACCAAAAATGGGTTGGTCTTTATAAAGGGTATTTATTTGGGGTAGAAGTTCACAGATACCAGGCCATAAAGTGTTAAGTTTCTTCTCTCACCACAGTCCATTGCCACGTGTTAGAGCAAGACAGCTGCTGGTGTTTGCCAGGGTTCAGGCTTCTGGGGTTCCTCTCTTCCCGGGGCTGCGTTTCTCTCCGGGCTTAGCTCCTGTTTCCTCCACAAGATCAGCTGTAGACGATCAGGTGAACGGCTTGCTTCTCTTCTCCTGGGGCCTTCTTTCCAACATCAAAACTGCTTCTCAAAAGACCGCTTCAACTGTCCTTTGCCTTGCCTTTTATATTCGATTCCCCACCCACCAAGGGGTGGGGCTCAACGCCCTAATCCTAACCTAATCATGCCCAGATTAACAGATCAGTTTACAACCATAATCCAATTATATTTTTGGAATTCGTAATTACATCAAATTCCCCAACGGTTACAAGTGGTAAAAAAAAAAAAAAACAGCATGGTATTGGCAAAAGGACAAACAGATTGACCAATGGAATTGAATTGAGAACACACACATCTATAGTCAAGTGATTTTTGACAAGGCTGTTAAGCCCACCCAGCTGGGACAGTCTATTAAAAATGGTGCTGGGAGAACTGGAACCATAACCAAAAGAAAGAAAGAAGACCCCTATCTCACACCTTATACAAAAATTAACTCAAAATGGATCAAGGAGCTAAATATAATAGTGAAAACCATAAAACTATTAGAAGAAAATATAGGAAAACATCTTCAATATCTTGTGGTAGGCTATAATTTCTTAAGCCTTACACCCAAAACAGGCACAACAATAGAAAAAAGAGATAAATGGGACCTCCTCAAAATTAAACACTTTTGTTATTCAAAGGACTTCCTCAAAAGGGTGAAAAGGCAACCGATTCAAAGGGAGAAAATATTTGGCAATAAACATAGCTGATAAGGGTTTAATATCCATGATATATAAAGAGATCATACAACTCAACAATAAAATCACAATCTACCTGATTAAAACTGGACAAAAGACTTGAAAGGACAATGTCCAAAGAAGAAATACAAAGGGTGAAGAAACACATAAAAAACGTTAAACCTCACTAGCCATTAGGGAAATGCAAATCAAAACTAGAATGAGATATCATTTCACACCTATTAGAATGGCCATAATTAAAAAGTCAGAAAACTACAAGTGTTGGAGAGGATGCGAAGAGAAAGGATCACTTATTCACTGTTGGTGGGAATGTAAAATGGTACAGCCACTGTAGAGGACTGCTTGGCTGCTCCTAAGGAAGGTGAATATAGTCTTGCCATGTGACCTCGTGTATATACATTACTAGGTACATACCCAAAAGAACTGAGAGCCGTGACACAAGCAGACATCTGCACACCGATGTTCATAGTGGTGTTATTCACAGTTGCCAAAAATTGGAAACAACCCAGGTGTCCATCAACTGATGAACTGATAAACAAATTGTAGTTTATATACACGATGGAATATTATGCAGTGGTAAGAAGAAATGAAGTCGTGAAGCATATGACAACATGGATGAACCTGGAGAACATTGTGTTGAATGAAGCAAGACAGACACAAAAGGACAAATACTGTATGATTGCATTATTATGAACTAAATATATTGTGTAAACTCATGGTATTAGTAATTAGAATACAGGTCACCAGAAAATAGAAGTAGGGTAGAGAATGGAAAGCTGATGGTTAATCTGTACAGAACTGGGAAAACAGTTATTTGGAAATATTTGGAAATGAATAGAAATGGTGAAAGAACATCCTGGTGTTTGTAACTAGCAGAGCTTTTATATGGGTATGACAGTGTTTGAAAAGGAAAGTCTAAGGACATGTTTGTTACTAGAAGGAAAGATAAAAAATGTAACATGGGACTGTATAACATAGTGAAACCTCGTGTAAAATATGAATATGGGTGATATTGCACATAGAAGACTTTTTACAAAGTACAAATACAAATAAACTAGAGAGATATAAACACAGTAGCAAGTATGTATGGCAGGGAAACCATAGAAATATTGAGAGATGTTCAGTTTTGTTTGTTCATTTTTTGTTTATTATTATTATTAGAATAATGAAAATGCTTTTAAAATGATTGAAGTGAGGATCAGATGTGGCTCAAGCAGTTGGGCGCCTGACTCCCACATGGAAGGTCCCAGGTTTGGTTCCTGGTGCCTCGTAAAGAAGACGAGAAAGACAGCGAGCGAATGCGATGGGCTGGCACGACGGGTGGTGCGGCAAAATGATGCGACAAGATCATGCAAGGAGGAGACCCAACAAGGTGACCCAATGAGAGACACAACAAGCAGGGAATGTATGTGGCTCAAGCGATTGGGCACCTCCCTCCCACATGGGAGGTCCCAGTACCTCCTTAAAAAGAAGACAAGCAGACACAGATAGGACACAGTGAACAGACACAGGGAGCAGACAGTGAACACAAACAATGGGGGGGGGGGGAATAAATAAATGAATCTTTTAAAACATGATTGAAATGACGAATGCACAACTATAGAATTATAGTGAATACCAGTGATTGTATCCTTTGGGTGGCTTTATGCTTTATTTAACGTAGCTTTATGTAATCTAAAGCTTCTTTAAAAATAAAAACAATTTTTAAAAAAAGAAAAAGAAAAAGGAAGATAGAGGACTAATATTTCCTTACTTGAAAGCAACAGTGGTCAAAACAGAATGGTATTGGTACAAGGATAGATATACAGACCAGGGGAAATTGAAAGATCCATCTCCATGGAAAGGTTTACCAAAGAATGCTATCTGCCTGCCAGCCAGGAAAGTGAAGGAAGACAAGGATTGTCTCTTGTTCCTTTCCCAGGCATATTGATCTGATCTGTGCCTCATTAATGGGACCCTGACCCTGTTTTGATAACTTAAACAGGGCATTCCTGAAGTTTTGGGGAAAATTGAGCCAAAAATCAAAGAAGAGCTATAAAACAAAACCAGTAGGCAAGAGAGAGAAATTGACCAACAGAGTAAAATAACCAACATAATCAGATGCTGAGACAGCAGCACAATTTACAAAACATACTAAGAAACAGGAAGAGATGGCCCAGCCAAAGGAACAAACCAGGAATCTTGATGAGACACAGGATTTAAGACAACTAATCCATGATGTTCACACTAATATCCTAAACCAATTCAAGAAGTTGAATAAAGTATGACTAAAGAGATAAAGGATATTAAGAAGACACTGGGTGAGCATAAAGAGCAATTTGAAAGTCTGCTAAGAAAATTAACAGAGCTTATGAGAATGAAAGACACAATGAATGAGATTAAAAATACATTAGACCATGGCTAGTAGTAATGCATGTTCATGAATTGTAACAAATGTACCACACTAATGAAAGATGCTGTTAATGGGGGAAAGTGTGGGAGGAGGAGAAGGTGAGGTACGGGAATCCCCTATGTTTTAGATGTAACATTTATGTAATATAAAGCTTCTTTGAAAATAATATATATATATATATATATATATATATATATATATGAAGCATATAAGAAGCAGATGTGAGGTGGCAGAGGACAGAATTAGTGAGTTAAAAGACAGAGCATCTGAAAAGGCAGAAGAACAGAAAGAGAAAAGAATAGAAAAAAATTGAAGAAGGTTTCAGGGAACTGAATGACAGCACGAAATGCACAAACATGAATTATAGGTGTCCCAGAATGAGAAGAGAATGGAACAAGACAGAATGAATATTTGAGGAAATAATGACCAAAAATTTCCCAAATCTTATAAAAGACGTGAATACCAATATTCAAGGAGGACAATGTACCCCAAATAGAATAAATCCGAATAGATCTACTCTCAGACATCTACTATTCAGAATGTCAAACATCAGAGATAAAGGTGGATTCTGAAAGCAACAAGAGAAAATCAGTGAACCACTTTCAAGAGAACCCCAATAAGACTAAGTGCCAATCTCCCATGAGAAGAAGGAGAAGGGGATCCAAGATGGCATCAGAGTTGCTCAGGTAGTGCACAGCTCTTTTGCAAAACAGGGTCAAAGGCATAGAAGTCATCCAAGGGAGCCGCTATTTCCTTAGTTATCCTCTGTCCAGATGTTCTAGCCAATGCTGAGGGTGGTGTATTGAACTCTCCAACTATTATTGTAGAGACATCTATTTCTCCCTCAGTTTTTGCCAGTGTGTGTCTCATGTAATTTGGGGCACTCAGATTTGGTGCATAAATATTTATTATGTAATTTCTTCTTAGTAAACCAACCCTTTTATTAATATACAATGATGTTCCTCATCTCTTGTAACAGTTTTACACTTAAGGTCTATTTTGTCCGGTATTAATAATGCTAATTCCTAATCTTTTTTGGTTACTATTCTTTTTTCAACTTTTCACCTTCAACCTCATGTGTCCTTAGGTCTGAGGTGAGTTTCTCACGTTTTTTAATCCATTCTGTCAGTCCATGAATTTGATTGGGGTGTTCAATCCATAAGCCTTCAACATCATTATTGTAAAGACATTGCTTACTTTGTCCATTTTATTCTTTGGCTTTCTTTTGTCACATCTTGCTATTGTCTTTCTTTTTACCATTTAAGTTACTAGTAATCTTCATTTCTACACTCTTCTGCAAGTCTCTCACCCTTGTTTTTTCCTTTCTGGCTGCAGCACTCCCCTTTAGTATCTCTTGTAAATCTGGTCTTTTGGTAACATACACTCTCAGTTTTTCTTTTCTGTGAAGACATTAAATGCACCCTCATTTTTGAAGGACAGTTTTGCCAGTTAAAGAATAATTGGCTAGCAGTTTTTCTTTTTCAGTACCTTAAATATAGCATACTACTTTCTTCTTATTTCCATGGTTTCTAATGGGAGATCGGTAGTTAGTCTTATTGAGGTTCCCTTGTATGTGATGCATTGCTTTCCTCTTGCTGCTTTCAGAATCTTCTATTTCTGGTATTTGTCATTCTGAATAGTAGGTGTCTCAGAGTAGGTCTATTCAGATTTATTCTGTTTTTTGTGCATTGTCCTTCTTGATTATTGATATTCATGTCTTTCATAAGGGTTGGAAAGTTTTCAGACATGATTTCCATATATATTCTTTCTGCCCCTTTTCTATTCTCTTCTCCTTCTGGGACACCAGTGATGCATGTGTTCATGTGTTTTGCTTTCTTATTCAATTCCCTGAGACTGTTTCTTTTTTTACATTCTTTTCTCTTTCTGTTCCCTGTGTTTTCAAGATCAGTTGCCAACCTTCCAATTAACTAATCCTGTCCTCCACCAATTCAAATATCCTGGCATGTGCCACTAATGTTTTTTTATAACAAATCAATTTTATTGATACATATTAATAAAGCATAAATCCATCCAAAGTGTACAATCAAGGGTATTTGATATAATCACATAATTGTACATTCATCACTTCAATCAGTATTAAAGCATTTTCACTATTCCAATAACAATAATAATAAAAACAAAACACAGACAAATAAAAACTCATCACCTGTCACTCTCTGTATGCTTCCCCTGCTGTATATAGCTGTGATTCTGTTTCCATCTTTCTAGTTTATTTGCATTTATATACTGAAAAAACAGTCTTATATATGCAATATCACCCATATTCGTATTTTACTTGAAGTTTCTTTCCATTATACAGTCCCATGTTACATTTTTTAGCTTCCCTTATGGTAATACACATGATCTTAGACTTACCCTTTCAACCACTGACATACCCATATAATAGCTCTGCTAGTTACAAACACTATGATGGGCTTTCACATTATTCTATTAATTTCCAAAGATTTACAAACAATCTTTTAACCAATTCTGCACAAAGTAACACTCAGCTTTGCATTCTCTACCTTCATTCTATTTTCTGGTTACCTGTATTCTAATGATTAACTCCATGAGTTTACACGGTATATTTAGTTCATAATGGCACAAATATATAGTATTTGTCTTTTTGTGTCTGGCTTGCTTCATTCAACATAATGTCCTCAAGGTTCATCCATGTTGTCATATGTTTCACAACTGCATTTCTTCGTACAGGTACATAATATGCTACCACGTGTATACGCCAAAATTTGTTCATCCATTCACCGGTTAATGGACACCAGGGTTGTTTGCAATTTTTAGCAATTGTGAATAGCACTGCTATGAATATCAGTGTGCAGATGTGAATTCATGTCATGGCTCTGTTCTTCTGGGTATATATCTGGTAATGGTATTGCCAGGTCACGTGACAAGTCTATATTCAACTTCTTAGAAACAGCCAAACAGTCCTCCACAGAGGATGTACAATTCTAAATTCCCAGCAACAGTGAATAAATGATCCTATCTCTCCACATTCTTTCTAACACTTGTAGTTTTCCTACTTTTTAGTAGTGGCCATTCTAATAGGTGTGAAATGATATCTCATTGTAGTTTCCTTTTTTTTTTTTTTTACCAGGAGGTCCCGGGCATCGAACCCAGGTCCCTCCATATGGGAGATGGACGCCCAACCATTTGAGCAACATCCGTCCCCCCTCATTGTAGTTTTGATTTGCATTTCCCTAATTGCTAGTGATGTTGAACATTTTTTCATGTTTTTTTTTTCACCATTTGTATTTCTTCTTTGGACAATTGTCCTTTCAAGTCATTTGTCCATTTTTCACTTGGGTAGTTTCTCTTTTTATTGTTAAGTTATAGTATCTCTTATATAATGGATAGTAAACCCATATTGGCTATGTGATTTCCAAATATTTTCTCCCATTGAGTTGGTTGCCTTTTCACACTTTAGAAAATTTACTTTGAGGTGCAAAAGAGTTTAATTTTGAGGAGATCCCATTTATCTACTTTTTTGTTGTTGTTGCTCATGCTTCGGGTGTAAGGTTTAAGAAACTACTGCCTACCACATGATCTTGAAGACATTCTTTTACATTTTGTTCTAGGAGTTTAATGGTTGTTGCTTTTATATTTAGGTTCTTGATCCATTTTGAGATAATTTTCGTATAAGGTGTGAGATAGGGATCCTCTTTCTTTTGGATATGGATGTCCAGGTCTCCCAACATCATTTGTTAAATAGACTGTTCTGACCCCACTAGGAGGGTTTGACAGCATTATCAAAAATTACGGGGAGATCTAGCAAGATGGCATCGGTTTAAGTGGGCACTTACCATCTCTCTCACAAAAAACGGCTGGGAAAGGGCAAGATCTTGCCTAAGTGAGCTGTTTTGGGAACCCACAGAGCAGGAGGCTTCAGAGCAATGATCTGGAGGTAACAAAGAGATAAAAGCCCAAGGGAAAACTGTGCTGCTGTCTTGTTTCTTGTTTGCGGTGTTTCCCCTTTCCTTTGTTTCCCCATTTTTTGTATGCCAATTTTGTCTATTTGTGCAATTTCTTTTCCTTCCTTCATCTTCCTATCTTCTGCTTTCTGTTTTTGTTCTTACATTCCACCTATCTTTGTTTAGTCTTCAATTTTTCTTGTTTTTACTTCTATCTCCTCTATTCTCTGTCTCCTTTCTTTTTAAACTGTTTTGCTTAGTGTTTTTTCTTTTCTCTTTCCCTTTCTTCTTATCATTACGGCCTTTTAATTCATTCTAGATATTTTTCTCTATTTGGTTTTTCATTTCATTATTTGTACCCCACTTTTTTATTTTTATTCCTCTGTACTTATTACATGAGTTAATTATTCCTTTTCTTAGATCCTATACAGTACCTCTTCTGTCTTTTACTATTATTATTAATATTATCCTTTTTCTCTTCTTACCTATTTCTCTTTCCCTGGCCATAATCTTTTTCTTTCAAGGGAACATAGACAACAACAAGGAAATAGAAAAAGAGGAACAAAGTGTCAAAGAGAAAACTTATAACACACACAAAAACATCAACTAAATAAAACCATAGAGTAGAGAGAGAAACTAATCAACTGAATAAACCCATCAAGATAAAGAGATGCCTAAACACCAATAAAATAGTATAAACAATACTACGAAACAGGAAGACATGGACCAGTCCAATGAACAAACTAAAAACCAGGAGGAGATGCAGAACATGGAACAACTAATCAGAGCTGTCAAAACAAATATCATGACACAACTTAATGAAGTGAAGGAAGAGATTAAAGATATTAAGAAGACACTGGGAGAACTTACTGAAGAAAATGTAAACAAACATAAAAAGGTAACAGATATGATGGTCATGAATCTAAGAAATCTAACAACCTAAGAAATCAAGAATACACTGGAAGCACATAACAGCAGATTTGAACAGGCAGAGGAAAGAATTAGTGATGTGGAAGACAGTACCTTTGAAATCATACAGATAGTAGAACTGATAGATAAAAAGATAGAAAAAAATCCAGCAGGGACTTAGGGATCTGAACAACAACACAAAACACACAAACATATGCATTATAGGCATCCCAGAGGGAGAAGAGGAGGGAAAGGGGACAGAAGAAGTGTTGGAGGAAATAATATCTGAAAACTTCCCAACCCTATTGAGGGAGATGGATGTACATGTTCAGGAAGCACAGCACACACCAAATAGTATAAATCCAAACAGGCCTACTCAAAGACACATACTTGTAAATTGTCCAATGCTCAAGATAAAGAGAAAACACTAATAGCAGCAAAAGAAAAGAGAATCATCACATACAAGGGAAGCTCAATAAGATTAAGTGCTGATCTCTCATATGAAACCCGGAGTCAAGCAGGCAGTGGTAGGACATAGTTAAGGTGATAAAAGAAAAAAAACTTCCAGCCAATAATTCTCTATCCAACAAAGCTGGCATTCAAAAATGATGGAGAATTCAAAACTTTCACAGAAAAACAGAAATTAAGAGAGTACGCCGATAAGAAACCTGCCCTTCAAGAAATACTAAAGGGAGCATTGTAAGTTTAAAGGAAAAATCAGAAGAGAGAGTTGGAGGAGAATGTAAGAAAAAATCTAAAAAAAAAAAAAACAAAAAGAGAAATAAAAACAACATATGGCATATATAAACATAAAGAAAATATGGCTAATGTAAGTAATTCCTTGACAGTAATAACACTGAATGTTGATGGATTAAACTCACCAGTCAAGAGTCACAGATTGGCAGAATGGATAAGGAAAAATGACTCATTTATATTCTGTCTACAAGAAACCCACCTTAGACCCAGGGACTCAAGGAGGCCAAAAGTGAATGCTGGAAAACAATTTTACAAGCAAACAACAATCAAAAAAGGGTGGGAGAAGCTATACTAATATCAGACAAAATAGACTTTAAATGCAAATCTATTTTAAGAGACAAAGACAGACTCTCTATATTAGTAAAAGGGGTAATCTTTCAAGAAGAAAGAACAATCATAAACATCTATACACTTAACCAGGGTGCCTCAAAATACACAAGGCAATCACTGGAAAAACTAAGTGGAAAAATAGATACCTCTACAAATATAGTGGGGGACTTTAATACACAATTAACACCATTAGACAGAACATCTCAACAGAGAATCAATAAACAAAGAAAAACTTTGTATAATGCATTAGAGGATCTGGACCTAATACACATCTACAGAACACTACACCCAAATACAGCAGAATATACTTTCTTCTCGAGTACACATGGATCATTCTCCAAGATAGACCACATGTTAGGCCACAGAGGAACTCTCAATGAATTCAGAAAGATTGAAATTATACAAAGTAATTTCTCAGACCACAATGGAATGAAGCTGGAAGTCAGTAAGGGACAGGAGAACGAGATTAGGCACAAAGATATGGAAGTTAAACAACACACTCTTGGACAAACAGTGGGTCGAGGAAATCAAAAAAGAAATCAGTAACTATCTTGAAATGAATGAAAATGACAACACAACATATCAAAACCTATGGGATGCTGTAAAAGCTGTATGAAGAGGGAAATTCATAGCCATAAATACATATATCAAAAAAGAAGAAAGAGCTAAAATTGAAGAACTAACTGCACACCTAGAAGAATTAGAAAAAGAACAACAAACTAACACCAAAGGAAGTAGAAAGAAGGAAATAACAAAGATTAGAGCAGAACTAAATGAAATAGAAAATAAAAAAGCACTAGAAAAAATAGACAAAACCAAAAGCTGGGTCTTCTAGAAGATCAATAAAGTTGACAAACCCTTAGCTATATTAACAAAGAAAAAAGGAGAGAGGATGCAAATACACAAAATAAGAAATGAGGAAAGGGATATCACCACTGACCCCACAGAAATAAAGAATATCATCATAGGATACTTTGAAAAATTATATGCCAACTAGAAGGATAATTTAGAGGAAATGGACAAATTCCTAGAAACACAAGCAGCCTACATTGATGTGATGGTTAGGCTAATGTGTCAACTCAGTCAGGTAATTGTGTCCAGGTGTTTGTTCCAGCCAGCACTGGGCTAATTGTAATACAAGAGCATTTATGGACTTCAATCACCAGTGAGTTTACTGCGTGGATGGCTGATTACATCTGCATCAATCAGGCAGATTTCATCATCAGTGGGTGGCGCTTTTATCCAAACAGTTGAATGGCTTAAAAGGGGAAGTGATTTCAATATTCAAAGAGAATTTCCCAGCTCGTCATTGGACAGGCAACTTCTCCCAGAAACTCATCAACGACCTTTCATCGGACTTTCATCGGAGCCACTGGTTTGCAGCCTGCCTGCGGAACCTGGACTTGTGCATCCGCACAGTCGTGTGAGAGACTCTTAAAATTTCATATTATTAACAGATATCTCCTGTTGATTCTGTTTCCCGAGAGAACCCTGACTAATACAGCTTGGTACCAGGAGTGGTTCTTGAGGAACAGAGTCTTAAACATAGGATGTCTGAGGTGGTTCTGGGAGTTTTGTAATTGGTTCTCTACTCTAATTGGACTCAGGGGTACTAATGACTCCCTTTCCAGTAATGAGGTTGCTAACAGTCCATGGCGTGATGAAAGAAGAAATTGTTGAATTCTTTGATGAAAGAAGAAATTGTTGAACTCAACAGACCAATCACAAGTAAGGATATTGAATTAGTCATCAAAAACCTCCCAACTAAGAAGAGCCCAGGACCAGATGGGTTCACAGGTGAATTCTACCAAACATTGTGGAAAGAACTAACATCAATCCTGTTTAAACTCTTCCAAAAAAAATAGGAGTAGAAGAAACATTGCCTAACTCATTCTGTGATGCCAACAGTACCCTAATACCAAAGCCAAGCAAAGACGCAAGAAAGGAAAATTACAGACCAATCTCTTTAATGAACTTAGATGCTAAAATCCTCAACGAAATACTTACTAGTCATATTCAACAACACATCAAATGAATTATACACCATGACCAAGTGGGTTCCATCGGGTATGCAAGGATGGTTCACCATAAGAAAATCAATCAATGTAATCCACCATATAAACAGACTGAAAGAAAAAAAATCACATGATCATCTCTATAGATGCAGATAAAGCATTGGACAAAATACAGCACACTTTCCTGTTAGAAACACTTCAAAAAATAGGAATAGAAAGAAAATTCCTCAACATGATAAATGGTTTATATGAAAAACACACAACTATCATCATATTCAATGGTGAAATCCTTAAAGCTTTCCCACTAAGATCTGGAACAAGACAAGGATGCCCTTTCACTGCCCTTATTTAACATTGCGTTAGAAGTATTTGCTCGAGCACTTAGGCAAGAAAAAGATATAAAAGACATCCAAATTAGAAAGGAAGAAGTAAAAATTTCACTACTTGTATATGACATGACCCTATACCTCAAAGGCCCTGAGAAATCTACAACAAAGCTTCTAGAGCTTAAAAATGAGTTCAGTAAAGTCATAGGTTATAAGATCAATGAGCAAAGATCAGTAGCATTTCTGTACACCAGTAATGAGAAATCTGAGGAGGAAATCAAGAAAAAAATCCCATTCATAATAGCAACTAAAAGAACCAAATACCTAGGAACAAATTTAACTAAAGAAATAAACAACTTGTAAACACAGAACTACACATTATTGTTAAAGGAAATCGAAGAAGACCTAATTAAATGGAAGAATATTCCCTGTTCATGGATAGGAAGACTAAACATCATTAAGATGTCTACCCTACCCAAAATGATTTACAGATTTAATGCAATCTCAATAAAATCACCACAGCATTTTTAATGAATTGGAAAAACTAACTATAAAATTTATTTGGAAGGGGAACAGGCCCAGAATAGTCAAAGACATACTGAAAAAGAGAAATGAAATTGGAGGCATCACACTACCCGTCATTAAAACATACTACAAAGCTACAATGGTCAAAATTGCATGGTATTGGCACAAGGATAGACATATCAAACAATGGAATCAAATTGAGAGTTCTGATATAGATCCTCGCATATACAGTCATCTGGTATTCGACAAGGCCACCAAGCCCATTCAACTGGGAAAGAATGGCCTCTTCAACAAATGGGGCTTGGAGAACTGCATATCCATATCCAAAAGAATGATTGATGAACACTATCTCACACCTTATCCAAAAATTAACTCAAGATGGATCAAAAATATAAATATAAGAACCAAGACCATAAAAATCTTGGAAGATAATGTAGGGAAGCATCTAATGGTTTCATGAACTTTACACCCAAAGCATGAGGAATGAAAGAAAATAATAGATAAATGGGACCTCCTCAAAATTAGAAACTTTTGCACCTCAAAGGACTAGGTCAAGAAAGTGAAAATCCAGCGTGCACAATGGGAGAAAATATTTGGTAATCATATATCTGATAGGGGTCTAATATCTTGCATATATAAAGAAATCCTACACCTCGAAAATAAAAAAACAACCCCGTTAAAAAATGAGCAAGTGATTTGAATAGACACTTCTCCAAAGAAGAAATACAAATGGCTAAAATGCACATGAAAAAATGCTCAACATCACTAGCTATTAGGGAAATGCAAATCAAAACTACAATGAGATACCATCTTACATCCACTAGACTGACAGCTATTAAAAAACCGAGGAGTACAAATGTTGGAAAGGATGTGGAGGAATGGTAACACTTATCCACTGCTGGTGGGAATGTAGAATGGTGCAGCCATTGTGTAGGACAGTTTGGCAGTTCCTCAGGAAGCTAACTGCAGAATTGCCATATGATCCAGCAATCCCACTGCTGGGTATAGCCCAGAAGAATTTAAAGCAAGGACACAAACAGATATATGCAAACCATTTTCATAGTGGCATTATTCACTATTGCCAAAAGTTGTAAACAACCCAAATGTCCATCAACAGATGAATGGATAAACAAATTGTGGTATATACGTACAATGGAATATTACTCAGCTGTAAGAAAGAATGCAGTATTAACACATAGGATTACATGGATGAATCTTAAAGACCTTATGTTGAGTGAAGCAAGCCAAGCATTAAAGGACAAACATTACATGACTCACTGATATAAATTAAGCAAACTGAACAGACTCAGAGAGCTAGAGTCTGGAAGACAGGTTTACAGGAGACAGAATGGGAGAATAAAGTTGTGAGCCAATGCCCATATGGGCAAAATCTATGATAAGATGGAAGTGTGCAGTTGTGCAGTGGATGGGCATGACAGTGGTGCAGTGATACTATTGGGTTGGATGGTGCTGGTTTGTGAGGGGGGTAGGGTGGGGAGGGTAAGGTGAACTGTCCATGGAACTAGGGAGAGGGTTGGGGGTGGGACCAGGTGAACAGTGGTGATTTGTGGGTATGTGGTTAAAACTACAATGTTGGGAACGTTGCAGGACAGGGAGCACCTGGGGCAGGCTTCTAGGGAGTGTGTGGGTGTTCATCTTGTCATAGTGTGTTATATCATTGGGTGGAGACCCACTTAATGAGCATCCTGAGGAGTCCTGCTGTGTTCTCAATTTGAGAGGTGGTAGTCTCTTGAGAGCATAGGCAGTGCCCAATAGGGGAGGACAGGCCAGTAAGTCAAGCCCTTAATGTTATTGCAAGAAACTATGAATCTTGTTCTTCAAGGAGTGAAGCTTGGTGGTTACCATGAGTCCCGAGGAGAAGGGGACGGAGGAATAGAATACATGGTACATGGGGCATTTGAGGGGCAATGGAAGTTTTCTACATGACCTTGCAATGATGGATACAGGCCATGTTAAGTTTCATTAAAATTTATAAAAGTGTATGCTCCAAAATGTAAACCATAATGTAAATCATTGGCCATGGTTAGTAGCAATGTTTCAATATTTATACATCTATTTTAACAAATGTACCATCTGCTTGTAAAATGTTATTAATAGGGGAAAGGGGAAAGGGGGGAGGATGTTGGGTATATGAAAATCCCCTGTATTATGTATGTAATTTTTTTGTATTCTAAAGCTTCTTTGAATACAAAAGGAAATAATAATAATAATAAGACACTGGGGGGGATAAACAGAAGAAAATGTCACTGTACATACATGATAACAGATCTTACAGTGATGAAAGACACAATGTTAAAAAACTTTTGTCTTATATTTTCAATTACTTTTTATTACAATTAATTTTTTTTGTATTTTATTTGTTATTTTTTAAACTATCATTATTATGTAATTTTCTTATTAATTGCATTTGGTTATTTGCTTCATTTTTGAAGTAGTTTTGGATCACAGAAGGGTTACAATTGTGGCAGAGGATCATCGGTGCAGGTTATCAGTGATGTGGTATGCATGGGAGGAGCTTCACCTGGGGCATACTTATAAGGCATATAAATGTGTTCAAGTTTTCATGAGGCATTGTCTCAGTGGGTGGAGATTCACAGTATAACAGAAAGAATATCAAATTCCCACCCTGGGGAGCTCTGCCACTTTCTCTAATGGGACAGCAAGAATCCCCCGAGTACAGGGGCAGTAACTAATGAAGGAGGAAAGACTATTGATAGGCCCTTAATATTGATGAATGTACTTATGAATGTTTACTCATTGAATCTTAGCCTAGTATTATAGAGTACCTAAGAGTTACCTCCTGAGAGCCTCTTTGTTGCTCATATGTGGCCTTTAGCTAAGCTGAACTCAGCATATAAATGCATTACCTTCCCCCCAGCATGGGACATGACTCCCGGGGATGACCCTCCCTGGCACCAAGGGATTACTACCGAGCACCAACTAGCAATGCAACTGGAAAAAGACCTTGACCAAAAGGGGGAAAGGATAAACACAAATGAGTTTATATGACTAAGAGAAAAGGATAAACACAAATGAGTTTATATGACTAAGAGACTTCAAAGTGAGTCGGGAGGTCATTCCAGAGGTTATGTTTATGCATGTCTCAGCAGGATCCCATTGACTGCCATAATAAACATTGCCTCAAATAGTGGGGCTTCTGAGGGCTCCGGAGACATCCAGACACTATAGACAGGGCAGACAGCTCAGGAGTTTGGTGCTCTGCCAATGGACCCTACTTGGGAATTTGTGTTCCCCAGTGTGACAAAGTTGGACTCAGGTGTGGTTTCCCTACACATGGCTCTTCTGCCCCTTCTATTTGAACCTATAGTTAGTGCTAGAGTTGATAGGTATATGTCTAAGAGACTTAAATCTTTGGGCTATCAATGTGTCAGCTGTGCCCTGAATCTCAATAGAGTTGCAACACCTTCTCTACAGTTCATTGGACTCACCCAGGACAACTAAGAAGGAAATGATGATTGGCAACAACAATCCCAAGGGACAAAGAGAGTCTACAACTGCCAGCAAGATAGTCCCACCCATCTGCCCCATGGGACCTAAGCCCCCTCTCATTAGAGGTGGAGTGGGCATCACCATCTCAGAATCCTCAGGATTGGGGAATGAATGATGAACTAGAGTAAACTTACTGGTATCCTAGTACAGGCTTCTTGTGATTCTAGCAATGGAAGAACTTTTATATTTATGTGGAGGCAGTGGCCACTGGAGGTTCTGAGGGGAGGGAGAGGGAAAACAGGTGTAATATGTGGACATTTTCAGAACTTGGGTTTTGTCCTTAATGACATTACAATGAAAGATACAAGCCATTATATATCTTGTCATAACTTACAAAATTGTGTGGGAGAGAGTGTAAACTACAATGTAAACTATAATCCACACTTAGTGGCAATGCTCCAAAAGGTGTTCACCAATTCTAACAAATGTACCACACTAATGAAGGATGTTGTTAATCCTTGAATTGAAGGCAGTGACACAAATACATATATGCACATCAATGTTCATGGCAGCATTATTCACAATTGCCAAGAGGCAACCCAAGTGTCCATCAACAGATGAATGGATAAGCAAATTGTGTATATACATACATTAGCATATTACTCAGCTGTAAGAAGGAATGAAGTATTGACACATGGTACAACATGGATGACTCTTGAAGATGTTATGTTGAGTGAAGTAAGACAGGCACAGAAGGACAAATAATATATGACCCCACTGATATTACCAAAGCAAATTGTGCAGACTCACAGAGCTAGAGTCTAGAAGATAAGTTATCAGGAGACAGAAAGGAAGTTGAGTGTGATGAGTTGATGCTTAATATGGGTAAAACCTATGCTAAGGTGGAAGGGGTTGGTTTGGCAGTGGATGGGGTGATATTGGTGCAGGGATATGAGTGGGATTGATGGTGCTGTAATGTAATGGACTGGAAGACTAAATATCATTAAGATGTTAATTTTACCCAAACTGATTTACAGATACAACGCAATTTCAATAAAAATCCTAACAGCCTTTTTGGCAGAAATAGAAAAGCCAATTATCAAATTTATTTGGAAGGGTAATACACTGTGTATCTTTGTAAGATATGTAAATATCTTACAAAGGAAGTACAATGTTGGAGGACTCTCACTTCAAGACTTTAGAGCATATTATCTAGCTATAGTGGTAAAAACAGCACAGTACTGGCATAAAGATTTACAGACTGACCAATGGAATTGAATCAGGAGTTTGGAATTAGACCCTCACATCTATGGTTCGAGTATTTTTACAAAACTGTCAAACCCCCTAAGCTGGGTCAGAACAGCCTGCTCAACAAGTGCTGCTTGGAAAATTGGATATCCATATCTAAAGGAAAGAAAGGGGACCTTTATCTCACACCTTATACAAAAATTAATTCAAAATGGGTCAATGACCTAAATATACAAACAAGAACCATAAAACTCCTAGATTAAAATGTAGGGAAACCTCTTCAAGAACTTGTGGTTGGTTGTGGTTTCTTGGACCTTACATCCAAAGCATGAGCAACAAAAGAAAAAATAGATAGGTGGGTGTAACCGTTGGGGACTTTGATGTAATTATGAATTCCAAAAATATAATTGAATCATGCTTGTAAACTGATCTGTTAATCTGGGCATGACTAGGTTAGGATTAGGGCGTTAAGCCCCACCCCTTGGTGGGTGGGGAATTGAATATAAAAGGCAAGGCAAAGGACAGTTGAAGCAGTCTTTTGAGAAGCAGTTTTGATATTGGAAAGAAGGCCCCAGGAGAAGAGAAGCAAGCCGTTTGCCTGATCGTCTACAGCTGACCTTGTGGAGGAAACAGGAGCCAGCTGACCTTGTGGAGGAAACAGGAGCTAAGCCCAGAAAGAAACACAGCCCCAGGAAGAGAGGAACCCCAGAAGCCTGAACCCTGGTAAACGCTGACAACTGTCTTGCCCTAACACGTGGCAATGGACTGTGGTGAGAGAAGAAACCTAACGCTTTATGGCCTGGTATCTGTGAACTTCTACCCCGAATAAATACCCTTTATAAAGACCAACCCATTTTTGGTATTTCACATTAGCACCCCTTTGGCTGACTAAGACAGTGGGACTGCCTCAAAATTAAGCACTTGTATTTCAAATAATTTTGTTAGGAAGGTGAAAAGACAGCCAACTCAATGGGAAAAATCTTCAGGAATTATATATCTGATAAGGGATTTATCTCCAAGTTATGTAACGATATCACACAACAACAAAACAGCGTGCAACCAAATTTAAAAATGAGCAAAAAAATTCAATAGACATATTTCCTAAGCAGAAATACAAATGACCAAAAAACACATGAAATGATATCCAACATCACTACAATTAGATTTCGTCTCACATCATACAGAATGGATATTGTGTTTTAAAAAAACAGAAAACTACAAGTGCTTGAGAAGATATGGAGAAATAAGAACACTCCTTCACTTTTGATGAGAAAGTAAAATGGTGCAACCTTTGTGGAAGATAATTTGGCAGTTCCTCTGGAAGCTAAATATAGAACTGCCATGTGATCTGGCAATCCCACTACTAGGAATATATTCAGAA
The DNA here is from genome assembly GCA_026826555.1 of Tolypeutes matacus. Classification (NCBI taxonomy): domain Eukaryota; kingdom Metazoa; phylum Chordata; class Mammalia; order Cingulata; family Chlamyphoridae; genus Tolypeutes; species Tolypeutes matacus. The sequence goes on from JAKSZT010054514.1 coordinate 788,730, forward strand.
GTGAAAGCAAGGACATGAACAAATATTTACACACCGATGTTCATAGCGTCATTATTCACAATTGCTAAAAGATGGAAACAACCTAAGTGCCCATCAACCAATGAATGGCTAAAGAAGATGTGCTATATTCATACAATGGAATACTATTCAGCTGTCAGAAGAAATCAATTGGAGAAGCACATGACAACATGGAGGGACCTTGAGCATATTATGTAAAGTGAAATAAACCAGACACAAAAGGACAAATATTTTATGGTCTCACTGATATGAACTAAACAATGACTAGATTTATGAACTTGGACTATGAAGTATAAGTTGGTGGGAGATGGAATGTGGAATGAGAAGAGGGAGATGCTGGACGTAAACAGAATGCTTAATAAGGTCAAATGTAAATATATGGTAATGGATAGACTTGATAGTAACACATTATAAAGAATGTAACAAACACTGTTAATTTATGGATGTGATTGTGGCTGAAACGAGTAGTCTAGGGAGATTAATGTTAGTTCAGGACAGCTGGAGTATAATGTTGGGAAAGTATAACAATGATTTTGGCAGTAGATGAGGATTGTGGTTAATAATATGAATACAGGAATGTTCTTCTACTATAAGGTGTTAAGAATGTGGTGAAACATGGGAAAATATAATGTAATTTATAAACTACAGTTAACAACAACATAGCAATGTTTTTGTAGCAAAAGCAAAGAAGGTACTATATTAATGCTAGAGGTCAAAAAAGAATATGGATTTGGTTTATGAGATATAAGTATGATTAAGCATTTATTTCTTGTCCTCATTTTTTCATTAATATGGAGACCTTGACTACATCATTTAACTAATAAGTGTTATTTTGTGTATCTTTCTGAACACTAGAGGAAGAGTTGAGTTAGTAATTGGAATTAGGTGAAATAAAAGTGCCTAGACAGAATATTTTTAGGAGTAATGCTTCCATAATTTGTTGAGCTACCTTTTGATTTCATTGAATTTGAAATAAAAGTGGAATAAATAAGAAAACATGGAAGTGAGAAGGCAGTGGTATGAAATATTTAAGGTACTGAAAGAGAAAAACTGTCAATCAAGAATTCTTTATCTGGCAAAATTGTCCTTCAAAAATGAGTGTGAGTTTAAAGTCTTCACAAACAAAAACAGAGAGAGTTTGTTACCAAGAGACTGGATTTACAAGAGCTAATACCAAGTGTGCTGCAGTCTGAAAGGAAAAGACAGGAGCTAGAGGCTTGGTGATGGGTGTAGAAATGAAAATTATAAGTAAGGGTAACTAAAATCATTAAAAGACAAACAATAGTATATGATAATGGAAAGCCAAGGGATAAAATGGATGAAGTAATTAATGCCTTTACAGTAATACCATTGAATGTTAATGGATCAAACTCCCAATCAAAAGACACAACCTGACAGAATGGATAAAAAATATGAGCCATCTATATGCTGTGTACAGGATACTCACCTCAGACATAAGGACACAATACAGTTGAAAGTGAAAGAGGAAATTAAAAAGGGCTATTAACCATAAAAAAAGGTGCTTACTTCATTAGTAATCTGGGAAATGAGAATTACAGCCACAATAAGCTTTCATTACACACTCTACTCACTCACTGATTGGCAAAAATTTAAAAGTCTGATAACACCAAATGTAGCAAGGACTAAAAGCATCAGGTATTCACTTACACTGCTGATGGGAATATAAAATGGTAAAACTTTTATGGAAAACAGTTTGGCATTAGGTTTTTAAAGTTTATGATATACATACTCAGAATCCATTATTTCCACTGCTAAATATATACCTTAAAGAAACACAAACACATGATAATTGTAAAAGAATGTTCATAAGAGCACTGTCCTTAAAAACAGAACTGGAAACAATCTGAATGTCCATCTTAGAAGAGAATGGATAAATTGTGGTGTGTTCATACAATGGAAATACCATAAAACAATGAAAATGAATAAACTACAATTACTTTCAATAGCCTGGATACATTCACAAACCTAATGTTAAATAAACACATCAAGGCACAAAGGAATACAGCGTGCTTCCATTTATTTAAAGTTCTAAAAGAGGCAAAATAACCATATTTTAATATATATGTATGGTATAGCTATTTTTAGAAAGTAATAGTCAGGATAGTGGTTACTTTCAGTGGGGAGGGAATAGTTGAGATCAGAAAGAATTCATTGCAGGCTTTGTGTATACTCAAAATATTGTAGATATTAACATGGATAGTGGTTTTACAAGTGTTCACTTTATAATTATATTTATACAGTGTGCATTTTATGTGTTATTTCTATGAATGTGTTATATTTCATATACTTAGAAGATCCTGCAACATGAGATGACATCCAGGGCATAGAAATAGTTACCAAGGGTGGAGGAGGAGGCAAACACATTGAAATAACAAATAATCATGGTACATAAAATAATATTCACTGTACATTTATAAGGTATATAAGTACAAGAATGTTATTTCATGAATTACAACAAATGTCCAATATTAATACAAGGTATCAATAATAGGGTGGTATGGGGGGAAAATACACCTGGTGTGGACTATGGACTATACTTATTTGTACTATTTTAATGTTATTTCATCAGTTGTGGCAGGGGTGCCATGCTGACACAAGATATCAACAGTGAGGGGGTATTTCAGGATGCTGTGTTTTCATGATTTTTCTGTAAACCTACAAATTCTCAAATTTAAAAAAATAAAAATAAATAATAGGACATGAAAATTCGATTCTCAGTACAAAGCAACAATGATGTATTTTTACACAATCGTGATTAATGAACATAAAATTTCAGTTAAACTCCAAACACAGTAAATATGCACATTCATACAACCAAGGGGGAAAGAACCATCCCCCATTTAGAGCAAAGAGGCAAGGTAGGGTAGAAAATAACCATGGAGTAGAGACATATCAATACATAAATGATAGTTTCAGAAGCAGACAGTAATGATGCAAAGGGAGACACAATGGAACATGTTCACATAATGACTGTTGATGAAAGCCATCAGCAGTGTTTGACAATTTGATCATGATGTACACAAGTACACAAAGACAATGTATATTATAACATAGTAGCCATTCTATAGGGCCTAAGAGCCATAGCATATGGTACTCCAACTTGTTTTCTGAGAAGAAAGTCATGGTGTGATGCTAACTCAGATGGATATTGTACTTTACAAAAAAAGCCATGGTATAGAAGTGAATATCTTTTGTCCATGAGTAGATGGAAGGTATGACAAAGGAGACCTGACAGCACATGCTCAGATGACCAAGTTGCATGAACAGCCACCACTAGTACTTGAGCATTTGATTATTATGCTCTCCTACAAAATCCTATGACATGAGTTGAAAGTAATGACACAGGAGCAGATAGACATGGTACTAAACTTCCTAAAATGGATAAGTTGGTGATTACAAAAAAAATGGTTCTCTTTAGTATAGGAGCAGATAGCAATGATGAAACAGGTGAGATCACGGAACAGTCTTAAACAGCCATGATGCATGAACAGCCTGCAGAGGTATTTTAGCATTTGACTGTGATGCACACTTAGACAAGCCAGCAACATGAGATAACATCTATGATTTTGGAACAGGAGAAAACAGCAGTGGTAGAGGAGTAGAGAACCATAGAACAGGAACAAATTACCTCAAACTATGAATTGATACACATGATGCAGAAAACAAAATTTCCCTGAAGAGAAGTAGACAATGAAGAGTCCTACTCAGGAATGGGGTATGGGCAGAAAAGCATGCTACATGCTCAGCAACCATGGTGCATAAGCAGAAACCGATAATACAAAAGTAGGTAGCTGTCATACAGGAACAAACATGGTGTGAAACATGACCATATGGACAGGGCATATGAATAAAGGAAACATAATACATGCGTACAGTGCCTTTAAACCAGGAGCATATGGCAGAAATGTTAGAGGAGATACCGTGGCAAATGCTCAGACAATCATAGCTCATAGCACATGAATTACCACTGGTATTTGAGCATTTAACCATCATACACACCCCAAATCCAAAGAAAACAATAAGATGAGCACAATATTGAGGCAGATGAATGAGTACTTTAGGGAACACAGTGATGATGGAAAAGCAGAAAACCACAGTGCAGGAGCTAATACAATAGTACACATGATGATGATTCAAAGGAAGACTCTAAGGCATATGCTCATAGTATGGTGCTATCTTAAGTACCTGAGCATGTGATCATAATGCACACCTAGACAACCCTAGAATTTGAGCTAGGAATAATGACACAGAATCAAGGGATAGTGTATCATCATCATCATCATCATCATCATCATCATCACCAACACCAACACCAACACCATAATGACATACATCTTATTATATGTCAGAAATGTTTGGAATACTTTATGTATAATAACTCATATCATTCTCACAACCTTATGAGATATTGTTTTGTCATTTTTCAGTTGAGGAAATTGAGGCATGGAGACATGAGTGGATGTACCCAAGATGTCACAGCTAGTAAGTAGAAAATCCAGGTCAATCCCAATCTTTTGGACTCCACTACATATTCCTTAAATAATATAATAAATAGCCATATGCCATCTTCTTCTGATAGACATGATGCAAGATTAAAAAACAAAGAAGAGGAATGAATGGCTTTTCCCAAGAGAAGATGGCAATGCTGCAAAAGTAGACACCATAGCACTCACCAAACATCTGTGGTGCATAAGCAGCCACCACAGGAGTCAGTATTTGCACACACAGAAGATATTGTGACATGAGCTTATAACCAAGGCATGGGAGTAGACAGTGATAATGAAAGAGGGAGAGAAAACTCATTGCAATAAGAAAAACCATGGTGCACAAACTGATACATGGTATAAAATATTCTTTCCTATACAAGGGCAGACAATGACAGTGCATTTTCACACAAACATGGTGTATGAATGGAAATCTCTAGTACAACTTCAAATACAGCATATGAGCAGAAATTCATTATGCATGTTCAAACTATCACGGAGCATGATTCAATTCACATATGAAAGAGGGGACAGATATGGTACACCAGGAAAGAACCATAAGTGAAAATTTCTCAGCTGATCAAAATATATCTACAGGAATGTATGGCATCACTCCAAGAGTAGATCACAATGATGCCAGGGGAGATTCATTGCCACATGCTCAGATAACCAAGAAAAGCATGTCTGAATATTTTCCATGATGAAAATCCATACAAATATATGACATAGGTTGTCAATTATGATACAGGTACAGACGATCATGTTATAGAAATTAATTGTGATATGATTCTTACTCAGGTAGACATGATATGTAATTAAAAGTCACTATACAGTAATGAATGACTTTGGTTCAGGAGAAGATAACAACGGTACAAAAGGAGACTCAGATGGACATAATGCCTAATCAAAAACAATCATGTTGACTTGCCACTATTTATTTTTCAGTTTGATATACACTCAAAATACCATATTACATGAGCTAACAGCTATAATACAGTTAGTAGACATGGTACAGAAGCACATAGCAAATATGGAGAAAATAACCATTATGCAAGGGCAAATGACCACAATCCAAGGACTAATATCCATATTACAGAAGTTGCTGTTCTCTACATAGGAGATCACGATGGTACTTTCTTACACACTCATAATGGATGTATGCACAGACAATGACAATCAATGAGCAAACACAAACAATATACAAACAGTTGGATATCCTGCAGGAGCAGATAAATATGGTGTCCACTCATATGCTTATCAGTTTACAAGATTCACAATAGAGAAACAAGTTCTTCTTACAGTCAAGGATAGGATAACAATGGTGCAAAATGAAACCCCATGCCATATGTTCAGATAGCTATTGTACATGAACAATGGTTTGAGCATTGACAACTCCAAAATGTGAGGATGAATGATGATACAGGAGGACATAGCTAAAATACAGGCACAGGTGGAATTAGGAAAGGAGCAAAGAGCAATGTAGAGGAGAAGGCAGATGTGACTGATGTATGAATTAATAACAATGCTGCACAATATGACAACATAGAAGGAAAACAATCACAGATCAAGCTCAAATGTCAGTGGTATATAAATAAACAACTAAACCATGGCACTAACTTAGAAAGGCATAATGCCTGATTTAAAAGCCATAATACAAAAGAATACAAAAGCAAATGTCTTGTAGAGTTCATGGTATCATTGCAAAAGCGGATGTTATGGCACATGCTAAATGACCATATGGTATATATATAGATACCTCTTGATTTTTATCACCTGAATAAAGTACACACTCAGAAAACCAGTGAATATTAACAGGTAGCCAAGATATATAAGTAGACAGGCATAATATGGTGTGCTGACAGTCATCTATTAGAAGTAGAGAATAGTCATTTTCAAGCATCCAATTATCTTGCAACTGGAATCAACATTTTGCTTGAGAAGGTTGAATTGATATATAATTTTAAACAATGCAGCCTGCTAAGAAAATAATGATTCATGAGCTGACAATGATAAAACAGTCTTATAAAGCTCCAATACAGATACACACTGTCATGGTGAGTGTTCAGGTAAACTACATAAAAGCTAAACTGCAAATAATATGGAAGTAATTGGGCCTGGCTCTTTCCAAAGAATCATGATAAAGAGAGAGGATGACAATGGTGAGTTCTCAAATAATAATGATACATGAAAAGACATCACTGAATGCACAAAAATCTTTATATATGACATCATAATCATAGTTCAGGTTCACATACATAAGCTCTTGTTGTATAGGAGCAGATACTTGTGATTCAGGAACATAAGGCCATGGTGCTTGCTTGGATATCTAAAATATAGAGTCATATTAGAGTGGCAAAGGGCAATATGAAAGAGCAGATAAGCATAGGCATAACTTTAATGTAAGATCAGTTATCTAAGAGTTGTGCCAAGATGACCATGGTGTGTGCTCAGATGACTATGGCACAGAAACTTATGGAATGATTAAATTCATACTCCCATGACACATAAATCGTGGCTTGTGCTCAGATGATCATGGTACTGAAGTAAATTCCCATGGCATAGGAGTAGATGCCATGGAAGTGCTCAAATGAACATAATGCTTTTGCAGCTGATCATATTATATGCTCAAACATGACATTTGTTTGCTTTGATGTCCATGATGCATGAGCATCAAAGTTACTGACAATGGTAACCATGGTAAAAAATAGCAGAAGACAATGAAGCAGGAACTAGAGGCCATAGTAAAGATGCAGATAACTATGATTCAGAATATTATGACCATGACTATGATGCAGAATCAGATAATCACATGGAAACCACCATGATACATGAACCTAAGTCCACAATTCCATAGATGCAGAGGCAAACAACCATGGTATAGAGCAGATAGTCCTGGGGCAAAAGTAGACAACCATAGTGATACTTTCAGAAAACAAAGATGCATTAATAGGTGGTCAAAGTATACAAAAAGGCAACCAAGATACAAGTGTAGACATCCATGGTTCATTAGCAAAAGGCCATGGTTCATATGTAGGTGGTCCTAAGTATGAAAGCATGCACCTATGTTGTGTGATCAAAATACCATAGTGCATAGACAAACAAGCAATGAGGAGGATCAAATGGCCACAGTAAGGAACCATGGAGAAGAAGCAAAGAATCATGGTGCAGGAATGTGCAAACAAGATGTGTGAGCAGATAGTTATGATATCAATATGTACTCATGATGCAAGGGGAAAAAAGCCTTTAAAGACTCAGAAGACAAAGAAAGAGTTGGATTTTGAGGCAAACTTCCTGGTCTATTAAAGACTATTCAGATCCCGGCTGGGGCAAGAAACAGAATCCTCAAGGTTAATTTCAGTCCCAATTCATCAAAGTATTTTAAGATAATAGAGATGTGGAAATACAGCCACTCAATCTAGGAGAGTAAATTCTTGAGCAGATACAGGGTTTTTTATTTGTTTTTGTTTTTTAAAAATATCTTTTATTAGAGAGGCTGTGAACTTACAAAACAATCATGAGCATGCAGAATTCATATACAATACCTCTCCACCAACACACTATATTGTTGTGGAATATTTGTTACAGATTATGAGATAATATCATAAGACTATTATTACTAACTATGATCTATAGAGTACATTTGGTATATTTTTCCATACCCCCAATTATTAACACTGTACATCTTTGGCATTGATGCGAGAATATTGCAGTATTATTGTTAACTGTAGTCCGTAGGTTACATTAATTGTATTTTCCCCACGCTTCTCCATTCTTACCACCTTGCAATAGTTATGTGCATTTGTTCTAGTTCATAGAAGGACATTCTTGTGCTAACAATTCTCATCCACCTCTGGGTTCACTTTGCTCTTCAGTCCCCAGATTATTCTCTAGCTGTCTTACAATTACTTTTCAGCCACAATCCCATTTATAGACCAGCTAAGTTACTTCTACTCGCTATAATGTGTTACTATCAACTCTATCAATTTCCTCACTTTTACAGTCCAGTTAATTAAAAACTCCATATACATTAAGCATCGGTACATCTTCTCAGCCCTCCTCTTATCTCCTAATAACCTATACTCTAGGTTTTAACTCCATGCATTCATTCTTCATATTTAGTTCATATTAATGAGACCATGTGTATTAGTTAGCCAAAGGGGAGCTAATGTAAAATACCAAAAATGGGTTGGTCTTTATAAAGGGTATTTATTTGGGGTATAAGTCCACAGATACCAGGCCATAAAGCATTAAGTTTCTTCTCTCACCACAGTCCATTGCCACGTGTTAGAGCAAGACAGCTGCTGGCGTTTGCCAGGGTTCAGGCTTCTGGGGTTCCTCTCTTCCCGGGGCTGCGTTTCTCTCCGGGCTTAGCTCCTGTTTCCTCCACAAGGTCAACTGTAGATGATTAGGCGAACGGCTTGCTTCTCTTCCCCTGGGGCCTTCTTTCCAACATCAAAACTGCTTTTCAAAAGACTACCTCAACTGTCCTTTGCCTTGCCTTTAATATTCAATTCCCCACCCACCAAGGGGTGGGGCTCAATGCCCTAATCCTAACCTAATCATGCCCAGATTAACAGATCAGTTTACAAGCATGATCCAATTATATTTTTGGAATTCATAATTACATCAAATTCCCCAACGGTTACACCATGCAATATTTGTCCTTTTGTGTCTGGCTTATTTCACTTAACATAATGTCTTCAGGGTTCATCCATGTTATCATATGTGTCCTAATTTCATTTCTTCTTAGAGCAACATAGTATTCTATCGTTAGGAATATACCACATTTTATTTACCCATTCATTGGTTGATGGACACTTGGGTTGATTCCATCTTTTGGTAATTGTGAATAACGCTGCTATAAACATCAGTGTGCTAATGTCTGTTCAGATACAGTTTTTATTCATATCCTGAGCAAATACGTCACAATTATGCTAAATCCTGACTAAATAAAATTCAACAAAATAGACATGGTATTCACCTTCAGGAAGTTGATAGTTTACTGGGAGAACTGGGAATTAGAGTGTGATAATAAGTGCAATAATAGGGAAAGTACAGAGTGTTCTGAGAAAATATAGAAGAGTCATCTAAACTGGATTTAGGGAATAAAAGAAGGTATCATGGAGGAAGTATAATTTGAACTGAGGCCTGAACAATGAGGAGGATCTTGTGAAACTTAGACTGAGAAAATGGGAGGAAGAATTTTATGCCACAAATGAAGACCAAAAGAGTAAGAGACCATGCTTTCCTGGAGAGTGTGAAAGTAATTCAGTATTTCTGGAGCAAAGAGAGGGAGGAGGTCAGTGGCTAGAAATAAGGCCAGAGAGGTAAGCAGGAACCAGGTTATGCACAGTCTTGAAATCCACTTTAAAGTCCTTAAGTCTGATTTTAAAGAAAAGAGAAAACACTGAAGGTTATTTCGCCACAAGCAGATTTGCATATTGGAGAGAGCAGACTGGTTGCTGGGTGGAAATTGGCTTCAAAAGAGGTGCAACTAGAATCAAGATTGGAAGCAAAATTGGTGCTGGGGAATAGAGCAAGAATGTAGAGTCAGATGTAGTGCAGCAATCCTGAAATGGGTGGAAAGAAGAACAAAAAAACAAGAATAGATTTGAGGCTCTTCTGTGGACTTCTAGATCTATAACCTAAGGGAACTCTGGTGGCTAACTTATTTGGCAAAGACATCATTATACCACCCAACACTACCGTCTATCATAGGAATCCAGGTCTTTGTGTTGAAGAGCTAAAATGGATAACATAGAGAGGGAACCTCAACATTGCAAGTAAGGATCTGGGGCAGAGAAGTTGAGGAAAGGACACTGATCCCCTTGAGAAGAGAGTGTGTGTATATATATATATATATATATATATGTAAACTTTGAAACATATGAGATATTTGCTCTCATACATCAGTTTATTAATATTATTATTAATTATTTGGTTAAGAATACAGACATTAAAATCAAATAAAGTGTTTATATTCTTATTGTTTTAGGCAGGATTTTGGCCCCCATGACCTTTGTTCCCTGGTGTCTTGTCTATGAATATGTAAAATTACATGGCAAAAGCTTCTGTTTGAGGTGATGAAAAAGTTTAGGTAATGGATGTTGGTAATGGTAGCACAATATCTTTGAATTGTGTACTTGAAAGTGGTTAAAATGGGAAAATTTGAGTTGTATATGTTACTGCTATAAAAAGTGTTTTTAAAAAGGGGCCCTGCAGATGGAATTAAGATTGCTAATCAACTGACCTTAAAATAGGGAAATTATATTGAATTATCCGGGTGAGTGCAATTTAATCATGTGAGGCCTTAAAAGGAGTAGAAGAAGGCAGAAGGGAAAGTCAGAAAAATGCAGCAGAAGAAGAGGCAGGAGAGATTTGAAGCATGGGAGGAACTCAGTCCTCTCTTGCTGCCTTTGAAGATGAAGGGAGCCACAAGTCAAGGAATGCAGGTGGCCTACAGAAGCTGAAAATGACCGCTGGCCAACAAAGAAATGGGGACCTCAATTCTACAACCACATGGAACTGAAATCAGCCAACCACCTGAGTGAGCTTGTAAGCAAATTTACAGCTAGAGCCTCCAGAAAAGATCACAGCTCTGCCAACATTTGACTTCAGCCTTGTGAGACTCTAAGCAGAGGACCCAGATGAGTCGACCAGTCTTCTGATCTATAGAATTATGAGATAAAAACGTGTTTTGTTTTAAACTAACAAATTTGTGGTAATTTGTTACATTAGCAATAGATAACTAATATATGTAGTTTCTCTTTCTCTAAGAGGAGGATAATAATAACTGCTTCTTTAGGGTTATATGATGATTTAAGGAGATAATATATATTTAAAATTTATTAGCATACAAAGCACAAAAAGGGCAATCAATAAACTGTGGCATATGATATTACATTAATAACAAATTCTATCTGTACATTTATGATATATTTTACCATTAATTATCAGTTCTTATCCTTATCACAATCCTGATAGGTAAGCAGGTTAAGAATTTTTCAACCCATATAATAGATAAGAAATCTAAAACAAAGAGGTTTTTTTTGTTCTGGGAGCAACAACAAATAAGTGTCATAGAAGGGACTGGATTTAAAACTTCTGACTCCTGGTCAAGTGTTACTTCCATAGCTCACTTGAAATTTGAATACATACTGAAGTATTATGGTGAGAATTCAGTTATACTGTTGGGAATGGGGGAAATATTTTGGGGCAAGTTTTTGTTTGATGCCCCACATGTAGTAAAGGGCTAGACTAGGCTCTGAAAATAAATACTGATTATTGCCAAGAAATATAATTTCACAACGGGTCTGCTTGGAGACCATTCTAGGGATTGCAGTGGAAACTATGGGATGAAGAGATTTGGTTAAGGCCGTAGAAACCATTACTACAGGATTTAGGAATCTGATACAGCCTTCTGAAGAGGAATAACCATTTAGTTCTTTTTTTTTTTTTTTAGTTTGGACAGTAATTTATTAAGGAAGGGAGGGAAGAGAAATGGGAGAAAATAACAGATTGTGGGTCCCAGGTAGAGAGGAAAGAGGCTGAAAAGAGATAAAAAGGGGTGGATTTACACACTACAATTCCCCATTGTAGATTACAAAATGCCTGGGTTTACCTATGTGCTGTTCCAGGCAGGGGGAAAAAGGCAAGAACAGGGGTGGTTCAGCCTTTGCACTTGCTTTTTAAACCATTAATTAGTCTGCCCCTGTTTTAAATGTCAGGGGAGGAGTCCCAGTTGTTTGCTGTTTTGATTGTTTATCCCAAACATTTAGTTCTTAAACTCAGAGTGTTCCGGTTCAACCAAAGCCATTAATCCTCTCTGCTTCCTGCTTGTTCAGGTCACCCACAAACCTCTCCCAACAGCTCCACAATTTGGCTTTATTTCAAAGTTCAAGAATCTCAGATATAAATCCAACGTGATACCTGAAGCTAGAAAGCAAATGAACATAACAAAAACAAAGACTACCCAAGGTACTTTCATATATCCAAATCCAGAGACACAATAGTACAGGATCCCCCTGGGCAATAATGTTTTTAGCTGAATGAATCTTGAACCAAGGCAGATTCTGCTATTCCAGAAGCTGATGGAAGAAAATTTATTTTCCCTTTCCTCCAGGCTGTGCCAATGCCTTATGCCAGATGCGTATCTTTACCCAGCCATTTCATACTGTCTACATGTTAAGGTGGGGAAGAACAGTAAAGAATTCATGCCAATTATCTTCATGCTAATTATGACATAGCAAACACAATATTATGTCTGTCTGAAGCCATGTCTTTTAGCTACACAGATAAATTTATGGAATAGATTTTATATTAGTTCTGAATTTGGGGGCAGTTGACTACCCCTGCTGGACCTCAGTTTCCTCATTTGTAATATGAATAGGTTTAACTAGATGATGATTAACTTCCAGGTCTAATATTCTAAAATTCATGGAAATATCACCTAAAAATGGAGCAGGAGCAGTACTGGGTTCATATTTACCTTTGTTTCCCTACATTTAAGCTTTGATTCGGATTAGAACCTACAACCTTAACAAGTCAGGAGTAATAAATAGTAAAGGAATATAAGTAATGTGGACTGTCAAATTTGATGACACAAGTGTTAATGAGCCAATTAATTCTCTACAAATTATTGACTATATAGCATATGATAGATATTCTACAAGGAATGGGGATATAAATATTTAAAAATAGCAAAAAGCAAGCCCTCAAGGGGACAGACAAAAAATAACTAACATTTAATATAAGGTAGAATTAAGTAACTGAAATAACATTATATATAAATATATAACAGTGCTATTAGACAATTGGAGAATAAGAAATCAATCATGATTTGCAAAGATAAAAAAGGGTGTAAAGTTGGAGAATGGAAGCTGCATTTTAGTGAAAACTTAAAAAATGAAGATTTCAATATAAGAAGAAATGGGATGGATGTTTTATAAGAGTTAATGTTTATGCCTTTTTAAAGAAACATCTTGCCTTAACAAAGGAATATTTTTTTTAAACTAAGCATCCTAATTTGGTAAAGATATTTACCAAAAGTCTACAGAAAACTTCATATACTTAATGGTGAAACACAAAAAGCGGTTCTCATTAAAGTCAGGAAGGAGATAAAATTGTAAACACTACAGCTACTCAGTATGGTATTATGTAGGCCTAGCCAATAAAGTAAGTAAGCTAAGGGGGAAAAGATGAATAAATATTAGAAAAGGAAAAAAAAAAAACATTAGTCTGCAATGATAGGAAAATCAAATTTAAAGCTATTAGGAATAATAAAGAGTTCATTATAAGATGGACAAATAGTAGCTCAAAATGCACTAGTTAGTATCCATTGTAAACACTAGCAATAACCAATTAGTGACTGAAATGGAAAAAATATCATTTATATTAGCAACAAAACTATAAAAATTGAGAAATACATATAACAAAAATATATAAAATACATTTGAAGAAAACATCTGTTTATGGCTATGATATACTACTTTATGCAACAGACCAGGTCACCCACCAAGAAAATCTAGATAATTTGGGTAAAATTAATGTGTGTGTGCATGCACATTTGTTTGACTCCCCAGAAAGCTACCAAGGCAAACAGATTTAAAGGGGCAAAGATCCTGGAGTGAAAGGAAACTCACTGAAGTGAGCCTGACATAATACACCTCTTAACTACTGTAGACATTTGCTGGCCGGTAAGCAACATAGGCAGAGAAAGTCTTGAAATATCAAGTAGAAAGCAGTGACTAAGAAATAAAGAATCTGAACAGAGCTTTTCACAGTCTCATGGAGTTGGTGAGATAAAAATCAAATTTAAGGGCTTCACATAACCCAGGTTTTAAAAACCAAGATCTGAAATTTAAAAAGCAGAACAGAGAAATGAATCTGATAGTCTGAGGCACTTTTTCCATAGAGGCATTTACTGATTTCTAAATGACTGTGCTAGGGAACACTAGCAAAAAAGGAATGCTAAAATAATGATAAAACAAGCAGATGCATCAGCACTCTCATATAATTTCCAGTCTGACAAAGTCAAGAAACTCTGGTAAGCCCCAAAGAATTTCAGCTGGGATCTTGAAGGACTACACAAAAAATAAGGGTGGACAGAAAGATATAATGTCTTACAAAAAGCAAGACTCATCCTTGAAGTTTTTCAAACTCTGATTGGATTAAGGTGATCTGTTTCCACTTTAACTGCCTAGCACAAACTAAATAAAAATGCTCTGAAAAAAAGATAACAAAGGACTTTTAGTTTCAGACAAGATGGAACAGATTCATTTGTCCTTACTCCGCTCAAACCATTACAACTAAAACCCTAGACATAATATAACAGAAAATCGTAATAGGACATTGAGAGGTGGAAAGAGAAAGACAGACTGGCTAGGGACCTTGGAACTTGAGGAACATCACAGCAATGAGAACCCTGCATTGAAAAGCATAGCCCACAAAAATAAGTGACACCTGTACATTAAACTTAATTAGGAAGACTGTTTGCTAAAATAGAAAACTTAAATAAGATTAGGAGGTTAAACTCAAAGAGAGCCATACCGAGACACATTATAATCAAATCGTCCAAAGACAAAGACAAAGAGAGAATCTTGAAAGCAGCAAGAGAGATGTGAATCATCATGTACCAGACAACCTCAATAATATTAACAGCTGATTTTTTCATCAGAAACCTTCAAAGAAGAAATACCAGGCCACATGTTTTCACTGGAAAACTCTACCAACTATTTAAAGAATAAATAACATCAATTCTACACAATTTCTTCTGGAAATTGGAAGAGGAGGAAACAGCAACAAACTCATTCTATAATGCCAGTATTGCCCTAAATCCAAAACCAGACAAAGACGGTACAAAAAAAATTACTGGCCAATATCCCTCATAAACAAAGACAAATCAATCTTCATGAAAAGTGAGCCTACCCAATGGGAGAAATTCTTCAGAAGCCACAGATCAGCCAAGGGTTTGATTTCCATGTTATATAAAGAGATCATACAACTCAATGACAAGAAGAAAAGCAACCCAATTAAAAAATGGACAAAAGACTTGAATAGACATTTTTCCAAAGAAGAAATACAAATGGTCAAAAAGCACATGAAAAGATGCTCAACATCACTAGCTATTAGGGAAATGCAGATCTAAATAACAATGAGATACCATTTCATGCTTTACAGAATGACCATTATTTAAAAAAATAAAAACTAGAAAACTATAAGTGCTGGAGAGGACATAGAGGATAAAGAGTATAGGTTAGTAGGAGACAGAATGTGGGTTGAGAAGGGGGTGCTGATGATGAATGGATGTAGAATATTTAATAAGGTCGATTGTAAATATGTGGTAATGAATAGAGTTGATGGTAGCACATTATAATGTGTATAACTAACACTGCTGATTTATAAATGTGATTGTAGCAGAAAGGGGTAGTCTAGGGAGGTTAATGTTAATTGAAAGAAAACTAGACAATAATCTAGGGACTTTATAACAAAGTGATTTTCATAGTAAATGAGGATTGTGGCTAATAATATAAATACAAGAATGTTCTACTATAAGATGTTAAGAATATGGTGATATATGGGAAAAAACAACTATATAATTTCTAGAGTATAATTATCAGTAATATTGTAATATTTTTGTAGCAAAGGCAAAAAAGGTACTATATTAATCCTACAGGTCAAAAAAAATGGGGTTTAGTTTTATGAGCTATGAATATAATTAAGCATTTTTTTCATTTTCTTCATTAACAAAGAGACCTTGGTCATGTCATTTAACCAATCTGTGCTCATTTACATATCTTTCTGAACACTGGAGAAGCAATTGAGTTGGTTTTTAGGATTAAATGACATAAATGTGCCTGGACAGGATTTTTTAAAGTAGTGCTTCCATAATTTGTTAAGCTGCCTTTTGCCTTTTATTTTTCGAAGTTGAAATAAAGTTTACTTTAAAAAATATAGTAGTCAACTGAATCCAGCAATATATAAAAACATTTATACATGACAGCTAAATGGGATTTACTTGGCAGGTTCAACAATAAAAAATCAATCAATGTCCTCATACTATCTGATGCTTAGTGTACGTAGAATTTTCAATTAGCTTGACTGTAAAAGTGTGGAAATGGATAGAGATGATGGTAATGCATTTTAGTGAGTATAACTAACATTGCTGGTTTATAAATAGGATTGTGGCTGAAAGGGGTAGTCTAGGGATGTAAATGTCAATTGAAAGAAAGCTAGAGAATAATCTAAGGACTGAATAACATAGCAAACAGGAGGTGGATAAGGATTGTGATTAATAACACAAATAAACGCATGTTCTTCTATGAACTAGAACAAATGTACATCACTATTCCAAGGTGGTGAGAATATGGATATGCATGGGAAAATACAATTAATATAACTTACAGACTGTAGTTAACAGCAATATTGTAATATTCTTGCATCATTGCTAAGGGTCAGTAATAGGGCTGTATGAGATATTTTCTTTTGGACTAAGGAAAATGTTCAAAGGTTTACTGGGGCAGTGACTGCACATTTCTGTGATGAAAGTGAGAGCCACTGAGTGTACACTTCAGATAAAATGTACAAGGCATAGGACTATATAATACAGTGAACCGTGTGGTGGAAAATGAGCTGTGGTTAACAGTTCAAACATGAGAGTGTTCTCTCATGAGCTATAACAAATGTACAATACTAATACATAGGGGTTAATAATAGGGGGTGTATGGAAAAAATATAACAAGAGTATGCTATGGGCCATAGTTATTGGTAATAGTCTGATGATGTTCTTTCATAATCTGTAACAAATGTTCCACAACAATGTAAGGTGTTGGTGAACGGGGATGTATGGGAATTCTATTACCTTATGCATGATTGTTTTGTAAGCTCACAACTTCTCTAATTAAAAAAAATCGATGAATTCCACCATGCCAACAAGATAAAGAATTAAAATCATATGATCATATCAATTGACACAGAAAAAGCATTTCACAAAATCCAACACCCATTCAAATTAAAAACTCTCAGCAAACTAGTAATATAGGGGAACTTACTCAACTAGGTTTTAAAAATCTTCACACAGAAAAACCTCACACACACAGCTAAAAGCAAACTTAACGGCAAAAGACCAAATTCTTTCCCCCTAAGATCAAGGCAAAAGTGTCTGTTCTCACCATTCTTATTTAACATAATACTGGAAATCCTAGCCAGTGCAATAATGCAAGAAAAATGAAGCAAAAAGCATACAAACTAGAAAGGAAGAAATTAAACTATCCCTATTTGCAGATGACATCATTGTCTATGTAAAAAGCCCCAAGGAATACTAAAAAAATGACCTCCCAGAATTAATGAGTTAATGAGGCTCACAGAATACAAGAACAAGACACAAAAATCAATTCTGTTTCTATATAACAGCAATAAACTATGGAAAACAAAACATAAGCACAATTCTAGTAGGAATATAAAATGATAACACTCTAGAGAATTGTTTGACAGCTTCATTAAAAATGGAACACGCACATACCATATGACCTACCAATTACCTTCTTGTGCATTTATCCCAGAAAAATGAAATTGTATGTACACACAAATACCTGAACACTGATGTTCACAGAAACTTTATTCATAATGTTCAAAACTTGGAGACAATCCAAACGTCCTTCAACAGGCAAATGATTAAACAAATTCTTATAGTCCACACCACAAAATACTACTCAGCAATAAAAAGGAACAAACCAATTGATGCATGCAACTACTTGGATGGATCTCAAGGGCATGATATTTAGTTAAAAAACCAATCACAAAAAGGTTACATACTATATAAGTTCATTTATATGATATTATTGAAATGACAAAACTATAATGACAGAGAAAAGATTAGTGATTAACAGGGAAAGAAATAGTAGTGGAAGGAGTGGGTGCTAATATAAAGAGGTAACATGAGGGAGCTGCTTTGCGGTGACTGAACAGTTCTGAATCTTGATTGTAGTGGTAGTTATATAAATATATAAATTTGTGTAATATATATATGGCAACAACTTGCACAGACCTACACATACACATACACACACAAATGAGTGTATATAAAAACAGTCTTATGTAACTGTAGAACAATAATATTAAAGAGGTATGTAGCCTAGTTTACAGTATCATACTACATTCATATAAGATATCACCACTGGAGGCAGCTGATGGAAGGGTTCACATATATACATATTTCAATTAAATATATTTTAACTATTTATATACATATATAGATATATAAATTTTCAAGTAAAAGGACTATGATACCAGATTGAAGCATAGAAATGCAAGAAGGAATAAAAAAGGGAAAATGTAAACTCAAAAGTAACCTAAAGGAATACTTACAGGTTAAAATAATGATAATAATGTCATGTAGGGTTTAAAGTAAATTTAGAATTAAAATTCAAGAGTACAGGGAAGCGGCTGTGGCTCAAGTGGTTGGGATCCCGTCTACCATATGGGAGGCCCTGGGTTCGGTTCCCGGGGCCTCCTGGTGAGAACAAGCTGGCCCGCGTCCACGGAGAGCTGACGGCCTGCGCCCATGGAGAGCTGGTGCAGCAAGATGTCACACCAAAGGGGAGACCAGCAGACACAGAGGAAACGCGCAGCGAATGGACAGAGAAAGCAGACAGAGAGCACAAGCGGCAAGGTGGTGGGGAATAAATAAATTTTTTAAAAATTCAAGAGCACAATAACAAAATAGTTGGGAGGGTCATAATTGGAGTAAAAGTTGTGTTTAGTACCTTCTATTGTCTAGTATTTGGCAAAAGAATAATTTAAAATAGAATTTTACACATCAAAGATGCATGAAGTAATGTCTATTGTAAACACCAAAAGAATAACAATAGAATATATAACTCAAAACCTAATAGAGAAGAAAATTACAAGAAAAAATATTTTATTAATCCAGAGGAAGGAATAAAGGATCAAAATCAGAACACTGAGCAGGTGGAACAAATACAAAAAATCATAAGTTACTAAAAGAATATGTACATATATCAATAATTACATGAAATCTAAAATGGAGTAAATACTCCAATTAAAAGACAAAGATTGTCAAATTGGATAAAATAAAAAATAAACTACATGGTGCTTATATGAAAATACCTCACATTTAAGGGCATAAAAATTAGAAAATAAAAGGATATAAATTGCCATTTATGAAAACAGTAATCTGAAGAAACCTGTGGTAACATCCAGCTTCTAATATGGCAGTATTACCTCCATACAGAGTAACCCTCCTGATGATTAAAACTATAAACTCTGGAAAAAACATAAAAACACCTACCTGAGGATTCTCAAGTGTAAACAAAAGTGGAAGGGAGTCAAAATTTGTAGAAGCAGGAGAGGATTGTAGGAAGATGGTAAAGTAGGGAACTCCAGGACACAGTCCCTCCACCAAAACAACTATTAAAAGACAAGAATTATGTGAAACAACTATTTTGAAACTCTGGAGGCCAGAAGAACATTGTACAGCATCCAAGGAAGAGCAGGAGACAGAGGCTGATAAATTAAGGCAAACTTATCAGAGTGGCGGCTACCATCACTCATTCCCCATTCTCCTGTCAAGCCACCAAGTGGCCAGCCCCTGACTAGCTCACTGCTAACAGAAAGGGATATAAAACTCCTCTTCCCCAAGACCAGGAGTGGACACAGTCTATCACTGATCATAGCTTTTGATTAGTGAATTTGGATCACTTGGGTCTCAGCTCAGAGGGCAGCCATTCTTTCAACCCACTCCAGAAAAAAGACAGCAGCATCCATTGTTTCAACCCTCCCTGGACAGAGACAACAGTGATGGAGACTTTAAGATGCTGCACTTCCTCAGGACCACAGGGGACAAATAGTTGAAGGCTGCATTTGCTGGGCAGGCCAGAAAAGTTCAACACTGAGAACCCTTTGGAGAAGCTATTGGAGCCCTTCCTGATCCCCTCCCCTGGGCAATCTGTCGCTGCCCTGTGCCCATGTGGTGGGTCTCTGGCCCTGATTTGCCTGGGAAAGACTGACTTGCCAAAATCCTCTCCAGTGTGTTCCTCCTCCCAGAATTTGCTGTCCAGGAAAAAGCAGCTTGAGACAATGAAAGGAGTGTAAGAAACTATAGAGGTGGAGAGTCTGGGGCAATGTCTCACAGTGTCAAACACCTGGAAGAGGGAGGTCTATATCCTGGGAAACAGAGGGGACAACCAAACTCCTGTAAACAGGGAACTCCAAAACTACTAACAAGAAAAGGGCCAGGACAAGGCACAGGTCCAGAAAGACAAGGAAAATTCTGCACAGTGCATTTTCCTTGGGCAGACATTCCTGATAGGAGGGCTGAAGCTTGAGAAAATCTCTGTCTTATTACCAGCTTGTTACAAAATCAGGAAATAAATCACAGCATTAACATTTTAAAAATTAAAATGTACAGAGTACAAAAAAGAGTACAAGATAAACCAAGAAACAGAAAATGGCCCATCCAAAGGAAGAGAGTAAAAATCCAGAAAACACCAATAAAGAAGATGAGAATGTGGGGATACCAAAGTCCTTAAAAAATGACATAAAGACGCTCAAGGAGAGTAAGGAAAATATAGAGAAAAAAACTAAAGGAATTAGGGAACACAATGAATTAGCAGTATATGAGTCTTAGTAAAGAGAAGGAAAATTTTAAAAGGAACCAAAAAGAACTACTGGAGTTGAAGACCACTACACTGCTTTGATTCTTTTGTGGACCCCAGAAAATCCTGTTCTTAAAGTGAACTCATTCCTGTGCCTATAAGCCCATTGTAGATGGGGCCTTTTGGTTAGATTCAATTAAGGGACCTTTTGATTGGATCACTTTAATTAGATCACTTCACTTAAGGTTTTTTTTTTAATTAGATTTCAGGACGTAGTGTGGGTCTTAATCCTCTTACTAGAGTCCTTTATAAATGGAGGACTGAAAAGCCACAGACACACAGAAAAAGCTGAAGAGAAAGAGAAAACCCAAGAGGTCAAGAGAGAAGTCCCAGAGGCCAGAGACTGGAATCAGCAGAGCACAGAGTCATGGAAAGAGGCTCCCAAGGGGCTGAAAGACATGAGGCCTGGAGGAGAGGCGAGCAATGTGCCATATGCCTAATCACCCACAACTGAGCTTTGGGAGAAAGTAAGCCTGGAGGAGAAGGCAGGGACCAGCAGAGCTGTTATTATGCTCTGCCATGTGCCTGATCCCCTACAGCTGCAACTTGGTGAGACAACATCTCTTGATGAAGCCTCGATTTGGACATTTCCATGGCCTCAGAACTTTAAGCTTTTAAGCTAATAAATTCCCATTACAAAAGCCAACCAATTTCTGGTATATATTTACTTTCAGAAAGTAAAATAGAAATTGGTACCAGGAAAGTGGAGTGCACACTGCTATGCAAATACCAAAAATGTTGGAATGACTTTATAAATGGGCAAGGGAAATTTCTGGAACAATTGTGAGATGCTTGATAGAAAAGGCCTAGATTGCTTTGAAGAGATTGTTAGTAAAATTGTCGGTGCTAAAGCTAAAGATACTTCCTATGAGGCTTCAGACAGAAATGATGAATGTATCATTGCAATCTGGAAGGAAGGCAATCCTTGCTTTAAAGTGACAGAGAACTTGGCAAAATTGATTCCTGATGTTAGATGGAAGGCAGAATTTGAAAGTGATGAGCTTGGATATTTAGCTGAGGAGATTTCCAAACTAAATATGGAAAGTGTGGCCTGGCTTATCCTTGCAGCTAACAGCAAAATGCAAGAGGAAAGGCATATGCTGAGAACTGAACTCCTGGGCACTAAGAAACCAGAAATTGATGATTTGGGAAATGTTGAGCTTCCAGAAAATGAGTCCCCAGAGAATAGAGCCCCATGTGACTATTTAACTGATCATGGAACCAGCTATTCTTTTCAGTGTAAGTCAGGACTGGAAATGCAGTTATGCAGGAAGGACCTGTGGAAAGTCTTACAATCTGATAGCTTGGACCCCTGTTCCTGCATGTGAACCCAAGTCCCTTGTGAGATCTATATGAACAGAACCACCACCAGCCTGAAGTAAAAAGGACAGAAAAGACTGAAGGAAAAATGACTTCAAGGGTGAAACCATGGAAGCTGAGGTCTGGACTTAAGCCCTCTTATCAGAAGAGAACACATCCATGTGTATGGAAGGGGTAAATTTGGCCTGGCATTTGAAGAGGGTGGGCCTTCCACCTCATGTTTCAGAAAGAGTGCTGCCACCCCAGGCTTCAGAGAGGGTGGGACACATTCCCTAGATATTGGGGAGAGTTTGGTCACCACCTCACTGTTCTGAGGGGGTTGGGCCTGGAGATTGGGGCGTGGGGAAAGGGAATGGGAAGTTAAGGCTTCAAATGTACAGAATTCCTATTTGGAATGATGGAAACGTTTGGGTAATGGATGGTAATGATGGTAGCATAGCGTTGTGAACGCAATGAACAGCACTGAAATATATATTTGAATATAATTAAAAGGAAAATGTTAGATTGTAACAGAATAAAAAAATTTAAAAATCTATGGAACTAAACCGATCAGTGAACCCTAAGTTAAACCATGGACTTTAGTTAATAGTACATTAAAAATGTGCTACCATCCATTATAACTAATGTTCCACACCAATGCAAGTTGGTGTTGGTGCAGTAGTGTGTGGGAATACTGTATTTTATGCATCATTGTGATCTTTTCAATCTGGTTAGCTATGTCTTTCAGTTCTGGGTATTTTTCTTTTTTTTCCTTTCTAGTATATATTAGAGAAGTTTAGAGAACTTGTGCACTTACAAAATGTGCAGTATTCCCACACATCACACATCCATCAACACCTTGCATTGTTATGGAACATTTTGTCACAGATTATGAAAGAACATCATCAAAATATTACTACTACCTATGGTCCATAGCTTACATTTGGTATATTTTTTCCATACACCTGCCTAATATTATCACCATATATTAGTATTGTACATTTGTTATAGTTCATGAGAGAACATTCTCATATTTCTACTATTAACCACAGTCCATTACCCACCTCATGGTTTACTATGTTATGTAGTCCCATGCCTTATACAATGCATCCAAAGTGTACATTCAGTGGCTCTCACTTTCATCACAGAGTTGTGCAGTCAACACCTCAGTAAATTTTTGAACGTTTTCCTTGGTCCAAAAGAAAAAAAAAAAACCATACCCCCCCTATTATTGACCCTTAGCATTGATATAATGCCTTCTTTGACACTGATATAAGAACATTACAATACTGCTATTAACTACAATCAAAGTTACATTAATTGTATTTTTCCATGCATTACCATATTCCTACTACCATGTAATAGTGATGTATATTTGTTCTAGTTCATAGAAGAACATTCTTGAATTTGTACTATTAACCACAATCCTTATCACCTCTGGGTTCACTGTGTTATTCAGTCCCTAGATTATTCTCTAGCTTTCTATCAATTGACATTTTTGTCCCTAAACTACTCCTTTCAGCCACAATCCCGTTTATAAACCAGCTGTGTTACTTATACTCACTATAAGATATTACCATAAACTCTATCCATTTCTACACGTTTACAGTCAAGCTAATCGAAAATTCTACATACATTAAGCATCAGTACCCTTTCTCAGCCCTCATCCCTATCTCCTGGTAACCTATACTCTAGCTTTCAACTCCATGCATTTATTCCTCATATTTAGTACATATTAGTGAGATCATACAAAATTTGTCCTTTTGTGTCTGGCCTATTTCACTCAGCATGTCCTCAAGGCTCATCCATGTTGTCATATGTGTACCAATTTCATTTTTTCTTACAGCAGCATAGTATTCTATTGTATGTATATACCACATTGTGTTTATCCATTCATTGGTTGATGGACACTTGGGCTGTTTCCATCTTTTGGCAAATGAGAATAATTCCGCTATGAAGATAAGTATACAAATGTCTGTTCACATCGCTGGTTTCAGTTCTTCTGGATATATTCATAGAAGAGGAATTGCTGGATCATATGGCAATTCTATATTTAGCTTCCTGAGGAACTGCCAAACTGTCTTCTACAGAGGCTGCACCATTATATATTGCCACCAACAGTGCATGAATGTTCCTATTTTTCCATATCTTCTCCAGCACTTGAAGTTTTCTATTTTTTTTAAAAATAATGGTCATTCTATGATGTGTGAGATGATATCTCATTGTCATTTTGATTTGCATTTCCCTAATAGCTAGTGATAATGAACATTTTTTCATGAAATTTTTGCCTTTTGTATTCCCTCTTTGGAAAAAAATGTCTATTTCAGTCTTTTGACCATTTTTAAATTGGATTGCTTGCCCTTTTATTATTGAGTTGATGATCTCTTTATATAGCATGGAAATCAAACCATTATTAGATATGTCCTTTCCAAATATTATCTCCCATTGAATAGGCTGACTTTTCACCTTCTTGACAAAGTCCTTTGAAGCACAGAAGTATGTAAGCTTGAGGAGGTACCATGTATCCACTTTTTCTTTCATTGCTTGTGCTTTGGGTGTAAGGAATCCACCACCTACTACAAGGTCTTGAAGATGTTTCCCTACATTTTCTTTTAGTAGTTTTATAGTTAGGTTCTAGCTTTTATAGTTAGGTCTTTGATCCATTTTGAGTTAATTTTTGTATAACATGTGAGATGGGGGTCCTCTTTCTTTCTTTTAGCTATGGCTATCCAGTTCTCCCAGCACCGTTTGTTGAATAGACTGTTCTGACCCAGCTGGGTGGGCTTGACAGCCTTGTCAAAAATCACTTGACCATAGATGTGTCTGTTTCTGAAAAATCAGTTCCTTTCCATTGGTCTATATCTCTATCTTTATGCCATTACCATGCTGTTTTTACCACTGTAGCTAGGTAATATGATTTAAAGTCTGAAAGAGACAGTCCTCCAACTTCACTTTTTTATTTTAAGATGCTTCTGGCTATTCTGGGCCACTTACCCTTCTAATTACATTTGTTAATTCTGTTTTCTATTTGTTTAAAAAATGCTGGTGGAATTTTTATTGGGATTGCATTGAATCTGTATATCAATTTGGGTAGAATTTACATCTTAACAATATTTAGTCTTCCAATTCATGACCACAGAATGTTCTTCCATTTATTTAGCTCTTCACTGATATTTTTTAGCATTGCACTGTAGTTTTTAATACAGGTCTTTTACATTTTTAGTTAAGTTTATTCCTAAATATTTGATTATTTTAGGCAGTAATTTAAATGAATTTTTTCCTGATTTCCTCCTCAGATTGCTTATTACTAATGCATAGAAACACTACTGATTTTTGCACATTAATCTTGTATCCTGCAACTCTGCTTATTAGTTCTAATAGCTTTGTTGTGGCTTTTTCAGGACTTTCTAGGTATAGGATCATATCATCTGCAAATACCAAAAGTTTTAATTTTTCCTTTCTAATTTGGACAATTTTTCCTTTCTAATTTGGACACCTTTTATTTCTTTATCTAGCATCATTTCTTTAGCTAGAGCCTCTAGCCCTATATTGAACAACAGTGGTGACAGTGGGCATCCTTGTCTAGTTCCCAATCTCAACAGGAAAGCTTTCAGTCTTTCACTGAGTACAGTGTTAGCTGTAGGTTTTTCACGTATGGACTTTATGATGTTGAGAAATTTCCTTCAATTCCTATCTTTTGGAGTGTTTTAATCAAGAAAAGATGCTGGATTTTGTCAAATGCCTTTACTCTTTCAGTTGATATAACCATGGGATTTTTCTTCTTTGATTTATTAATGTGATGTAATACGCTGATTTATTTTCTTGTGTTGCCTTGCATGCCTGGGATAAAACTCACTTGATCATGATGAATAATTCTTTTAATGTGTTGTTGGATTCAACTAGTAAGTATTTTGTGGAGGATTTTTGTATTATATCCATCAGGAAAATGGGTATTTAATTTTCTTATTTCATAATATCTTCATCTGGCTTTGTTATTCGGGTGATGTTAGCTTCATAGAATGAGCTTGGTAGTGTTCCTTCTGGTTCAATTTTTTGGGAGAGTTTGTGTAATATTTGTATTAAATCTTCTTAGGATGCTTGATAGAATTCAACTGTGAAGCCATCCTTTCCAGGGCTTTTCATTTTGGGGAGGTTGTTTGTTTGTTTGTTTGTTTGTTTGTTTGTAGGTAGGTAGGTAGGTACTGGAGATTGAACCCAGAGCCTTGTACATGGGAAGCAGGCACTCAAAGACTGAGCTACACCTGCTCCCCTCCAACTATTATTGTAGAGATATCTATTTCTTCCTTTAGTTTTGCCATGTAGTTTGGAGAATCCTGGTTAGGTGCATATACATTTATGATTGTTATTTCTTCCTGGTGAATTGCTCCTTTTATTAATTATAATGTCCTTCTTTGTTTCTATAATAGCTTGGCTTTTAAAGTATCCCAGCTTTTTTGTTGTTGTTACTGCATGAGTGGAATATCTTTTTCCAGCTCTTCATTTTAAATCTATTTGTATCCTTGGGTCTAAGTAGAGTCTCTTGCAGACAGCATATAGATGACTCATATTTTCTTATCCATTCCTTATCCAAACTCCTTTTGATTGGGGAGTTTAATCCATTAATATTCAATGTTATTACTATAAAGGCAAGTCTTACTTCATGCATTTTGATCTTTAGGTTTTATCTGTCACATCTTATTTTCACCACTCTTTGCACACTTTTAATTACCTTTACTGATATAATCTTAATTTCTAGACTCTCTTCCAAGCATCTCTTTCTTGTCTTTTCTTTTCAAACTGTAGCACACCCTTCATTATTTCCTGCAGAGAGTCTCTTGGTTACAAACTCTCTCAGTTTCTGATTATCTGTGAATATTCTAAACTTGTCTTCATTTTTCAAAGACAATTTTGCTGGATATAAGATTCTTGACTGGCAGTTTTTCTCTTTCAGTATCTTAAATATATCATACCACTGTGTTCTTGCCTCCATGGTTTCTGAGGAGAAATCTGTACTTAATCTTGCATTGTATGTGATGAATCTCTTTTCACTTCCTGCTCTCAAAATTCTCTTTATCTTTGGCATTTGACAATCTGATTAATATGTGTCTCAGGGTAGGTCTATTCGGATTTATTCAGATGGGAGTACATTGTGCTTCTTGGACACAGATATTTATGTCCTTCAATAGAGTTGGGAAACTTTCTAACATTATTTCCTTAAATATTCCTTCTGCCGCTTTCCCCTTCTGTTCTCCTTCTGGAACACCCATGACACGTATGTCTGAATGTCTCTTGCCATCACTTAGTTCCCTGAGACTCTGTTCAATTTTTTTCCATTCTCTTCTTTATCTGTTCTTGTGTGTGTTCATTTTCAGGAACCTGTTCTCAAGTTCACTGATCCTTTCTTCTGCCTCTTCAAATTTGCTGTTACATGCTTCCAGTGTATTTTTTATTTCATTTATTGTGCCTTTCATTCCCATAATTTCTGCTATTTTTCTATGTAATCTTTAAAATTCTTCTTTGTGCTTACCTACTGTTGTCTTAATATCCTTAATCTCTTCAGCCATCTCATTGAATTAAGGAGATTTGTCTGAACATCTGTGATTAGTTGTCTCAACTCCTTTACATCATCTGGAGGTTTAATTTGTTCCTTTGGGCCATAACTTTCCATTTTTTAGTATGGCTTGTAATTTTTTGTTGGTATCTTGGCTTCTAATTTACTTAATGTATTTATTCTGGGTGCAGTTTCTCTCTTTAGTCTAGGGTTTTCTATTTGATTGGCTTTGTCCTACAGCCCCTCTTTGATACTTGGCTCAACTTATTCTGGAACTTTATAGTGGCTCATGTTTAGCCAATTTGAATTTTTTTTCAGCTCTTTTTCATCTGTTTTTTGAACTTTCTCCCTTGCTGGTGGCAGAGTAGGAGCCGAGAATGTAGTTGGTACTTTAAGTCATGGAGGGTGAAGTTGCCTGCATTGCCCCAGGAACCGATGAAGCTTTTCCCACATTTCTCCCTTTGCCAGGGGTAAGGACAGAGCTGCAGCCATGTGCTGTAATCCACACCATGCATGCCAAGACTTTCTGTAGTTGCCCAGAGAGACTTATTAAGCACCACACCCCTTCCTCCCCACCCTGGGGTGGGGATAAGATGTAAGTGTAGGTAGGAAACTGACTGGTGCAGGTCTAAACTGCCCAGTTAGACTGATGAAGCACTGCCCCTACTCCTCCCCTGCCAGGGGCAGGGATGTAGTCACAGGTTTGCCCAATAATCTAGTCCACGTGGGACAAAAGCACCTGCAGTTACCTAGACAGGCTGAGGAAACATTATCCTTCTTCCTACTCTGACAGGGGTAGGGATGGAGCCACAGAAGTGCCCAAGAATCTAGTCCACGCAGGCCAAAAGTACCTGCAGTTGCTCGAAGAGGCTGAGGAAACACCACCCCCCTCTTGCCCTATTGAAGACAGTGATATAGTCACATGGGTGCCCAAAAATCTAGTCTGTGCAGGCTGAAAGCAACAAAATTTGCCCAGAAAGGCTGGTGCAGGTCCTCCCAGCTTCCTCCCTACTGGAGACAGGACTAGAGGCCTAAGCTAGTGCTGCAATCCTACCTGGATGGAAAGAAGCTGGTCCCTACCATCATTGTGATTTTCAATCAGCTCCATTTCCCCTCATGCTGGGGGAATAGTTAAAATGGAGGCTACTGGGCTCTTTCTGACATGGACAGGTTCAATCTTTAGCTGTACTTACGATTTGACATTAGCCAGCCAAGTTTACTAATCAAGCTGGAGCCGGTGCCTGACCATATCTTCCTCCCCAGTTTTTGTGAAAATTGGCTTCCAATTCCAGCTAGGAAGTAGCTCCCGAAGTATCCTGCAATGCCAGTGGTGGATGGGCATCACCCTCCCCAGTGTGGAGCACTCTACTCAGGAATGTTCACTGCAGATGGGCAGTCTCCTCCTTCTGTTCTTCCAAGGACATTGCAAGATGCTTTTCCAGTCTCCTGGGTCCCCCAAACAGGTGTTTAAGATAGCTCTGGGTGATTACTAACTGCACCATAGGACAAGCTGACTCTTGGAGCTCCTTTCTCTGATGCCATCTTGCCCCTATCTCCCAATTGGTTTTTTACAAGGGAGTCAAGTCTATTCAATGGGGAAAGAAAAATCTCTTCCACAAACAGTGTTGGGAAAACTGGATATCCATGTGTAAAACAATAAAAATGGACCTCTACATCACACCATATACAAAAATTAACTCAAAGTGGAACAATAACCAAAATCTAAGAGCTAAAACTATAAAACTCTTAGAGGAAAAGATAAGGTAATATTTATAGTACCTTTTATTAAGTAGCAGAGTATTAGATTTTACACCAGAAGCATAACCAACAAAGGAAAAAATAGATAAACTGGACTTTACCAAAATTAAAGACTCTTGTGCAAAAGACAACCAACAGAATGGGAGAAAATAATTGTAGATTATATGACTGATAAGGGTTTACTATCCAGAATATATAAAGAGCTCCTACAACTGAACAACAACAACAAAAAAATACAATTTAAAAGTAGGCAAAGGACATGAATAGATATTTCTCAAAAGAAGGTATATAAATGGCCAATAAGCACATAAAATGAGGCTCAACATCATTATCCACTAGGGAAATGCAAATCAAAACCACAGTGAGATACCACCTTGCAAGCACTAGGATGCTCTTATTTTTTAAATGGAAAATAATAAGTGCTTACAGCAAGTATGTGGAGAAATAGGAACCCTTGTGCATTGTTGGAGGGGATGTAAAATGGCACAGCCACTGTGGAAGCAGTTTGACAGTTCCTCAAAAAGTTAAACACAGAACTACCATATTACTTGGCAATCCCATGTCTAGGTTTTATATACCCCCAAAGAATTGAAATCAGGAACTTGAACACATATTTGTATACCAATGTTCATTGCATTATTCACAATTGCCAAAAACTGGAAGCAACACAAATGTCCATCAACAGATGAATGGATAAACAAAATATGGTAAATAATTACAATGAAACATTACTCAACCTTAAAAAGGAATAAAGTTCTGATAAACATCACTACATGGATGAACCTTGAAGGCATCAGGATCAGTGAGATAAGACAAAAACAAAGAAAATGTTACTATATGATTCCACTTACATGAAATAGCTAGAATATGCAAATGCAGAGAAACCGAAAGTAAAGTACAGGTTATCGGGGCAGGGGTGAGGAAGAACAGGGAGTTAATCCATAATAAGTGTAGGGTTTCTGATAATGGATGGTGGTGAGGGTAATGCAAAGTTGTGAATGTGATTATTCCACTGAATGGTATGCTTGGGAGAGAATGGTATGAGAAAGTTTATGTTGTAGGTATGTCTCAAGAATTTAAAATTAGAGCAACTAAAGAAACAATGGCAATAAAATACAATATATGATTCTGGACTGTATCTAATAATGGAGGGAAAACAGCCAAGAGAGATATTATTGGGATATATGAAAAAACGAAATAGACTGTAAACTTTATATCAATGTTAAAGTTCTTGAACTTGGTAACTATTACATTAGTGAGTACCTTTGCTTTTAGGAAATATACATGGAAGTATTATGTCTTCAAAGAGCATGATGTATATAACTTATACTCAAATGCTTAGAAGATGATGAATGGATAGATAGATAGATAGATGATAGATAGATAGATGATAGATAGATAGATAGATAGATAGATAGATAGATAGATAGATAGATA
>JAKSZT010054514.1:819980-1041962 GCA_026826555.1 Tolypeutes matacus
ATAGATAGATAGATAGATAGATAGATAGATAGATAGATAGATAGATAATACAGCAAATGTTGTAAAATGTTAAAACTAGTGGATCTGGGTATCTGAGGAGGGGTATGTTGCACTTCTCTGTATGGGTTTTGTATTATTTTTGCAACAGTCCTGTAAATTGAAAAGTATTTAAAAATAAAAAGCTTAAAGAAAAAAGTAAACGGATGAAAAAGACATACCATGAACACAATAAGCATAAAATGTTGGAGTGGCTATATTAGTATCAAAGTAGACTTCAAGACAAGGAGTATTACTAGAGATGAAGAACATTCCATAATGATAAAAGGAATATCATAAAAAATAATTATAAATATGTATTCATCTGAAAAAAATCCTCAAATTAAATGAAGCAAATGTTGACAAAATTGAAAGAAAAAAACAGGTAATTAATCATATTAGGAGATTTTAATACCTGTCTCTCAGCAATTGATAGATCTAGAAAAAAATCAGTAAAGTCAAAAGATTTGAGGAACACTATTAATCACCACGATCTAACTGAAATTGATAGAATATTTTTACACCTAAAAACTGCAAAATACACAATGTTTTACACATGATGCATTTGGCAAGTAAGACCATATGCTAGACCATAAAAGAAGTCTCAATTAATATAAAAAGACTGAAATCAGAGTAACCTAAGTTAGAAATCAATAACCATAAGATATCTTTTTTTTAAAAAACCCAAATTAAGAAATTATATATATTTCTAAATAATAGATAAGAAAATAAATCACAAGGAAACTAGAAAATATTATAACTGAAAAACAAAAATAAAATCTATCAAAATTCATAAGATGCAGTAAAAACAGTATTTAGAGGAAAACATATTGCTTTAAACGGTTATATGATGGGAAGCGGCTGTGGCTCAATCAGTAGGGCTCCCGTTTACCATATGGGAGGCCCCGGGTTCGGTTCCCGGGGCCTCCTGGTGAGGGCAGGCCCGCCCACACGGCGTGGTTGGCTGACCCAGAGAGCACAGGCAGCAAGGGAGGGATAAATGAATAAATAAATAAATAAATAAATAAATCTTAAAAAAAAAAAAAAAAACGGTTATGTGAGAGCAACTGATGGAGTCTCCTAGACCACCCAACAAGAAAAAAGAAATCAAAGTTTGTGACTGGAGTGTTTTGATTATGTTTCCAATGAGATCATTGGAAAAATGACCAAAAGAGGGGACTGCTAAGTAAAATTAAATGGCTGCGGCATTAAGCGTTGCTGGGAGGGACCCTTGTGGTAGTTTGAAGCTGTATGTACTCACAAAATATGTTCTTAAATTTAAACCATTCCTGTGCATGTGGACCCATTGTAAGTTGGATCTTTTGATGAGGTTACTTCAGTTAAGAAGGTGTGGGCCACCTCAATCAGGATGGGTCTTAATCCTATTACTGGAGGATGGGTCTTAATCCTATTACTGGAGCACTTTATAAGCAGAGTGAAATTCAGATAGAAAGAGAGAAAGCCACAGAAGGAGCAGCCAGAAGCCAGACATCAACAGAATCTGGAAGAGAAGGGAGAGACCTGGAGATGCTGTCATGTTTTTTGCCATGTGACAGAGGGGCCAAGGATTGCTGGCAGCCAGCCCCAGAATGCCAATTTTCAGGGGAGAAAGCATTGCCTTGATGATGCCTTGATATGGACTTTCTTTTATCCTCAAAACCATGAACAAATAAATTCCCATTGTTCAACCCAACTCATTTCATGGTATTTGTTTGAGCAGCATAGGAAACTAAAACAGACCCCTTCACAAGGAAGGATTTTCCAAAAGCAAAAACAACTGACCTATAGGGGCTTTCTGAAAAACATGGAATAAATTACACCCTCCACTCAGACTTTGTGGAAGACAGTTTGACAGTACCTCAAGAAGCTGAGTATAGAACTTTCCTATGATCCAGCAATGCTGTTGTTAGGGATATATTCAGAAGAACTGAAAGCAAGGACATGAACTGACATTTGCATACCAATGTTCACAGCAGCATTCTCCATGATTGCTAAAATATGGAACCAGCCCAAGTGTCCATCAACAAATGAATGGATAAACAAAATGTGGTATATACATACAATGGAATACTATTCAGCTGTAAGAAGAAATGAAATTGGGATGCATATAACAATGTGGCTGAACCTAGAGGATATTATGTTGATTGAAGTAGAATGTGGGTTGAGAATGGGAGCTGATGTTTAATGTGTGTAGCATTATTAATAAGGTTAATGGTAAAACTGTGGAAATGAATAAAGTTGAGATTAACACACACACAAAAAAAGAAAGTTCTTAAAATCAGTTATTAAGTTTCCATCCCAGGAAACTAGAAAAGGAACAGCAAAGTAACTCAAAGTAAACTGAAAAAAGGAGGTAATAAAGATAAGAGTAGAAATGAATGAATCAAAAATAACAGAAAATAGAGAAAAGTAACAAAGCCACATGCTGGTTCATTAAAAACATTGACAAGATTGACGAACTCATACTCAGAAAGATCAAGAAAAAGTTAGAGAACAAGAACATAAATAACAATATCAAGAATGAAAGAAAAGTTAAATGACATATCCTACAGGCAATAAAATGGTAATAAGAGAACTTTATGCCAAAAATTTGACAATTTAGATGAAAAGGAAAAATTACTTGAAATATTGCACCTACCAAAATTAATAGAAGAAAGTTAAAAATCTAAATATTTGGGTTTATAATTTAAAACCTGCCCAGATGGTTTCACCAGTAAATTTTGAAAATTTTTGAAAACTCGTAACCAGAATACATTACAACTCAATAATAGGAAGGAAAACAACCCAATAAAAATGGAAGAATGATTTAAACAGACATGATAAAAAAAAACTTATATGAATGATCAATGTCCATGAATAATTTCTTAGCATCATTACTCATCAGGGGAATGCAAATTCAAAGATGATGGGAAAATACTACACACCAAATAAAATGCTTAAAAATTTAAAAAACAGATGATACCAAGGGCTGACAAGGACTTGTAGCAAATGAAACTCTTATATACTATTAGTGTAAACATAAAATGGAAAAGAGTTTGGCATATTCTTAATGATATAAATATTTACCACTCACTATATGACCCAAGCATTCCATGCCCAGGTATCTGCCCAAAAGAAATGAAACATTTACCTACCTAAGGATCAGAACGCAAATATTCATAGTTGCTTTATCTGTAATAGCTAAAAACGGGGACACAGCCCAAATGTCCACCTACAGGTGCATAGATAAACAACATGCACACACACCCATATACACACAATTTAATATTATTTATGAAAAAAGGAAGAGATAACTGATACATAAAACATGTAGGAATTTCAATCACTATGCAGAGTAAAAAAAAACAGAAAAAGATGAGTAAATATTGTATTATTCCATTGATGTAAATTTCTAGAAAATGTATATTAATTAACAGTAATAAAGCAAATTGGTTGAGGAATTGGGTAGAGGGAGGACTAGATTGCAAAGCAGTATGAGGAAACTTTCAGCAGTAATGAAAATATTCATTATCTTGATTTTAGTGTTGTTTACATGGATTTATGTATATGACATATATGTCAAAACATCTAATTGTGCACTTTCAAATTGTGAAGTTTATTGTACATAAATTACACCTCAGTAAAGTGGTAAGAAACCTTAAAACTGGGACTGCTATACTGATATTGCTTAAGTTAAACTTTAAGAAAAGATTAATTACTAGAAATTATGTAGGACATTTCATAAAGATAAAAGGGTCAATCCACTAGAAATATATAGCAATTCTGAATTTGTATGCCACTAATAATATAATCTCGATATAAAGGAAAAACTAACAAAACTAAAAATTGGAAATAGAAAAATCCACTATCAAAATGGGTAATTTTAAGAAAGTTCTCTCAGTAACTGATAGTACACCCATCAAAAATCAATAAAGATACAGATTTCTACAAAATGCTTAACAAATTAAACCTGATATATATCACCCAAAAATGTAACAATTCCTTTTTGAAACACACATAGAACTTTCAAAAACTGGACTATAGAATAAGATATAAAGCAAACCTCAACCAATTTCAAATGATAGAAATTATATTGTAGTCTCTGAACATAGTTTAAGTTAGAAGTTATTAATAAACAAGATAGCCAGAAAATCACCACAATTTGGAAATTATGCAATATACTTCTAAATAGCCCAAAGGTCAAAGAAAAAAATTCTAGTTAAATTAGATAATATTTCATACTAGATGAAAATGAAACTATGACATATCAAAACTTCTGATATTTCATTTTCTTATTAATTGTAGTCAGCTTTTGTAATGGCTTCATCTTTGAAGAAGCTTTGGATCACAGAAGGGTTACAACAGGGGCAGGGGAGGATCATTGGTGGGGGGTGTCAGGGATGGGGGATGCATGGGAGGAAGTTCACCTGAGCATAAATATAAAGCATATAAAAATGTTCAAATGTTCATGGGGCATTGTCCCAGTGGGCAGAAAATCACTCAGTAAATGAGAGAATACTGAATCCCATCCTGGAGGGCTCTGCCACATTCTCTAAGGGAGCAGCAACAGTCCCTCAAGTGCAGGGGCAGTGACTGGCGAAGGAAGATGATCCACTGATGGGCCCTTGATATTGATGACTAGCCTTATGAGTCTTTGCTCTTGTAATTGAAACTTAGCCTATTGTTTTGGGGTGCCTAAGGGTTGCCTCCTGAGAGCCTCCTTGATGCTCAAATGTGGCCTCTCACTAAGCCAAAGTCAGCATATGAATGCATTAC
Organism: Tolypeutes matacus; assembly: GCA_026826555.1. Lineage (NCBI taxonomy): Eukaryota > Metazoa > Chordata > Mammalia > Cingulata > Chlamyphoridae > Tolypeutes > Tolypeutes matacus. Next base: position 824,772 of record JAKSZT010054514.1, read on the forward strand.
CTTCCTCCCAGTGTGGGACATGACTCCCGGGGATGAGCCTCCCTGGCACTGAGGGATTGCTACCAAGTGTCAACTGGCAATGCAACTGGAAAAAGACCTTGAATAAAAGGGGGAAAAGGTAAAGACAAATGAGTTTATATGGCTAAGAGACTTCAAAATTAGTCGGGAGGTCATCCCAGAGGTAATGCTTATGCACATCTCAGTCGGATCTCATAGAATTCCAAAGTGGATATTGCCCCAAATAGTGGGGTTCCTGAGGGCTCTGGAGACACCCAGGTCTTATGTCAGTGCAGATAGCTCCAGAGTTTGGTGCCTTGCCAGTGGGCCCTACTTTGGAGTTTGTGCTCCTGAGAGTGACAGAGTTGGATTCAACTATGTCTTCCCTGCATATGGCTCATCTGTCCCTTCTATTCAAACCTACACTTGGTGCTGGAGTTCATAGGTGTTCGTCTAGAGACTTGAGACTTTGGGCTGCCCAGGTGCCAGCTGGGCCCAGAACCTCAGTGGAGCAGCAACTTCTACTCTACAGCTCATTGGATTCACCCAGAACAACTGGCGGGGAAATGATGATGGACAACGGCCATCCCAGGGAATGGAGCAAGTCTGCAGCTGCAAGCAGGATAATCCAATCCATCTTATCCATGGGATATAAGCCCCCTTTCAATTGAAGGTGGAGTGGACATCACCACCCCAGACTCCTCAGGATGGGGGGAGGAGCTATGGACTAGAGTGGTCTTACTAGTATTCTACTATAAATATATTGTGATTCAAGCAATGGAAGAAATTACAACATTGATGTGGAGCCCGTGGCCACTGGCGGCTCTGGGGGTAGGGAGAGGGAAAAACAGTTGTAATACGGGGGCTTTTTCAGGACTTAGGAATTGTCCTGAGTGACATTGCAATGACAGATATAGGCCATTTTATATCATCGTATAACATGCAGAACTGTGTGAGAAAGTGTGGTCTACATTGTGAACTATGGTCCATGCTTAATGACAAAGCCCCAGGATGTGTTTATCAATTGCAATTAATGTGCCACACTAACGAAGGATGTTTATGTGGGGAGGTGTGGGAGATGGGGCATATGGGAATCCCTATATTTTTTGTGTAACATTTATGTAATCTAAGTATCTTTTTAAAAAATGCTTATATTAAAAATAAATGTTTAAAAAAAAAAAACTTCTGGGATACACCAAAGCTATTATCAGAGGGAAATTTTTTGCATCGATTGCATATATTTGAAAAAAAAGAAAAGCTATAAATCAATGATATAATTTTAAATCAGAAATATTAAAATAAAAACAACTTAAAACCAAAAATAGAAATAAGAGAACAATGCAAACAAAATAAGAAATTAAATTTAAAAACGCATCTACAATAAAAAGGCCCAGCAAAGCCAAAGTTGGTTGGTTGTTGGAAAGAGCCAATTAAAATGAAAAAGCCATAGGCAAAAACTGATGAATAACGAAAAGAGGGGAATGAATAAATAACTAATTTTAGGAATGGAAAGAAGGCATCATTACATAGCCTACAGGCATTTAAAAACTGAACAGATATTATTTTAACAAAAAAAAACTTTATGCCAATAAATGTGAAAATTTAGAAGTTGAGGCATTTCCTTAAAAATACAACTTAAAACTGACAAACGAATAAATTAAAATTTTGATATACTCCTACAACTCTTTTTAAAAATTGAATCTATAACTAAAGACTTCCCCTAAATTAAAAATTTGAGACCCAAATGGCATTACCAGTGAATTCTTCTAAACATTTAAAAAATGTCTTATATCAACTCTTGCAGAGTATAAAAAATAGTTTTGCATTCCAATTCATTTTTGAAGATAGTATAAACTTAATGCCAAAACCTATCAAAAACTTGACAAGAAAAGGAAAATTGCATGTCAATCTCACTTATTAACACAGATGCAAAAATTCTAAAACACACATGCACACACATCCACACATCCAATCTTACGTTACAAAATGATTTACTAAGAGTGTTTATTCAAGGAATAAACGTCTGGTTTTACACTTGAAAATCAATCAATGCAATTTACCGCATTAGCAGAATAAAAGAGAAAAAGCACATGATCCAGCCAACAAATAGAGAAAAATCTGATAAAATTCATCACTCATTCATCGTAAAAACGTCTTTGCAAACCAAAAACAGAAAAAAAGTGTCCTCACTTTGATGAAGAGAATCTGCAAAAAAACCTACCATGAAAATTATATTTAATGGTGAAATTATGAACTTCCCCCATAAGGTCAGGAATAAAATAGGAATGCCTGTCATCCCTACTTATATACAACATTGTACTGGAAGTCCTAGGCAATACAATAAGGCAGGGAAAAAAACAAAGTGTATAAAAAATATAAATAATGAAATTAAAATAAAGTTACTTGTAGACTTTATGACTCTTTTGATTAAGAAATAAAAGAATCTACTTATAAATTAGTACCCTTAATAAATAAATCCATCAATACCTCTGAGTACAAAATCAATATTCAAAAATTGTATTTCTATACACCAAAACAACTGACTGAAAATGAAACTTTTAAAAAGTTATATTTTATAGCAACATCCAATAACATGCAAAATTCAAGAATAAATATAAAGAAAATTGAGCAAGTTCTGTATGCAACAAGCTACATAAAAATATTGAGGAAAAATAAAAACCTATATAAAAAAGTACATGGAGAAATATACCATATTCACAGATTGGAAGACTCATTTTGTAAAATTAACAATTCTCCCTAAATTGACCATAGATTCAGTGTAATTGCAATAAAAATTCCAAGTACTTTTCTGTGTGGAAATTAACACCTAATTCTAAATTTGGAAGGACAAAGCTAGAGGGGTTACAATTATTACAACTTATTAAAAGATCTTGTAATTAATTGAATATCAATTAGATAGCCACATAGAAATGAATGACTTTTGAATCCTACCTCACACCACATGCAAAAGTAAATTCAAGTTGCAATATATATATATACATACACACACACACACATATGGAACAGGCATTGAAGGTAAAACAATAAAGCTTCTAGAAGACATTATAGGAGAATATCTTCATGATAGTGAGGTAGACAATTATTTTTTAACTGGGACAAAAAAGTACTAACTATAAAATGAAAGACTGATCAGTAAGACAACATCAAAGTTAAGAATCTCTGTTCATCAAAGGACAACATTAAAAGGGTGAAAAGTCAAGCACCACAATGTGGGAGAGGATATATGCAACACATATAACTGACAAAGGACTAGTACCCAGAATTTAAAGAACTACAGATCAGCACAAAAAATTAGAGACAACTGATTGGACAAATGCACAAATGATTTGAATAGGCATTTTTTAAAAATGTTTAAGGACATCTAAATGACAAATAAACAAGTGAAATGATGATCAAGGTCATAGTTATCAAGTAAATGCAAAATAACATTTTGAGATACAAATACATGTACATTGTAACGGCTAAAATTAAAAAATATGACAATACTAAATGTTGGCCAGAATGTAGAGCCATTGGAACTTTCATATATTGCTGGTTGACACGTAAATTGGTGCAAAACTTTGGAAACTCTTTAACAGTATCTAATAAGTTGAAATATATGCATATCCTTTGACCCAGCAATTCCACTCCTAGTTATATAAAAAACAGAGAGTAGATGTGTTCCTAAAAGGAATGTGTAAGAATGGTTTACTGCAACATCACTCATAAAAGTGTAAAACTAGACTCAACCCAAATGTCCATCAACAGTAAAATGGATGTATAAATTATGGTTTATTTATAGAGTGGAATACTGCACAGTGCTGAAAAGTAATAAACCACAGCTATTGAAATAATATGAATAAATCTCAGAAACATTATATAGAATGAAAGAAGCCATACATAAAGGAGCACATACTGCATTTTTTCTACTTATATAAAGCTGAAAAGCAGGCAAAACTAATCTGTGACTTATGAAATCAAGATATTATCTTTGGTGACAGGATCATGGATGGTCACTAGGGAAAAGGCATGAAGGAATGGTTTGTGGTGCTAGCAATGTTCTATTTCTTTTTTCAGATGGTGATTACATGGATTTGTACATTTGGTAAAAATCCATTCAGCTGCACACTTATGATTTTGCAATTTATCTTTGTTTGCTATACTTTAATAAAATATATTTATATATATACATAAATAATATTTTTGTAAGCAAATGCACATATATGCATATATATTTATATATCATTTTGCAAATGTTGCTATGTATTGTGAAAATTTTGATTTTTACCCACAATAAAAAAAAAAAAAAAGTTAACTTTAAATTTAAAAAGTACAGAAAAGAAGACCTGAATAAATGGAAACATGGCAATTGCCTGGCTAAGGAGAGCTAATTATCTTAAAGATACAACTGGTCCCAAGTTTATCTATAATTCAATGTAATCCTAATAAGCCCAACATAATTTCCTCGAAATAAAACAAGTTTATTTGTTTAGGATTTTATTTATTCCTCCCACCCATTGTTTTTGCACTCACTGTCTGCTCTCTGTGTCCATTCGCTGTGTGTTTTTCTGTGTCTGCTTGTCTTCCCTTTAGGTGGCACCAGGAACCGATCCTGGGACCTTCTGGAGTGGGAGAGAGGGGCTCAATCTCTTGCACCACCTCAGCTCCCTGTTCTGCTGCATTTCTTATTTTGTCTCCTCTGTGTCTCTTTTTCTTGCATCATCTTGCTGCACCAGCTCTCTGCACAGGCCAGCACTCCTGCACAGGCCAGCACTCTGCATGAGCCAGCTTGCCTTTCACCAGGAGGCCCCATGAATCGAATCCTGGACCTCCTATATGGTAGACGGGAGCCCAAATGCTTGAGCCACATCCACTTCCCAAAACAAGCTTATTTTAAAGTTCATAAGGAAATTCTTGTAGCCAAACTTTTAAATAATACCTCTTGTTGGCATTGGACTTAATAAAGAGCAAAACATACTATAAATCTATAGAAATAAAAAATGATATTACTAGAATATTTGCATGTATATTATATGCACAAAAGCACTGGTAACAAGTATTGACTTCTAGGAGGAGAACTATGTGGCTGATTGGCAAGCATGGGAAAGAGATTTACTTTTCACCGTATATTATTTTGTTCCCTTTGAATTATGACCCTTGTGTATTAGATACTTATTCAAAAAGAAAGTTAAAGAAAAAATAAAGCCTGATATTGACGTAAAAATGGAAAAATAATTAATGAAATTAAACAGAGGGTCCCAGAAATAGAACAATGCATATATGAGAATTTAGTATAGGATGAAAGTGGAATTTATAATCAATGAGGAAAGTATGAATTATTATATAAATTGCACTGGCAAATTGCTGTCCCTTTAGAAAAATTAAGTGGGATTCATTGTGCACTATAGAATACAATGTTATTAAATATAAACAACAAATTCTAAATATATTAAAAATATAGTATCATATATTTATGATCTTGGAGTGGGGAAGTGCTTCCTAAGTAAAACTTAAAATTCTTAAGCCATGAAGGGAAAGACCAAGAGATTTAAATACATATTAATTTTAAACTTCTTTATGACAAAAAGATCCCATCAATAAAGTTAGAGGTAAGCAACAGACTGGGATTTAGAAACATTGTAAAGGTGTGGAGACATATAGTGAGTATAACTATACTGCTGATTTATAAATGTGATTGTGGCTGAAAAAAGTAGTCCATGGATGTAAATGTCAATTGAAAGGAAACTAGAGGATAATCTAGGAATTGTATAACAGTGATTTCAGTGGTGGATGAAGATTGTGGTTAGTAGTACAAATATAAGAATGGTCTTATACAAAGTGTTAAGAATATGGTAATACATAGGAAAATTAAAACAAATGTAACTGATGGATGATAGTTAACAGAATATTGTAATAATTTTGCATCAATGTCAAAGAAGATATAGCAATTTTAAGGGACAACATAGGGGGCTATAAGGAAGTATGGGATTTTTCGTTTTGGAGTAATGAAAACGTTCTAAAATTGACTGAGGTGGTGACAGCACAACCCTGTGATGAAAATGAGAGCCCCTGAGTGTACACTGTGAATGGATAACACAGTATAACACAGGGAATCCAGTGGTGGGAGATGGACTGCTGCTAACAGAACAAATATGAGAACGATTTCTCATGAAACATAATAAATATATAATATTAATATAAGATGTCATTAACTGGGTGGGTTGGGGGGAAATACACCAAATGTAAGATATTGGCTATAGTTAGAAGTAATGTTTTGACAATGCTCTTTCATAGTTTGTAACAAATATTTCACAACAATGCAAGGTGTTGGTGGTAGGGTAATGTATGGGAGCCCTGTATGATGTTATGTATGTTTGTTTTGTATGTACACAACTTATACCATAAACTTAATGTTTATGGATTTTCATGTATGAATGATAAACTTCAATAAAAATTTTTTAGAATAAAAAATCATTAAAATTTTTGACATATAAGAAGCTAATATGAATCAGTAAGAAAAAGGTGATGCAAAATACAAAATTTAACAAACGTGGACAAACAGTTCCCAGGTGAAGAATAAAAATGGATAATAAACTTAGAATCATATACTCAACCTCAATAGCAATAACAGAAATAAAAACGAAAACAACAAGATATTTGAATTTTTAAAATGTGTAAGAATAACTAATATATTAATTTAAAAGTTAGCTCTTGTAGGGTTGAGGGATGAGAGTAGAATGCATGAAGATTGTGATAGAAGCAAAATTTTCTGTTGTATACCCTAATTTATTCCTTTTATTTTTTAACTATAGTAACTGAATTCATCCTTTCTGTGGTCCACCATCCTCCCCAAACCAAATACCCTACTATCATTCCCTGTCTCAGTGAATGGTAACATCATCCTACTAGGATAGTACAATATCCTACTGAAGAATCAGAAACCTAGAAGTGAACTTTTACACTTTCCAGCAGTCCCCACATCTTCTCCAACTAAAGTTCTGTCAGTTTTACCCCCTAGATCCCTCTCAAAAACATATATTTATCTTCACATGTTCCACCACAATCCTAGTACAAGATATCATCACCTCACTCTTGACTACTGCTAAGGTCTCATTCACACAAGAAATATTTACTAAGCATCTACCCTGTGTCTGATAATATGCAGCAAATTTTATGATTTAAAAATCTGATTTTATCAGCATCCTGCTGCACCACTTGAAATACCTCAGTAGCTTCAGAGTAATCTTAAGGAAATTAAAAATTATTAACACAGGAAAAATTAACTGTGTGGTCTAGCCCCAAGCTACCTATTCAGCCCTACACTTACATCAACCTCTCCCTTGCTCTATAATCTCAAGCCACATGGTCCTCCTTTCAGATCCAATAATACATCACGTTGTCCATCATGCATGAACATCAGATCCTCAGAATCCCAACAAATGTTTGTCTAGTAAACTCTTACAAAATCAAAAAACCAGTCAGAAAATGGAAATAGATTAGCAGTTATGCATGGCAGGGTAATGAAAGAGATTGAGAGGTGACTACTAAGGGGTAGAGTTTTGTTGTTTATTTGTTTGTTTATTGTATTGTATTATTAATATTTTGGAGGAATGAAAATGCTCTCATATTGTTTGAAGTGATGAATGCACAACTCTGTGATTCTACTAAATGCCACTGATTGTACACTTTGGATAGATTTTATGGTTTAAGAACATGTTTCAATAAAATTGATTGCCTTAAAAAGCCTCAGATTACTCTGGCTGATGCCTACAGACCAAAAAAAAACCCATAAAACAGTAGAATACAAACAGTGAACCCTAATGTAAACTATGGACTATAATTAACAGTATAATTATAATAATATTCTTTCATCAATCATAACATAGGTACACATTAATGTAAAGTGTTAATAATGGGAGGGGGCATATGGGATTTCTGTAGTAATGCATAATTTTTCTATAAAACTACAACTTCTCTATTAAAAATTATCTTAAAATGGTTAAGTCAATCAGAAGAAATAACATTCTATAATAATCAATATTTATAACCAAATATGTAAAAATGATTACATTATAAAAATGCCTAAATGCTCTGATTAAAAACAAATATTGAGGATTGTGGGAAGATGGTGTCGTATTAGGAAGACAAGGCTCAGTTCTCTCACAAAAGCAATGGAGAAAGAGCCAAAAGCTGAAGGAAGGACCTGCTTTGGGGGTCAACAGACCAGGACAGTGCTTCACAACTCCCAGGAGAGTGAAGGGCAGAGAGATGAAGAAGCAGAAACAACAAACTGTGAGTTACTAAACCTCCCAGCCACCAGGAATGTCTCCCCTCCCCCACCCCCAAGATATTAAGCTGGGGGGTAAAACCCCAGGCTCATTTCAGCTGGCTCAGAGGGGAGCAGACATCTTCCTCCCTGTCAGCTGTTACACGGGAATAGGGAGAGGGAGTCAAGGTCTTTTCTTCAGTAAATTCAGCCAGCAGAGCCCGCTTTGAATCTTGGCTCCAGCCAGACAAAAACAAATGAAAACAGAGAGAGATACACCTCCAGGGAAAGGTGTGCCAACAAGAGCCATCTGCTGGCCGGTCTGGAAACTGCATGGACAAAAACTGCTTTTAGGGCTCTCTTTACCCCACCCCTCGGAGAAATTCTATGCCCCATTAGTGAATCCCTGGCATGCTTTTGATCACTTAAGCTGGGCAATTTTAAAGACTTAGAATAAGTTGAACCAATTATCAAAGAAGAGCTGTGAAAAAATAATAACAACAGGCAAGAGAAATTGGCCATCAGAGTAAATTTGCCAACATATTCAAATGCCTAGACATCAACAAAAAATTACAAGCCATGCTAGGAAACAGGAAGAGATGGCCCAGCCAAAGGAACAAACCAAATATCCTGAAAAGATACAGGATTTAAGACAATTAATCAATGATAATCACAGAACTCTCCTAAATCACTTCAAAGAATTTAAAGAAAATATGACTAAAGAGATAAAAGATATTAAGAAGACACTAGATGAGCAAAAAGAACAATTTGAAAGTCTGCAAAGAAAAGTAACTGACCTTATAGGAATGAAAGACATGATGAATGAGATTAAAAATAAATTAGAGGCACATAAGAAGAGATTTGAATTACTCCAAGACAGAATTAATGATTTTGAAGACAGAACATCTGAACTGGAAAAGACAGGAGAAGAGAAAGAGAAGAGAACGGAAAAAATGGAACAGGGTCTCAGGGAATTGAATGACAATGCAAAATGGAAAAACATACATATTATTGGTATCCCAGATGGAGAAGAGAATGGAAAAGGGGCAGAAAGAATATTTGAGGAAATAATGACTGAAAACTTACCTATCCTTATGAAAAACATAAATATTAATATCCAAGAAAGACAACACACCCCAAACAGAATAATTCAGAATAGACTGACCTGAAGACACCTACTATTCAGAATGACAAATATCAGAGATAAACAAAAGATTCTGATAGCAGCAAAAAGAAAAGAAAAGCATCACATACAAGGGAAATTCGATAAGATTAAGTGCCGACGTCTCATCAGAAACCATGGAGGAAAGAAGAAAGTGGCATGATGTATTTAAGATATTGAAAGGGAAAAACTGCCAGCCAAGAGTTCTGTATCCAGCAAAGCTCCACTTCAAAAAGGAAGGGGAGTTCAAAGTCTTCACAGACAAACAAAAACTGCTAGAATATGTTACCAAAAGACAAGAATTACAAGAGATACCAAAGGGAGTGCTGCAGCCTGAGAAGAAAATACAAGGGCAAGAGACTTAGAGAAGAGTATAGAAATGAAGATTATTAGAATGGGTAAATTAAACAGTAAAAAGATAGTAGTATGATATGACAACAGAAAGCCAAAGGTCAAAATGGATGAAGTAAGTAATGCCTTTACAATAATAACATTGAATGTTAATGGCTTGAACTCCCCAATCAAAAGAAAAAGACTGATAGAATGGCTAAAAAAAAAAAAAAAAATGAGCCATCTATATATTGTCTACAAGAGACTCACCTCAGATGTAAGGACACAATGAGGTTTAAAGGTTGGAAAAAGATATTCTGTGCAAATAGTAACCAAAAAAGAGCTGGAGTAGTGATATTAAATTCAGACAAGAGAGATTTTAAATGCAAAAACTGTTATAAGGGATGAAGAAGGTCATTATATATTAATAAAAAGGACAATTCAATGATAAGAAATATTTTTACTAAATATTTATGCACCTAACCACAGTGCTCCAAGATACATGACTCATATACTGACTAAGCTGAAGGGAAAATAGATGTCTCTACAGTAATAGTTGGAGGCTTCAATACACCACTATCAGTATTCGATAGAACATCTGGACAGGGGATAAATAAAGAAACAGAGAGCTTGAATAATATGATAAATGAACTAGACCTCACAGACATCTATAAAGCATTGCACCACAAACCAGGAGATATACATTCTTTTCAAGTGCTAATGCATTCTTCTCCAAGATAGACCATATGTTGGGTCACAAGACAAGACTCAATAAATTTAAAAAGATTGAAATTATACAAAACACTTTCTCTGATCATAACTGGAATGAAGCTAGAAATAAATAATTGGGGGTGGGTGTGGCTCAGGCCATTGGGCACTCGCCTCCCATGTGGGAGGTCCCAGGTTCGGTTCCTGGTGCCTCCTGGAGAAGGCGAGCAAACAATGAGCAGACAGGTGAGAGAACCATCTGGGGAGGGGGATAAGTGAAAAAATTAAATAAAGTAAATAGAAATAAATACTTGACAGAAAAAGGAAAAATTCATAAATATACAGAGATTAAAGAACACACTCTTAAATAATCATTGTGTCAAAAAGAAATTGCAAGAGAATTCAACAAATTTCTTGAGATGAATGAAAATGAGAATACAACATCTCAAAACCTATGGGACACTTCAAAGGCTGCACTAAGAGGGAAATTTATAGCCCTCAATGCTTACATTAAAAAAGAAGAAAGAGCTAAAACTGAATTTCTAACTGGACACTCGGAAGAACTAGAAAAAGAAAAGCAAACTTATTTCAAACCAAGGCAAAGAAAAGAAATAGTAAAGATCAGAGCAGAACTAAATGAAATCAAGAACAAAAAAACAAGAGAAAGAATCAACAAAACCAAAAGTTGGTTCTTTGAGAAGATCAACAAAATTGATAAACCCTTAACTACACTGACAAAGAAAAAAACCAGAGAAGATGCAAATAAAATCAGAAATGAGAGAGGGGACTTTACCACTGTCCCCATAGAAATAGGAGAGGACACGCTCTCTTTGCCTAGAGGGGCCCGCACAAATCTTGATGTGTATTTCCATCTTTCTCACCCATTTATCAGCAAGCTCTGTTCTTTCCCCCATTTCCCAAATAAATTCTTTTTACTGGCTTAACCAAAAAAAAAAAAAAAAAAAGAAAGAAAGAGAGAGAACGTAAGAAGACAATATTATGAACAATATTATGCCAAAAAACTAGAAAATGTAGATGAGATGGACAAATTCCTAGAAACACATGAACCACCTACACTAACCCTAGAAGAAATAGAAGACCTTAATAAACCAATCACAAGGGAAGAGATTGAAACAGTCATCAAAAACCTCCCAGAGATGAAAAGCTCAGGACCAGATGGTTTCACAGGAGATTTCTACCAATGATTCAAAGATGACCTAATATCAAATCTTGCTCAAGCTCTTCCAAAAAAATTGAACAGGAAAGAATGCTACCAAACCCCTTCTATGAAACCAACATCACCCTAATAACAAAACCAGATAAAGACACTATGAATAAAGAAAATTACAGATCAATATTTCTAATGAATATAGATGCAAAAATCCTCAACAAAATACTTGCAAACAGAATCTAAAAGCACATTAAAAGAATCATAGAGCATGATCAAGTGGGTTTTATCCCAGATACCGTATGCAAGGGTGGTTCAACACAAGAAAATCAATTAGTGTAATAAACCACATTGATAGATTGAAGAAGAAAAATTACATGAACCTCTCGATTGATGCAGAAAAGGCATTTGACAAAATCCAGCATCGTTTCTTGATAAAAACACTCCAAAAGCTAAGAATAAAAGGAAGCTTTCTCAATGTGGTAAAGTGCATATATGAAAAACTTTCAGCTAGCATTGTACTCAGTGGTGAAAAAACTTTCAGCTAGCATTGTACTCAATGGTGAAAAGACTGAAAGCTTTCCTGCTGAGATCAGGAACAAGACAAGGATGCCCACTGTCACCATTATTATTCAATATTGTGCTAGAACTTCTAGCTACAGCAATTAGACTAAACAAAGAAATAAAAGGCACCCAAATAGAAAAGGAAAGAGTAAAATTTTTGCCATTCGCTGATGACATGTTCCTCTATCTAGAAAATCCTGAAAATCCACAACAAAACTACTAGAATCAATGAGTTCACCAAAGTGGTAGGATACAAGATTAACACCCAAAAATCAATAGCATTTTTATACAAGATTGATGTGCAATTTGAGGAGGAACTCAGAAAAAAATTCCATTTATACTAGCAACTAAAACAATCAAATATTTAGGAATCAACTTAACCCAGGACATAAAGGACCCATATTCAGAAAGCTACAAAACATTGCTAAAAGAAACCAAAGAAGACTTAAATAAATGGAAGGAAATTCTGTGTTCATGGATTGGAAGACTAAATATCATTAAGATGTCAATTCTACTCAAACTGATTTACAGATTCAATGCAATCCCAATAAAAAAATCCCAACAGCCTTTTTTGCAGTAATCAAAAAGCCAAAAATCAAATTTATTGGGAAGGGTAAGGTGCCCCAAAGCCAAAAATGTCTTAAAAAATAAGAACGAAGTTGGAGTACTCTTACTTCCTAACTTTAAAGCTATTACTTAGCTACATTGGTAAAAACAGCATGATCCTGGCATAAGGACAGACGGATTGATCAATGAAACCAAATCGAGAACTCAGAAATTGACCCTCACATATACAGTTAAGTGAATTTTTGACTAGGCTGTTAAGCCCACCCAGGTAAGCCAGAATAGTCTATGCAACAAATGGTGCTGGGAGAACTGGATAGCCATATCCAAAAGAAAGAAGACCCCCATCTCACAATACAAAAATTAACTCAAAATGGATTAAGGACCTAAATATAAAAACAACCACCATAAAACTCCTTGAAGAAAATGTAGGAAAACATCTTCACGATCTTGTGGTAGGTGATAGTTTCTTAAACGTTATACCTAAAGCACAAGCAACAACAACAACAACAACAAAATAGATAAATGGGGCCTCCTCAAAATTCAACACTTTTGCAACTCAAAGGACTTTGTCCAAAGGGTGAAAGGGCAGCAAACTCAATGGGAGAAAATATTTGGCAATCACATATCTGATAAGGGTTTAATATCCATGATATATAAGATCATACAACTCAACAATATAAAGACAAACTATCCATTTAAAAAATGGGCAAAAGACTTGAAAAGACAACTGTCCAAAGAAACAATACAAATGGTGAAGAAACACATGAAAAAATGTTCAACATCACTAGGGATTAGGGAAATGCAGATCAAAACTGCAATGAGATAGCATTTCACACCTATTAGACTGGCTGCTGTTAAAAAGTTGGAAAACTGTAAATGTTGGAGAGGATGTGTAAAGACAGGAACACTTATTCACTGTTAGTGAGAATGTAGAGTGGTACAGCCACTGTGGAGAACTGTTTGGCACTTCCTAAGGAAGTTGAATATAGACTTGCCAAGGAACCCAACAGTACCTTTGCTAGGTATATAACCTGAAGAACTGACAGCAGTGACACGAATAGATATCTGCACACCAATGTTCATAGCAGCATTATTCATGATTGCCAAAAGTTGGAGACAACACAGGTGCCCATCAACAGATGAGTGGATAAACAAATTGTGGAGTATACACACGATGGAATATTATGCAGCAGTAAGAAGAAATGAAGTCATGAAACATATGACAACATGGATGAACTTGAAGGACATTATGTTGAGTGAAGCAAGCCAGATACAAAAGGACAAATACTGTATGATTGCCCTATTATGAAATAAATATATTATGTGAAATAGTAATATATTATATGACATATAAATATGGGTAGAATTGCATATATAAGACTGTTTTTTCTTTGAAGCTGAACAAATGTAAGTTAATACTACACAATGTATTTTTTTGTTTGTTTTTTTGTTTTGTTTTTTGTTTGTTTTTTTTACCGGGAGGTCCCGGGGATTGAACCCGGGTCCCTCCATATGGGAGATGGACGCCCAACCAGTTGAGCCACATCCGACCCCCTACACAATGTTAATATCAGACACACACAAAAAAACATTATACTGAGTGAAGGAGACAAGACACAGAGTACTACATATAGTATGATTCCATTTATATAAAATGTAAATATAAATTAATTTATAAAGATGAAGTTAGTTTAGTGCTTATATAGGGCTGAGGAGGGAATGCTAAGTTGTGTTGAGTCTTTCTTTTTGGAGTAATGAAATGGTTCTAAAATTTTTGAGATGATGAGTGTTGCAGCAGTTTGATATGGTTTATGAATTCCAAAAATAGATATTGGATTGTGTTTGTAAACTGGTCTGTACCTGGGCATGATTAAATTGTGATTAGGGCTTTGATTGGGCCACATCAGTAAGACGTTGAGTCCCCAACCCTTGGTGGGCAGGGGCTCACAGATAAAACTGCATGGCAGAACAGAGGAGTTAGTTGGAGTTTGGATGTTGGAGTTTTGATGTTGAAGTTTTGATGCTGGAGTTTTGAGCTAGAGCCCAGGAAGTGAACACATAGGAGAAGAACAGAGAAGAATAGAGATGGCTCCTTAGACACTGCAGAAGCCCTGAGGAGAGAGACAGAGCCATTCACCTTATAGTCTACAGCTGGCCTTGTGGAGAGAGCACAGCAGCTGAACCCTGAGAGAAACAGAGTCCCAGGAAGAGAGGGACCCAAGAAGCCTTAACTCTTGGCAGACGTTGGCAGCCATCTTGCCCTAGCATGTGGTAACAGACTTTGGTGAGGGAAGTAACTTATGCTTTATGGCCTGGTCACTGTAAGCTTCTACCCCAAATGAACACCCTTTATAAGAGCCAACAGATTTCTGGTATTTTGCATCAGCACCCCTTTGGCTGACTAATACAAATGTACAACACTGTGATTATACTAAAAGCCATTGATTATACACTTTGGATAGATCACATGGTATGTAAATATATCTCAATAAAATTGCTTAATAAACAAATAAATAGTCTTGCAAGAATAGCCAAAAACAGCAGCTATGTACAGCAGAGGAAACATAGAGAAATTGAAAGGTGAGGAATTTTCTTGTCTGTTTGCCTGGTTTTTGCTTTTAATTATTGTTATTGAAATAATGAAAATGCTCTAATAAGGATTGAAGCGTTGAATCACAACTATGTGATTATACCAAATACCATTGATTGTACACTTTGGATGGATTTAAGCTTTCTTAATATGTATCAATAAAAATGATTTGTTTTTTAGAAAAAAAATACTATCAGTCTAAATTTACAAATAATATATGTTGCATACAAGGCACACATCTAAAATATAAGAATGCAGAAAGGTTAATTTAAAAGGATGGAAAATGATATACCAATCAAAAATTAATCATAGGAAAGCTGACTTGGCTAAATCAATATCAGGCAAAATAGAGGTTAAGGAAAAATCATTAATAGCAATAAAGAGAGGCACTTTCAAATGATAAAAGTTTCTATTCACGAAGAAGATATAACAATTCTAAATTTGTATGAACCTAATATTACCTCAAAAGCTATGAAGAAAATCTTGATAAAACCACAATGAGAAATTCACATACTACAAAATCATAGCAGGATCAACTAATGTAAGCTGTTAATAATGAGGGCAGAGGTATAATGGAACTCTGTATTGTTTTGCACGATTTTCTGAAAACCTACAACATCTCTAACATATGCAATAAAATAAAAAATCATAGTGGGAGACTTTAATAGGTTTCTCTTTGTAACTGATGGAACAAGGAGAGAAAAGCATCAGTAAGGATATACAACATATGACTAACATAAACAAATGTATCATATCTGATAAACGTTTAATATCCAGAATATATAAAGTCCTTAAACTTAACAAAAAAAGATGACAACTAAATTTATTTTAAAAAGAGTCAGGAGGGAAGACTTGAATAGACAAATGGCCAAAAATCACATGAAAAGATGCTCAACATCATTAGCCATCAGGGAAATGCAAATCAAAACCACAATGAGATACCATTTCATACCCACTAGAATGGCTGCTATTAAAAATAATAGTAATAATTTTTTAAAGTATTGGAGAGGATGCAGAGAAATAGGAATACTCATTCATTGCTGGTGGGAATATAAAATGGTGCAGCCACTGTGGAAGATAGTATAGAAATACCATATAACCCAGCAATCCCACTACTAGGTATATATCCAAAAATAATAAAAGCAGGGACTCAAACAGATATGTGCATGTCAATGTTCTTGGTAAAATTGCCAAAAAAATGGAAGCAACCTAAGTGTCTATCAACCAATGAATGGTTAAATAAAATGTGATATATACATTCAATGGAATATTATTTAGCTGTAAAAAAGGTGTGAAGTCCTGATACATGTGACAGTATTGACAAACCTTGAAGACATTGTGTTTGGTTAAACAAGCCAGAAAAAAAGGACAAATATTGTCTAATCTCACTGATTTAAAACAATTATAATAAGCAAACTCATCGAGTCAGAGTCCAGAATATGGGTTAACAGGGTAAAGGGTGGGGCTAGAGAATGGGAATTTAAGGCTTAAAATGTGCAGGATTTCTATTTGGTAGGATAGCAATGGATAGTGGTGGTGGTAGCACGACTCTGTGAATGTAATTAACATCACTGAAATATATATCTAAATGTGATTAAAAGGGGAAGTGTTAGATTGTATGTAACAGAAATGTTTTTTTAAAAAATCCGTAGAACTACACTACACACTGAACCCTAATTTAAACCATGGACTTTAATTACAATACATCATAAAAATGTGCTATCATCAATTGTAACAAATGTTCCACACCAATGCAAGTTGATGGTGGGGTGGTATATGGAAATCCTGAATTTTGTGCATGATTCTCATGTAAACCCACAACTTCTCTAATAAATAAAATAACAGGCCACTAAACCATATTTGGCCCGTGAGCCATAATTTGCTGGCCTCTGTTCTATGTCATGAAACAAATCTCAATATATTTCAAAGGATTAGAATTTGACAGTGTATGCTCTCAGACCATAGTGAAACTGAGTCAGAAATAAATAATCAAATGACAATTAGAAAATCCCCATCATTTGAATGTTTAAAAATGTACTTGTAAATAACTCTTGGGTCAAGGGGAGAAAATCACAGTGAAAATTAGAAAATATTTTAAATGAAATAATATTGAAAACAAGGCATGCCAAAACTTGTGGGATCATGCTAAATTCATGTGTAGAGGGAAATTTGTGGTTTTAAAAGCATATATTAGCAAAGAAGAAAAACTAAAAATCAGTGAGCTAAGCATCACCTCATGAAGTTAGGAAAAGAATAGTAAATTAAACTCAGAGAAAGTAGAAGGATTTAAATAAGAAAGATAAGACCAGAAATTAATAAAAAAGAAAACAAATATTCAATTAAGAGGATCAACAAAGTCAAATATGTTTATTTGAAAAGAAAAACAAAATTCAAAAAAACCCCATTAGGACTTCTTAGAGAGAGAAAGTACAAATAATCAAAGTGTGGAATGGAAAATGGCATATAAATACGATATCACAGATATGAAAATGGTCCTAAGATAGTGTGAAAAACTTTGTCATCTTTTTGAAAATACAATTAATAGGTACAAATTGCTAGAAAATACAATTTACCAAAACTGACTCAAGTCAAAATAGAAAATCAGAATAGAATCATATTTTTAAAATTGAATCTGTACCTTAAAATGCTTTTTTAAAATTTAAGGCCTAGATGGCTTCACTATCAACTTTTAAATAATATTTAAGGAAGATTTAACACCAATTTTACACAACCAATTCTGCAGAATAGTTGTTTTCTGATGTCAGCATGGCCTTCATACCAAAACTTGACCAGAACATTTGAAGAAAGTGTTGCACGCCAATCTTTCTCAAAAACATAGATGCAAGAAAACCTAAACAGAATATTAACTAACCAAATCCAGCAATATACGAAAAGAATATGTCACAATCAAGTTGGGTTTAGTCCAGGAATGTAAGTTTAGTTTAACATTTGAAAAATCAATGCAATTCACAATATTAACAGGTTAAGCAGGAAACTCATATTATCATCTCAATTGGTGAATTTTATCAAATGCTTTTTTATACAACATCCATTTCTACTAAAATGTATTAGCAAACTGGGAGTAGAACAAAATTTCTTTAATCTGATAAAATGTTTTAAAAAATCTACAGTAAACATCATACTTAATAAGAAAAAAGTAAAGAAAAAGAAAACAATTATAAAAACTAGGGGGCATGAGGGAGGGGCTCAGCGTTGTACCAGTCTGGACGAGTTAAAAGACTATTATAAGAGTCTAGATGAATAATAAGTTTAGCTTGGAGCAGGACAATTGACGGTGCTGGTGGCAATGGCTACAACAGCAGAATCAAGGTGGGGAAAGTGGAAGGTAGAGAATATTGGATGAATTTGGGATATCATTTAGAAACAGAGTGGCCAAGACTTGCTGATGGTGTAGCTATGGTAGATGACATAGGAGGAACTGACGGATTGGCACCACAAAATGAAGTGATTTGTAGCGTTCAAATACCTCCTGTCATTTACATGATTTCTGACTATAGGCAGGTAAATACACATTTGTCAAAGGCTCAATTGCTAATACGTAAAATAGAGATAATATCATTTACCTCCTGGGAGTATGGCAATATTAAAATTATATTGGCAAATCATCTAGATTATTAACTGATATGTAGTATTAATTAAAGAGTCTAGGGATTCCCCATCCTCCATCCCCCACTTATTGTAACTGTTTTCTTTATTTTTTACTTTGAAATAATTTCAAACTTACAAATGTGTTCCAAAAATAGAGCATATTCTTCACCCACACTCACCAATTATTAACATTTTGCCACATTTGCTTTATCATTCTCTCCATTTTTTTTCTAAACCATTTAAGAGCAGGGACTGATATTGTGCCTCTCTACCCCTAAATATTTCATTGCATATTTCTTTAAAAACAATATCATATTGTTACATATGATCATCATAAAATTATCAAAATCAGGAAATTCAACATTAATACAATACCATTACCTCATCTAGAGTCCATATTCAAGTTTCACCAGTTGTCCCAATAATGCCCTTTATAAGCTATTTTTTCCAGTCCAGGATCACACATTGCCTTTAGTTGCCACATCTATTTAATCTCCTTTATTCTGGAACATTTCTTCAGCCTTGTCTTTCATGACATTGAGATTTTAAAATAGCACAGATAAGTTATTTTGTAAAATGTCCCTCAATTTGAATTTGTCAGGTGTTTACTCATGATTAGACTGGGGTTATGTATGGATTTTGGGCAAGAATACTACATAAGTGATTTTGTGTCCTTCTTAGTGCATCATCGGTGGACACATGATTTTTATGTTGGGATGTTAATCTGATCACTTGGTTATGGTGGCAATTGCCAGGTTCTCCAGTGTATTATAATAATCTTTAAACTTCTCTCCCCTCTTTTACTTTCACTCCCCCCATTTAGAGGAAATCTGCACTCTATCTACTTCTCCATTCCTACTCTATCCCTTATCTCTCTGTTCTTCTTGAATAAAACATGCTTGTTCCTATCTCAGAGCCCATGCCTAGGCCCAGAAAGCTATTCCCTCAACTTGCTTTGCATGGCAGGTTCCTTTTCATGCTTTAGGTTCAACTTAAACATTATCTTTTTAGAAAGGTCTTCTCTCGATTATCTATCTAAATCAGGTCTCCTCTGCTTTCCTCTATCACAGGACTTTGTGTGTTTCCTTCCTATTACTCCTTATAATTTCCAATTATTTATTCAATTAATTTTTTCTATTTTTCCCCACTAGACTATGCATTTTCTGTTTTGGTCACTCCTGCATCTCCTGCTCCTTGCAAAGTGCTTGGTGCATAAGCACTCAATAAATATCTGTTGGGGGCGGATGTGGCTCAAACGGTTGGGCGTCCATCTCCCATATGGAGGGACCTGGGTTCAATCCCTGGGACCTCCCGGTAAATTCAAAACATAAAATAAAATAAAATAAAATAAATATCTGTTGAGTAAATAAGGGGGCAAATATTATTTAAAGCTATCAAAGAACAGGTCAGACAGAACAGGTCAGTACCCTTAGCTCAGGAACTGTCATTGTAAGACACAGCATGATACAAAAAAAAGATTCTAGAGTAGCACTGACCCAGGGTCAAATCCCAGATCATAACAACTGTGTATGACTTGGACTTTCAGGGCCTCAGGTTCCTCACATGCAATTAGGGATACCATCACCTACCTCACTGCATTTTGTGAAGATTAAATCCTTGTGAAACAAAGTACTATTGTGCTTAGCAAGTAAAGGAAGCTGCATAAATGATAGACAGGGTTAATATACTCTCTGGATTAAGAGATACTCAGTCTTAACAAGAAGCACTCTTGCCAATAATACTGCTTACCTCACTGTGTATTCACAAGTACAGGGGAAGTGGCTAACTCCCAAAGGAACTCAAATCCCTCATAGTCAACACTTCAGACTCAGTTCTACTCTGGTCCCAGCCAGAATGGGGGGAATGGGGAGACTATTTCACTTCTAACAAGAAAACTTCTGAGAGCTCTCCTAATGAAAATCAGTTTCTCCCAACATTTAGGAATACTTTCCCTGTACTTTCTCTGACACTCTGTTACATGCTTTATCATAATTGGTTTTATATTGATATTTTTATATGTCTGACTCTATCTCCCACTCTATTTGACAGAATAATAATAATAGCAATAAAATCATAAAATAATGATGGTGGCAAACATTTATATAGCACTTACTATCATGGTTCATCGATTTGAAGATACACCAATCTTGTGTATACCACTAAGAAAGTGAAAATGCTGCCAAATTCGGGAAATGTTAATTCTATGGAAAGAGAATGGGCTTCTTAATATTGGTGAAATATGGTCTGTGTCAGGCACTGTTCTAAACACTTTAAATTAATTAAGTCATTTATCTCTCACCACAACCCTATGAGACAGGTACCATGATTTTCTCCATTTTACGATGAGGACACAGATACAGAGAGGTTAAACAACTTGCTGGGTTCACAATTAGGAGTAAGGTCTGGAGTCCCTGATCTTAACAACTATGCTATACCACTGCCTCTTGATCAGCCCTCTCAAATCTAAACATCTTCTAAATATCTCTCAGTCTCACTCACTCTTCTCCATTCCTTCTGACACCACCATCATAGCCTGAGTCATCATCTCTCATTACTTAATTCTCCCACTACATCTACTTCTGCCTTCTTTGTCAGCCAATCCATTCTCTGCTGCCATAATTAGTTTTGAAAAATGCAAATTTGACCATGTCATTCCCTGTTCAAAGCCCTTCAATAACTCCACTGCACCCTTGGAATAAGGTCCACACTTAATTTAACCCACAAGGCCCCCCATGATATGATCTGCAGAATCCCAAGTCTTTGTGTTCTCAAATCTCATCCCCTACACACCAGTCATACTGGCCTTCTCTTAACCTGCTAAAATGGAAAATGAACTTTCCCATAATCAGGGTCTTCACACAACCTGTTCTTCTCCTTGGAATTTTTCTTCTCTACCTCCCACCTCTCATCCCCATCACTACTAGAATGGCTAAATTCTATAGATCTTTATATTTTAAGTTTGAGCATCACTTCTTTAAAAAAAAATTCCGTAGCATGTCCCCTAGTAAACTAGGTCCGCCTTTTAACTTCTTTATAACATTTTTTACTACTCCTTCATAGCATTTAACTTACTTGCAAATTGCTTATTCAAAAGTAACAGTCTAACAGTCCTGATTAGACTGTGAACTCCAGGAGAGCAGTATCCAGGTCTATCTGATTCACCATTATATTCTCAACACTTAGCCCAGTGAACTAATACATTTCACATAATAAATAACTGCTAAGTTAAAACAAAATTTTTTGTCTTTCACCAAAAAAAGCCAAATGCTTCAGAAAGGGGCTGATGAAGTGAACCTGAAGATATCTCCTTGTCCTGAGAAGTTGTGCACAGATCCAGGACACAGGAGCTCCAAGAAAAGAACATTGAACTTGTCAATTATGGCCACAACATTCACAGATAAATCCTGGCTAGGGCTGCAGCACACCGAAACATCTGGAGAGCTGTCACCCATTCATATGTATTGTTTACATCACCCTAAACGTGTTTATATGAAAATACCATAATAACTCGAATTATTCTTTTACTTGTTCGTGGGAACTGCTTGGCAAAGCACAGAAACAATTTACAGACAGAGACACACAGCCCCACCGATTAGAGACAATAATTCAAGAACTAAATCATCAAGGAAGAAAAGACACCAGGTTTCATTTGCACAGTCGCCTCAGGCTGTTGGCCCAATCTACAACTGGCCCCTTTCTAAGAGTGTACTGATTCAGAGTACCTTCCAATTCAGCGCCCAGATTCCAAAATATGCACCCTGAGGACAGTGATTCAGGCCCCTGGCTGCTATTCTATGGTGTCCTGCCTTGCACGCAAAGAACTGCTCTCAATAGTAGTCCCTGGGAACGGAAGCAGATAAATGAAGCTGTATGCTAAAGAGTAACTGCAGATTTGTAGTTGTCCCCAGGGTACAGGAGCTCTAAACAGGAAGGTACAATGTATATAGTCCAGGCAACCCGCTATCTGCAGACCAGGCACAAAAACAGAGGCAGGTTACATTCATAAACACCAATTTCAGCTTCCAGACCCCATTGTGCATATAAGCAGGAGCACTGTTGTACCATGGAAAATGTCCAGGGTCTCCAAACGCTTCTGGAGACTGCATCATTTGTAGGTTTCTAAACAGGCACTCAGAAAGCGGGAGGAGATCACTCTGTGAGTAAAGATGAGCGTAAGTTCTAGAATTGAGGTGTTTATTTCTTTATGCCTGGCTGTTAATGCTGCTGGAATGTCACTTGTACAATAAGATGCTTTTTGCAAACATTTGGCAAGCAGATACCCACTCCCCAAAAGAAAGAGTTTCTTTCTCAAGCTAGTCCCTGCTGAAATCTTAAAAAGATGGATTGAAAGTAACAAGTAATTGGAGTGGGGGGGAGCAACATAGACCACCACTGAAAAGGAAGAATGTTTTTAATGGGTCACCAATGTGGAAGGCAAAGAAATAAAATAAAGCAGTTGACTAAGGGAGTTGGGCACAAGGTGAATGTGGTTAAAAGAGTAAACTTTAGGGAGTATATATTATTAGAATAAAAATTAAAAGATAAAACCTAGGACTGTACAACACAGTGAACCGATTGTAGATGAGGGAATGTAGTTAGTAGTACAAGTATAAGAATGTTCTTTCATGAATTATAGTAAATGTACAATAGTAATACAATGTGGTGATAATAGGGTGGTATATGGGAAAAATACACATAATGTAAAGAATGAATGATATATAGCACTATTTTAATAATCTTTCATCAATTGTAACAAAGGTAATTACTGTTTTAAAAAACTGTACAACTATTTTTAAAAAGTGTTATCACCAGTAGTAACAAATGTTCCACAACAATGCAAGGTGTTGATGGTGGGGTGGTTTATGCGAATCCTGTATTTTATGCATGATTGTTTTGTAAACTCACAATTTCTCTAATCAAAATTAAAAAAAAAAAAACACAGCCAAGCCCTTGTGTCAGTAGGAGAAAGCAGAAGCTTGAGAGTTAAAGGAGAAGAATCAGATTAAAAGAAGGGCAAGAAGAATAACTCTGTATAGACGGGTAAATGAGACAAGTCAGAAAAACTGGTAAGAAATAAATTGAAAAAAAAAAAAAACACTAAAAGAAACAGTCAGTCATACCAAACTTTCTAACGTTTGCTAGGTATTCTATTCACTATTCCTATCAATATACCTCCAATATACCTCTCAAACCCATCTCTTCTCTGTATCCAGATACCACCCTAGCCTGTGTTACTGACCTCCTCACTTTCCCTCTTGCTGCCTTTCTGCTCCATTAATCCATTCTTCACACAGCTATCAGAGGGGGCCATTAACATGCAAATCAGATTGCCTTACTCCCTTGCTTAAAACTATTCAAAGATCCAGTACCGCTCTTAGGAAAAAAGCTGAACTCTTATGTTGGGCCTAAAAGGTCCTTCAAAAATTAGCAAAATCCTGTCTCTTCAGCCTCAAATCATACTACTTTGCTCCTCACTGCCCTCCTTCCACTACTTCTAATGCAATGGTACCATGCCTTCCCACCTCAGACACCAGCAAAGCCTCCATTAGTCCCATTCACTCCTCTGGAACCAAGCACAAAACCTTTATCTTTAGCAAAAAAGATTAGTTGCTTCGTCATCCATTTCCTCTATTTCAGTTTCAGGTTCCAACATCTATCTGGCGACCATGATTTTTCCACACTCCTCTTTTCTCTTCCTCCTATCTGTCACAATAAGACTCCACTGCTGAAGTAACCACTGCTGGTTACCTGACCTGTGAAAATTCCTTTGATATCAGTCTGCAGCCCTAGTTTTAGGCAAGTCCAATTTTCCTCCTCACATAGTAAAACACTCCTACCTGCCTGACCCAACCTGACAGGGACTCATGCCTACATTGCTTCACAATCTAGAATAATCTTCAGATATATGAATGCTAGCATCTATGATTACAGATTAAGCACAGAAACTAATCAAGAACTCTTCATAACTAAGGCCTCAAATGGCAAGTAGGCATTATCTGAAGAAGAAATTATTATCCATCTGGAAATCCCAAGAGACCTTCATGTCATGTTAGCACTAAGTTCATGAGAAAAATCCCTCCCTTAGTGCCAAACATAGAATATAGTCTTGATAGCTAAAACATAAAACACATATTTAAAAAGAAAGCACAGCCACAATTGTAAAACAAAGAAAAGAAGAGGAAGAAAGGAAAAGAAATATTTCCACAGAGCTGAAACAGAAAAAAAACACAATAGGGTGAGGTCTGAAACCACTCATATTCTAGGAAATAGGCAGAGGCAACCAAGAGTACAACTCCTGTGGGGTAACAGAAAACAGTAGTATTTAATAAATAGCAGGGTAGCAAAGTTAGACCATCACAGGAAACCAGGAGGTAAGGCTGGGATTTCCTGCCTGTTCAGACTGACTTTAAAAACTCTACTACCACAGTTCACATGTAGACCACACTCTCTCCCACTCAGTTCTGAGTGGTGTGTGCTGATTTAAAATGGCCTACATCCATTGCCACAACAGTACTCAGGACAACCTCCAAATCCCAAAGAAGCCCCTGTATTTCAACTGCTCATCCCCTCCCTACCCAAAAACTGTCAAGTGGCCACTGGCTCCACCTCATTGTTATAATTTCTTGCATTGCAAGAATCACCATATGTGAGCAAGAGAATACCATCAAGTCCACTCTAGTCCATAGTTCTTCCCCCAATCCAGAGGCGACTGGGATGGTGATGTCCACTCCAACTCCAAGTGAGAGAGGGCTTATATCCCATGGATATGGTGGGTGGGATGATCCTGCCTGCAGATGCAGGCCCTCGATGTGGTGGGAGGTGTGGGAGGTGGGCAACATGGGAATCCCAGTGGGTTCCGTGTAATTTTTTGGGTAATCTAAGCACCTCTTAAAATATGTGTATATATATATAAAAATAACATTTTTGTAAGCAAATACACATATATGCATATATATTTATATATCATTTTGCAAATGTTTGTATGTATTGTGAGAATTTTGATTTTTACCCACAATAAAAATAAATTAAAAAAAAAAAAAAAAACTCTACGACCAGTATGTGAAACTGAGACTGGCAACTGAAGGGCTACCCAGAGTGGTAGGAAGTAGCAGAGATGGCTAAGCAAACAGGACTTGCATCAAGCCATCCACTGGCTCAAAGCTAGATCTTTGTTATCTCCACAGAACAAAAGCCCCAAGCTGCCAATGTAAGAACTGGTACTGAACTGCGGACCTGGTCAAATAAACCATGATCCAGCCAGATCTAGGATATGAGTATAATGGAGGGAATAACTATGAATTTCCCATTTAAGATAAGCTTGCAACAGGCTGAACTTTCAAACCCTAAATGAAAAATCAACATCATGAAAGAAGAGTTGACAAATTCAACAAATGAGAGGTTGCAGTTCCAAATAAATACGGCAATTTGGAAAGGACTTTAAAATAAATATGCTTAAGATCCTCAACAAATAAAAAGGAATAAGATAAATGAAAAACAAGAATAAGAGGTTATAAAATAAAAAGCCATGTCAATCAGTAATGGTGGGTATTAAAAATTAGAAATACTATAAATCAAGACTACAGTCTCTAAAATAGAAGCTCAAAAAAAAACAGGATAAAACTTAGACTAAATATGGCCAAGGTAAAAAAATTAGGGAAAGTTTAGATGCTTCTGAGGAACTAACTCAGAATGAAACCATGAAAAATAAAGAAATTGAAAATAGGAAAGAGAAATTAAGTATCCTAGAGAATAGAGACAGATGCTTCAACCAAGTCCTAATACAGATTCCAGAGATAGAAAACAGTGGGTATAGAAGAGTGATAATGGCTAAGAACAATATGTAGACATGTGTGTATATATATATATAAATTTTATAATATGTAATTTTATATAATTCATATATATGCATCTATGTAATTAGTAGTACAAAGCTCACATCAAACACCAAGAAAATACATTTAAAAGGCTACACCCAAACATGGTGCTGTAAAATAGAGACCACGAAGGTTAAAGAGAACATCCTAAAAAATATGTTAGAAGGAAGCAGATGTGGCTCAAGTGGCTAATGCAATGGGCTGGCGCAGCGAGCTGATGCAACAAGATGATGGAACAAGATGATGCAACATGAGACACAGAGGAAAACATAATGAGAGACACAACAAAGCAGGGAGCAGAGGTGGCTCTAGTGATTAGGCGCCTCCCTCCCACATGGGAAATCCCAGGTTCAGTTCCTGGTGTCTCCTAAAAAAAAAAAAAAAGAAGACCAGCATACAACAGACACAGCAAATGCAAATGACAAGGGGGTGGGAAGAAATAAATAAAATGAATCTTTTTTAAAAATCAAAATTATAAAATATATGTTAGAAAACTGATGATCTACAAAGTAATAATTAGTAGTTAAACAATAATGATTCCTTAGCTTCCTGTTTATTCTTTAGCAATAAAGGATATTAAAAGAAAAAGAATAATAGTCCTAAAAAGCTGAAGAGAATAAGCATCACTGAAATTTTATACTAATTTAAACCATCACTTAATAGTGGCATCAAAAGAAAAACACTTGAATACATACTAAACTAGAAAAGTTTATCATAATCTACATTTTCTCTAATACAAAAATTATATATATAAAAAAGACTTTGCCTCCACAGTCTCTGAAAAGAGGAGAAAATTACAAGAAATAACTATAAGGAGATTTGGAAGAAATTATAAAGTAGATTTTTTAAAATCTTAAGAGTCTTTCCCAGTTAAAGATAGTAGACTGAATATAGCATTTGCTTCTCCTTCCTCCTGAAATCTCACTAAAACAGCAGTAAAATGAATTTTTAAATTCAGAAACCAATAAGGAAAAGAGAAAGGTGGATGAAACAAAAACAAAACAGTTTTGGAAAACAACCCTGTGGTAGTTTGTAGATATATATACCCCAGAAAAACATGTTCCTAAATCTAATCCATTTTTGTGGGTATAAACCCATTGTACAAAAAAGATTAAAAAATTTAAAAAGAAAAAAATAATAAAATATAAAAAAAAATAAAAATATAAAAAAGATAAAAAGATAAAGCCATTGTAAATAGGACCTTTTGATAAGACAACTTTAGTGAAAATGTGACCCACCTCATTCAGGATGGGACTTAATCCTATTTACTGGAGTCCTTTATAAACAGATGAATAAAGAGAGAAAAATAGAAAGCCATACAGGCAAGAAGCCGAAGGCAACAAAACACAAACGAGAAGGGAGACACCAGCAAATGCCGTTATGTGCCTTGCCATGTCATAGAGGAGTCCAGGATCACCGGCAGCCTATTTTCAGGAAGAAAGCATTGCCTGATGATGCCTTGATTTGAACCTCAACTTAGGAAACTAGAACAATCCCCAGCCCCACTTGTCACCAAGAATGCAATAAATTAGTTCTGTATCCTTCATGAGACACTAAAATATCTATTTCTGTTGAATCTTCTCAAAAGACAAAGATCCTAAAGACATTGACATCATGGTTCTCCAACAAAACAAACTAGGAAGACAATACACCTGCTCACTCAGCACTTCTGATAAGTTTCTGAGTGTTTCACTCAAATAGGAGCAAAGAAATAAAGAATAAAAGACCCACACAGAAGCCTCCAACATGAAAGAAAAACAACAAAATAAAATTTTAAAAAAGAAATCTGGAGAGAAAAGACTCTGCAAGGAGGAGGAAAGCATTAAAAAGTTGCATCATTAATAACATCAGAGAGATCAGACAAGATTTTGCATCCATGAAAAAAGAATAAGTTGCTATACAAAAAGGAATGTTCAAAGAATATTTTTTAAATCATTAGAAATTAAAATCATGATAGAAGAAATGAGAAACTCAATAGAAGGGTTTGGTAGATAAAGTTGAGACTATTTCCCAAAATATAGAGCATTTAGACAAAGATGGAAAAGAGAAAATGTAAGGAAATTGTAAAACGAATTCTGTATGACAAACAACAAAATAGTAGGAGGTGGGGTTAGAGAGAGAATGAGAGATAGAGATAGGGATAGAGATAGGAGAAGAAGGAAGAGGAGGAGGAGGAGGAGGAGGAGAGAAAACGACAAAGTAATTCATCAATGAAATAATTTTTTAAATTTCCCTGAATGGAACAGCTAACTAAGTGCTCAGCACAATGAATAAAAATAGACCCATTGTGAGAACACTATGGTTGAAGAGAATTACCCCATGTGTTTCAAGAGAAAATCAAGCACACATGTTCAGGAATCAGAATGGCATCAGACTTCCTAACAGCAATTCTGGAAGCAAAAGGGAGTGAAGCAATGCTTTCAAACTTCTGAATGTAACTAATGTTCAACCTAAAATTCTATACCTAAAGCATCAACGAAGTATGAGGTAGAATAAATTTTGAAACAGTAGTATCTCAAAAATATTTACCCTACCCATGCACCTTTTCACACACACATACACACACACAAAAAAAAACAATCGAGAATTTGCTCCATGAAAATGAGAGAATAAATGAATAAAGGAAAGTATACAGGAATCCTTGAAACAGGTGATCCAACTCAAGAGAAACAGGAGGGAAATACAAAGACGGTGATGAAGGGAGATGTCAGGATAACAACTGTGAAAAAAAAAAATAGGGCAAAAACCCAGTCCACATGGTAATAAGGTAGAACATTCAAGGATCAATTGCAAAAAGAAAAAATTGGTAAAATACCTGTTTTCGTTTGCTAAAAGTTGCTGGGGGCAATATACCAGAAATGGGTTGGCTTTTATAAAGGGAATTTATTAAGTTAAAAACTTACAGTTCTGAAGCTGTGAAAATGTCCAAGTCAAGGCTTCATCAGGCAGTGCTTTCTCCCCAAGGAATGACTGCTGGTGATCCTGGACTTTTGCCATGTGACAAGGCACAGTGGCGGCTCTGCCAGTCTCTATCTTCTCCTCCAGGCTCACTTTCTCTGCAAGCTCAGCTGTGGATGAACAGGCACATGCAGGGCATAATGGTGGTGTTGGCTCTCCCTTTCCTCCAGGCCTCTTTGCTAGTTCTGCTTTGGACTGCTCCATCTGTGGTTTTTCTCTCTCCTGGGTTCGTCAACTTCTGGAGGCTTCACTCTGTCTCTGCAGCTTTTTTTCCATGTCTGCAGCTCTTTATTCCTCTTTATAAAGGACTCCAGTAAGAGGATTAAGACCTATCCTGAGTCATGCCCTATGGAAGTGATCTAATTAATAGGAAAGTCCCTTAACTGAATCTAATCAAAAGAGCCCATCTACAGTAGGTTCTACACCCACAAGAATGGATTAGCTTTAAGAACATGATGTTCTTGGGTCCACCCAGGTTCAAACTGTCACAATACCTTATCTGTCTTAATGTACTGAGAAGAAATATAGACACCTGGTAGAGAGCTTGAATAATAAGCTTGAATTAGTAGTACTACATACAAGATAAACACATCTTTAAAGATAATTATTCCTAGGGAAAAAAACATAAAAATTTGTACAGAAAAAAAGAAATAATATACATGGTAGATAGAATAATGACCTTCTAAAGATGCCCATGTCTTAATCCCCAGAACTTGTCAATACATCATATTACATGGCAAAGGGATAATAAGGTTGCAAATGGTCAGTTGTTAATCAGCTGACTATAAAATAGGAAGATTATCATGGATTATACAGGTGGACTCAATGTAATCACAAGAGATCTTAAAAGTAGAAGAGAGAAGAAAGGCAGAAGAAGGTTTGGTGACAGAGTGAAAAAAGCTTGACTGGCCATTGCTGGCTTTGAAAATGGAGGGAGAGAGCTGTGAATCATTAGCCCAATTAGACTCATTTTAGACTTCTGACCTCCAGAATTATAAGACAATAAATTTGCATTGTTTTATGCCATAAATTTGTAGTAATTTGTTACAGTTGCAATAGGGAACTAATACAATATATTATTTGACCCAGCTGTAAATGGCATTAACATAATCATAAAAAACAGAATAATTATTAATCGATATTAAGCTGCAATTAAACAATGAGGATGGGGGTGTACAAGTAAGGGATTTAAAAAGAACTTTAATCTTTGTCTTCCAGAGTGGGAACTTAATAAATAAAGCTTAAACATTTAAAATTAAGAAGGCTCAATATAAGCACAATATAAGTTATGGAGGGATAAGGGAAAATACCAAAAGAATAATCTGAAAAGGTTAAAAATGGTTACTCCTGGGAAGGTGGACAGGGAACTACAGCTTTTCTTTAAAAGCCTTGGAGAAATATTTGACTTTAAATTGAGTGCCCATACACTTTTGATAAAAATCAAAACAATTATATTTTTAATCATAAGAAAATATGATGAAAAATTTAGGTAATTACTTGCAGACAGAAAAAAAATGGATAATTGTCTATGAAAAGAATAAAATAAATAACAAACTGGAATAGATCAGAAATGGAACCAGTAGATTAAACATAAAATCTCCCACCTCACACTCTTCAGTAAAGGGGGAATGGAGTCACACCAGGACCAAAAGTCAATTTTATTAAACTATCAAGAAATGGTTAATTCTTTTTTTTTTAATTTTTTAAAATAAAATTTTATTGAAGCATATCATTCATATATGAACCTGCATAAACAATAAATGTATAGTACATTTGAGAATATACAAAACAATTTTGATGCTCAAATTGTTACAACTTATTTGGTGGGAAAACCTTTAAAATGGTTATTTTATCTTTTAAATATTGACATTCTTGAAATTAACCTTGTGTTCTAATAGCAGATATTCTAGAGTAATTTTAACTTTTTTCCTAGCCTGAGACTTAGAATAAGCCAACTTTTAAAGAATCAGTTTCCCCCCATAGAATACAATCAGAAGCAAAAGTCTGCTAGGAGTGCACATGAATTTTGGTGATGGGCAAAAGTGCTGCTTGCTGCAGCTATTGCTGCAGAAATGGAAAACTCTATTTCTTTGAAAGGTTTGAATTCACATTGATTTTTACAACTCAACATTTTATGTTGTTGCATATTACTTTTATAATATGAAGTTTCAGCAACCACTAAGACTTTCTACTATGCCCTAACACTCTGGAAGCCTTAGATGTCTCAATTCCCTCATTTGTAAAATTGGTGTATTCAAAGGATTGTTGGGAGGATTGGATGAGATAATATATATAAAGTGCTTAACTGAAGGTTTGTTTTGTAGTAAACACACACCAAACATTGGCTATAGCTATAGATACACACTTCCCTGGTAACTGCCCTTCCCCTGATCAACAGGTTGTGCTTTCAAGCCGCCATGTTAGTGCAGCATAGTCTCACTGCTTAACTACAGTTGTTTGATCTGGGGTTGGGTATTTTGAGGGACCCTAGGTCAAATTCCTCTTTGCAGCCTTCGTTATTATTTTATTTTATTTTGAGAAATTAATGGGATTATCAAATTATGTATCTTCTCTATTTCACCAAAATAAGTCAATTTAAGATCTCTGTGTCCCTTCTAAAAATGATATATTTGCCTGACTTGGCTTAGAAGAAATGGTTAATTCTTAAACCTAATTATAATTAATGCCTAAGAGTTACCTCCTGAAAACCTCCTTGTTGCTGAAATGTGGCCTCTCTCTAAGATAAACTCACTACTGTTTCCCTGACGTGGGACATGACTCCCAGGAATAAATCTCCCTGGCACCAAGGGATTATTACAAAGCATTAATCAGTGATGCATTTAGAAAAAGACCTTGACCAAAAGGGGGGAAATATTAAGTAAAACAGAGTTTTACGGCTAAGATATTTCAGTGATTCGGGAGGTCATACCAGAGGTTACACTTATGCAGGTCTCGGGCAGTTTTCACAAACTGCCACAGTAAACAAAGCCTCAAACAGGGGTGCTCCTGGGGACTCTAGGGAAGTCCGGGAACCATAGGCAAGCCACATAGCCTCATGAAATCAACACCTCCTCAGTGAAAATCTATTTCCCCAATATAACATGGTTATATTCATTTATAATTCCCCTACTCATGATTCTTCTACTCCTTTTATTTGAACCTACACTTTAGAATGTACCTGTTAAATATATGACTCAGAGACTTAAATCTTTGGATTATTCATATGCTGGTTGAGCCCTGAAACCCAGCAGAGTTGCAGCCAACTCCTCCTCCTCTCCAGTTCTTCAGGCTTGCCATCAACAAGTAACAAAACAATGATTATGTACAAGTTCCATCCCCAAAACAAGGATTATTTTCACCTGCAAGCAAAACAAATCCTTTCTTTTGCCCCATAACATCTAAATCTCCTATTAGCCTGAGGCAGTCAGAGCAGACATGATCCCAAATCCCTCAAGATTGAGGAATGAACAAAAATAAGGGGAGAGTGTAATCATGGACCAAAGTAGATTATTATTATTGTAGTTATTATCTTGTGTTAACAGAAGAACTTGTAACATTGATGTAAGGATAGTGGTTGCCAGGGATTCAGAAAGAAGGAAGAGAGATGAATGGATGGAACACAAGGCATATTTGGGGCAGTGAGATTTTTCTGTATGATACTGCAATGACAGAGACATGACATTATGAGTTTGTCAAAACCTATGGAATAGTACAGCACAAAGTGTAAACCATAATGCAAACTATAGACTTTGGTTAATATCAATGCTTCAATATTGGTTCAACTGTAACAAATGTACCACACTAATCTAAGATGTCAATAGTAAGGGAACCTGTGGGGGGAGAGTATATGGAATTCCCTATACTTTTGGTGCAATTTTTCTGTAAATATAAATCTAAAACTTCTCTAAAAATAAATTTTTAAAAAATAAAGGGAGACTGTAACCATGGACCAAAGCAGATTTATTGGTATTGTAGTTATTATCTTGTGTTACTGGAGTAACTTGTAACATTGATACAAAAAATAAAATGAAAAAAGAAATAGTTAATTCTTTTCTACAAACTGTTCCAGAAATTAGCAAAAGATAGAAAGCTATCCAATCCATTTTGTGAACTTAATATATAGTGGTATCAAAATAGAATAGAGAGAGAAGTGTGGGAAGATTGCAGAGTAGGGAACTCCAGGATTCAGTCCATCCACCAGAACAACTATTGAATAGGTAGGAACTGCCTGAAACAACTATTTTGAGACTCTGGGGGACCTGAAAAACATTGTACAGCATCCAGGGAAGAGCAGGAGAAAGAGAATGCTAAATTAAGGTAAAGAACACTAAATCGTTCTATCTGCACAGTGGCTACCGGCACCCATTCCTCATTCTTGTGGCAGACAGCCATGAGGTCCAGCCCCTGGTTGGCTTGCTGGTGACAGAAAGGGATGTAAAAATTCTCTTCCCCCAAGACCATGAGTGGACACAGTGGATTGCTGATCACAGCTTTTGATCAGCGACTTTGAAGTGCTGGGGGTCCACCTCTGAGGGAGGCCAGTGTTTCAACCTGCCTTAGACAAAGGTTTCAGCAGAGCAGACTTAAAGATGTTATGCTTCAGCAGACAGATAGTTAGTTGAAGGGTTGGATTTGCTGGGCAAGCCAAGAAAGCTCAGATTTGGGAAGCCATGGAAGAAGCTTTTGGTGCCCTTCCTGATTCCCTCCCCAAGGCACTTTGGAGCTGGTCTGTGTCCACTTCATGGGTCCCTGGCCCTATTATGGCTGGGAAGGAATGGCTTGCAAAAGTCCTCTCTGGCATGCCCTTCCTCCCAGAATTTGCCCTCTGGGCAAAAGCAGCTTGACACAATGAAAGGAGTGTAAGAACCTATAAAGACAGTCTAGGTGAAACCTTGCTGGCTTCAAACATCCAGGAAAGGAAGGTCCATCTCCTGAGAAACAGAGAGGACAACCAAACTCCTGTAAACAGGAACTCTAAAACAACTAACAAGCAAAAGCCCAGGACAAGACACAAGCCCAGAAATACAGGGAAAACCCTGCACACTGCATTTGCCTTGGGTGGACCTTCCTAATAAGAGAGCTGACATTCAAAAAAATCTCCGTTTATCACAACCTGGTTACAAAACCAAGAAATAGACATATCAGGAAATAAATCCCAGAGTTCACATTTTAAAATATTGAAATGTACGGAGTGCAAGAAAATAGTACAAGACAATCAAACAGGAAATGAGGTCTATCCAAAGGGAGAAGATAAAAATAAAGAAAAAAACAAGGAAGACCAGAATGTGGACTTACTAAAGTCTTTAAAAAATAACCTTAAAGATGCTTTAGGAGATGAAGGAAAATACGAAGAACTAAAGGATATCAGAAAAACAATGACTGAGCAATGGAATATTAGGAAAGAGACAGAAATTTGAAAAATGAACCAAACAGAATTACTGGAGTTGAAGAACAGAATAATTGAAATGAAAAATTCCAAGGAGGGTTTCAACAGCATATTGGAGCTGGCAGAAGAAAGAATCAGTGAACTCAAAGAAAAAACACTTGAAATGAGTCAGGCTGAGGTGCAGAAAGGAAAAGGAATTATA
Source organism: Tolypeutes matacus (assembly GCA_026826555.1). NCBI lineage: Eukaryota > Metazoa > Chordata > Mammalia > Cingulata > Chlamyphoridae > Tolypeutes > Tolypeutes matacus. The sequence goes on from JAKSZT010054514.1 coordinate 860,153, forward strand.
AAAAGTGAAAATAGCCTAAGACACCTCTAGGACACCATCAAGCACACCAATATACAAATATGGGAGTCCCAGAAGGAGAAGAAACAGACAAAGGGGCAGAAGGAATATCCAAAGAAATAATGACAGAAACTTGCCAAACTTAGCAAAAGATGTGAATATGCACATCCAAGAAACCAAGAGAGTAGCAAACAGGATAAACATGAAGAAAAATGCACCCCATCATATACTGACCACACTATTGAATGCAAAGGACAATGAGAGAGTTCTGAAAGCAGCAAGAGAAAAGCAACTTGTTACGTACAAGGGAGTCCTAATTATTTTGAATGACAATTTCTCATAAGAAACCATAAAGGCAAGACAGCACTAGTTGAAATACTTAACATGCTGAAAGAAAACAACTTTATCTCGGAAAGAAGTCATTCCGAGATAAACAAAAGCTGAGAGAGTTCATCACCACTAGACCTGCCCTACAAGCTAAAGGGAGTTCTTCAGACTGCAAGGAGAGGACACTAGACAATGGTTCAAAGCAGCATCAAGAAATAAAGACTGGTGGTAAAGGTAACAATTTGTGTAATATAAATGCCACTATAATACAGTGCATTTTTGGTATATAACTTCATTTACTTCATACAGGTGCTAAAATGCAAATGCATAAAAAGTAATGATAAATCTATGGTTTTTTAGCATACAAGGTACAAATATATGAAGTAATAAATACAAAAGAAGATGGGGGATAGAGGGGTATAAGAAAATATATGTGTATGCTCTTGAAGTTAAGTTGGTATCAAATCAAATATGACCGTTATATATTTAGGATGTTAAATTTTAACCCCATGATAACCTCAACGAAAACAGATGAAAAAACATATTGATACAGAAAAGAAAAGGCACTCAATATAGGACAAAACAAAAATATCAAATAATTATAAAAGTAGGCATTAACAGAAGAAGTGAGGCACAAAAAATGTATAAGACGGAGAAAGATTAAGTAGCAAAATGATAGAAGAAAGTCCGGCATTATCAGTCATGACTTTAAATGTAAATAGATTAAACTTTCCAGTCAAAAGCCCAAGATTGTCAGAATGAATAAAAAAGCACGACTCAACTATATACTGTGTGAAAGTGAAAGGAAGGAAAAAATATACCATGCAAGTAGTAACCAAAAGGGAGCTGGAGTTGCTATACTAATACCAGATTTTAAAAATCCTAGCAACTACATTACACTAACAGTAAGCCTTACATTGAACCATGGATAGTACAATAAAAGTACAAGCTTTAAATGTGCTTTCATTAATTGTAACAAATGTTCACACCAATGCAAGGTGTTAATAATAGGGTGCTGTATGGGAATCCTGTATTTTATACATGATTGTTCTGTACACCTGCAACTTCATAAATAAATAAATCTTAAAAAGCAAGTATTTTAAAGTTGAATAAATACAGTAGCATCAACTTATAAACAGAAATATTTTAAATGAAAAACAAAAATAAACCACAGATAATCCCTATTCAAGTAGATTTAACCCAGAAATGAAAGGACAATTCAACATCAAATAATCTATCAATGAAATTCTCAATTCTGAAAATGAAGGGGAAGAAAGGTGTTCAATTACCTAGAGTAATTTTAATATATTAACATATATCAAAAGAAGTATATGAACATCTCAATAGATGAAAAAAAAACATACAATGAAATTTTCCTCTCAATCATGATAAAAATCTTAAAAAATTAGAAACACAAGGGATCTGCCTTAATTTGATGAATATCTACCAAAAACCTACTGCAGAAAAAGTATACTTAATAAGAATACTTTAGAAACCATCTTACTTGAGTCAGGAACAAGACAGGAGTGCCCCATCCCTAACATTAATCAGTATTATACTGTGTGTCTTAGCAAAATCAAGACGGAAATACATAATGGATCAATACAAGAATTTTACAAAGAAAACAAAATTGTTGTCACTTGCAAGTGATATGAAAGAAGATAGAAAATTCAAAAGAATCAACAAACTATAAAAATGGTTGAGTCTTCAAGTTTACTAGATACAAGGTCAGTTTACAGATATCAATTGGAAAATATAAAAGAAAAAGACCCCAAATAAAATATCCATAAAAATAAAATGTATTTATCAGAAATTATGGAATACGGCTAAAGAAGTACACATACAGATATGTATAGTATTAGATGCGTATATTAGAAAAGAAGAGACTCAAATCAATGAGCTAAACTTCTACATTAAAAAAAAACTTGAAAACAAAGAGCAAATTAAGCCCAAAGTAAGCAGAAGGAAAGAAATAAAATAGGAACACAATTCAATGAAACTAAACATTGTTTCTTTGAAAAGATCAATAAAATTCTAAACAGACATGAAAAAAAAAAGAGAGAAGATAAAAATTATCATTATCAAGAGTGAAGATGAATATTTCACTGCAGATTCTACAAACATTAAAGGGATAATAAGGAAATACTATAAAAACAACTTTATTTAAATAAATGTAATAATGTAGATGAAATGGACAAATTCTTTGAAAGACAAAAATCACCAACTCTCATTCAAGATAAAATAGACAACTTGAAGAGCCCTTTTTCTATTAAAAAAATGAATTTGTAGTTTTAAAAACCTTGCCATAAAGAAAACTCCAGGCCCAGATGTCTTCATTGGTGAATTCTCCCAAGTACATAATGAAGAAACAATACCGATTCTCCACAAACTCTTCTAGAAAATAGAAGAAAGAATACTTCCCAACTCATTTTAAGAGACCACAATGACTCTTCACCAAAACCGAATCCATGAAAAGAAATGAAATATGGAGACTAACCTCATTAATGAACATAAATACAAAAATACCTTAATAAAATATTAGCAAATTGAATACAGAAACATATAATAGAGATAATACATCATAACCAAGTAGGGTTTTCTCTTGGGAATGTTAGGCTGGTTCATCACTCAAAAATTAATCACTGTAATTCACAATATCAACATTTTTAAAAACTAAAACTATGATACTCTCAATAGAAATAGAAAAAGCATTTGTAAAAGTTCAACATGCATTCATGATAAAATACCTCAGCAAATTAGGAAAGGAAAGGTACTGTCTCAAATTGATTAATGGCATGTAAGAAAAATTGAAAGAAGACATCATATTTAATGGTGAAAGAGTAAATACATCCTCCCACAAGATTAAGAGCAAGGCAAGAAGATATGCTCTAACCAATTTTATTCAACATTCTATTAGAGGTCCTAGCCAGTTCAATATAGGAAAAAATTATACAATTTGATAAAGAGGAAATAAAACTGTTTTTATTCCCAGCTGGCATAATCATCTAAATAGAAACTAATAAGTGGGTTTAGCAAAGGCATAGGGTATAAAGTAAATACACAAAAATCAATTGTATTTCTACATAAAATCAATAAACATCCAGAAGTTGTAATTTTTAAAAATATCATTTACAATAGCATCAGAAAGCATGTAATACTTAGGCATAAATTAAACAAAATATATGCAAAGACCTATATACTGAAAACTATAAAATATTATTGAGAAAATTTAAAGAATAATGAAAATACATACCATGATCATACATCAGAAGGCTCAAGATTGTTAAGATGTCATTCCTCCCCAGATTGATCTTTAGTTTCAATTCAATCTTATTTAAACTTCCAGTAGGATTTTTGGGAGAAATTGACATACTGTTTATAAAATTTATATGGAAATGCAAAGCACCTAGGTTAGCCAAAATAACTTTTTAAAAATGAAGAACAAATTTGGAGAATCCACAGTATCTTACTTCCAGACATAACCAGCTCTAGCAGCGCCTCTCAACCTCAAAATGAATGATGATTTGGGCTGGATAATACTTTGTTGTGGGGAGCTGTCTGACTTCTACCCAACAGAAGCCAGAAGCATCCTGCGTCCAGTTGTGACAACCAAAAATTTCTCAGATATTGACAAATGTCCCCTTCGGAGAGATTTGTTACCCCAGTTGAGAACCACTGAACTACAATAATCAATATAGAGTAGTAACGTAAGATTGTGCAGATAGATCAAAGGGACAAGACCAAGTCCAGAAGTAGAACCACACACATACACATAGTCAGGTGATTTTGGACATAAGTGCCAAGGTAGGTTAATGGGCAAAAGAGAGTCTTGTCAACAAATGGTGCTGAAAAAAATTGAACATCCATATGAAAAACAAATATTTTATATATGTGTGTGTGTAGATAGATAGATAGATAGACAGGCAGACAGACACCTGGAACCTTACCTTACCCTGAATACAAAACCCATCTAGGCATGTGTATTAGTCAGCCAAAGAGATGTTGATGCAAAATACCAGAAATTGGTTGGTTTTTATAAAGAGTATTTATTTGAGATAGAAGCTTACAGTTACCAGGCCATAAAGCATAGGTTACTTCCCTCACCAAAGTCTGTTGCCATGTGTTGGAGCAAAATGGCTGCCAACATCTGCAAGGGTTCAGGCTTCCTGGGGTCCTCTTTTCCAGGGGCTCATTTCTCTCCAGGCTCAGCTGCTCTGCTTTCTCCACAAGGCCTGCTGTAGACTATCAGGCAAACGGCTCATCTCTCTTCCTGGGGCCACTTCTGTGTCTAATCAGGCCTTCTCTCTACTCCTCTGTGTCCTTACTTCCCAGGCTCCAGCATCCAAAACTCTAAACTCCCTTCTCTGCTGTGTGGTTTCTCTGTGAGTCCCTGCCCACCACAGGGGGAAGGGACTCAATGTCCTACTGATGTGGCCCAATCAAGTAAAAGTGAAACTTCTGAATCCAATATAATCTAATATGCCTAGAGGAAAAGACCAGTTCACAAACATAATCCAATATCTATTTTTGGAACTCACAAATGATATCAAACTGTTACAGCATGCATCAGATATATAAATCTAAGAACTGAAACTATACATTTCTAGGGAAAAAAAACAAAATCAAGGATCATTTTGACCTTAGGTTAGGCAAAGAATTTTCTTATTTTATTAATAAAATAAAAAGGCAAGCCACAGAGTGGGAAAAAATATTTTCAAAACAGTTATCTTTTAAAGGATTTGAATATGGAATAAATAAATAGCTCTTCCAACTCAATAATGGGAACATAAAACTTCCAATTTAAAAATGAGTAAAAGATTTGAATGTTTATCTCTCCAAAGATGATATGATCAAATAGCTAATAATCACATGAAAAAAAAATGCTCAATACCATTAGTCACTAAAGAAACACAAATTAAACCACAACGAGTTCATAGAATGGCTAAAATTTAAAAGACTGACAATATCAAGTGTTGGTAAGGGTGTAGAACAACTAGGACTCTCATACATGGTAATGGAATGTAAGATGATACATTGGCTTTAGAGAACAATTTATTAGTTTCTTATAAAGTTAGACTTCTGATTACCATTCAGCCCAGAAATTCCACTTGTAGGTATTTACCCAGTATAAATGAAAATATATGTGTAAACAAAAGTCTGTATGAGAACATTTATAACATTAATATTTATAATAGCCCCAAAGTGGAAACAAGCCAAATGTCCATCAAGTCGTGAGTGGACAAATTGTGGTACATCTATATTCTTGAATACTACCAAGCAATAATAAACGAACTACTGACATGAGCAACAACATGGATGAATCTTAAAAGCATTCTGCTAAGTGAAAGAATCAAGGCACAAAATTCTAAATACTATATGATTCCATTTGTATGATATTACAGAAGAAACAAAAAAATAGGTACAGAAAACAAATCAGTGGTTGCCAGGAGTTATGGTAGGGCAAAACAATTAACTGGAAAGGGACTAAAGGGAACATTTTGAGGTGAGGGAAATATTCTACATCTTTTGTGGTGGCAGTGGTCGTTTCAAAATCATATACACTTGCCAAAACTCACTGAAAGGATTGGGGGAAGATGGCCATGGACCAACAGGCCGAGCTGAATACACTCACAAAAACAACAAATAGTCAAAAACTGTCTGAAGGACCTGCTTTGGGGGTCAGGAGACCAAGACAGTGCTACACAACTCCCAGGAGGGTGAGGGACTGAGACACGAAGAAGCCAAAAGGACAAACATGAGTTACCAAGCCCCCATGGCAGCCGGGAAGGGCTCCCCTCCCCCACTCCCAAGATATTAAGCTGGGGTAGAACCCCTGGCTCACTGCAGCTGAGAGGGGAACAGACATCTTCCTCCCTGTCAGCTGTATCAAGGGAAAAGGGAGGGGAGGTCGGGGTGCTTTTCTTCAATGAATTCTGCCAGCAAAGGCTGCTTTGAATCTCCAATCTGGAGATTTCAACACAGGAAGACAGAAAGCCAAGACTGAAACACCTCTGTGGAACGGTGCACTGACCAGCTCTATCTGCTGGCCAGTCTGGAAATTGCATGGTTGGAAACTGCACTCTGTCTATTCAACCCCTGGGAGAAAATCTGTGCCCCACTAGTGAGTCCCCAAGCGGTTTTGAAAACTCAAGCTGGATAATTTTAAAGACTAATTATAAATTGAACCAAATATCAAAGAAGAGCTGTGAAAAAAAAAAACACAATATGCAGGAGAGAGAAATTAGCCATCAGAGTAAATTCACCAACATCAGCAAAAAATTACAAGCCATACTAGGAAACAGGAAGAGATTGCCCAGCCAAAAGAACAAACCAAGTATTCAGAAGAGATACAATATTTAATAAATAGTCAATGATAATCGCACAACTCTCCTAAATCACTTCAAAGAACTTAAAGAAAATATGACTAAAGAAATAAAGGACATATAAGATGACACTGGAGAGCATAAAGAATTTGAAAGCCTGCAAAGAAAAGTAACAGACCTTATGGGAATGAAAGACATGATGGATGAGATTTAAAAATACATCAGATATTTATGCGGGAGGCTGTGAGAGAAGTGGGAGATGGAGCATATGGGAATTCCTACAATTTTTGTGTAACATTTATGTAATATAAGTATCTTTTAAAAAATAAAATTATAAAAATATATATATATCAGAGATGGGAAATAGATGTAGCTCAACCAGTTGGGCACCCACCTACCAAATGGGAGGTCCCAGGTTTGGGTCTCGGTGCCTCCTAAAGAAGACGAGCAGACACAGCACCACTGCAACGAGCTAGACACCACACCCGCCACAATAAGCAGATGCCTAAACGAGCAGAGGCCACAAAACAGCAGATTCCACAACCGGCGGGGAATGGATGTGTCTCCGGCTCTTGGGCACTCACCTCCCATGTGGGAAGTCCTGGGTTCGGTTCCCAGTGCCTCCTGGAGAAGGCAAGCAAACAATGAGGAGACAGATGAGAGAACCATCTGGGGGAAGGGGGATAAATAAAAAAAAGAAGACAAGCAGACATATGAGAATGCCATGGAGTGGGGAGGGAATAAGTAAAAATAAATAGATAGTTTTTAAATCTTTAAAAAAAACCATTAGGGGCACATAAGCGCAGATTTGAATTGCTTGAAGACAGAATTAGTGATTTCAAAGACAGAACATCTGAACTGGAAAAGACAGGAGAACAGAAAGAGAAGAGAAAGGGAAAAATGGAACAGGGTCTCAGGGAATTTAAAGACAAGGTGAAATACATAAACATTCGCATTATTGGTGTCCCAGAAGGAGAAGAGAATGGAAAAGGGGCAGGAAGAATATTTGAGGAAATAATGACTGAGAGCTTCCCCACCCTTATAAAGGGCATAAATACCAATATCCAAGAAGACAACGCACCCCAAACAGAATAAATCTGAATAGACCTACTCTGAGACACCTACTATTCAGAATGACAAATATCAGCGATAAAGAGAGGATACTGAAAGCAGCAAGAGAAAAGCAAAGCATCACATGAAAGAGAAACTCGATAAGATTAAGTGCCGACCTCTCATCAGAAACCATGGAGGAGAGAAGAAAGTGGTATGATGTATTTAAGGTACTGAAGGAGAAAAACTGCCAGCCAAGAATTCGGTATCCAGCAAAGCTGTCCTTCAAAAATGAGGGGGAGTTCAAAGTCTTCACAGACAGAGACTGATAGAATATGTTACCGAAAGGCCAGAATTGCAAGAGATACTAAAGGGGGTGCTGCAGCCTGAAAGGAAAAACCAAGGGCGAGAGATTTGGAGAAGAGTTTAGAAATGAAGATTATTAGGAAGGCTAAACTAAAGGATAAGAAGACAGACAATAGAATGATATGACAACAGAGAGCCAAAGGGCAAAATGGATGAAGTAAATAATGCCTTTACAGTAATAACACTCAATATTAATGGATTGAACTCCCCAAAGACATAGACTAATAGAATGGATTAAAAATATATAATCCATCTAATATGTTGTCTACAAGAGACCCACCTCAGACATAAGGTCACAACCAGATTAAAAGTGAAAGGTTGGAAAAAAGTAATCCATGCAAATAGTTACCAAAAAATGCTGGAGTAGACCAGATAAATGTAAAATAACAACATTATAGTATATGAACAATAATTACTCGGTGCAACTGGCAAATTGTTCCTGTGATCAGTATTCTGTAATTTTTTTCATACAAAATAAACACTTGCTTTTTTTTCATTTTATAACTCCTGTTTATTTTTGTGGGTACAGAATTTTATTACTTACAAAAGATCATCAGGGAAGGTTTAATCTTGAGAGACAGTCTAAGAGCCCCAACATATGATGCTTTACAGATAATGTTGAGATGTATTTTTACTCCTTTTTCATTTGACAGAAATCCGTGAAAAATGAATCAATAATGTAGCAATCACAGGTTGTGGAGTGCTAAGCAAGACAATGCATGTGAAGCACTTGATATTGTAAATGTTCTTACAAGATGTAAGATTATTCCTATTGCTGCAACCAGCTCATTTTAACAAAATACTATTAGCAGGGTAAGTTTTGACTATCTTGAACCAGATGAGAAAATATCCAACATCAAAATACATTTTTATTGCAATGAATGTGCCACACTAATGAAGGATGTTTATGTGGGAGGGAGTGGGAGGTGTGGGGAGTGGGGCATATGGGAATCCCTATATTTTTTTGTGTAACATTTATGTAATCTAAGTATCTTTAAAATTTTTTTTTAATTATTAAATTTAAAAATTTCCTATTAAAAAAAAACAAAACACTTGCTTTTAATTGAGGAGGACTGGAGAAGAGATATATTTTTTTCATTTTTCTTTAACACTTTCTTATTCATACTCTTTAATTAAAATAATCTATCTGGATCAATACTGATTTAGCATGACTACTGTTGAATAAGATTTTGAGTTTTTCTGCCTCATAAAATTATGAGTTGGCAAATTGTTATCTGCTGTAATTCATTTCAACAAGATGTGAAGAATTTCCAAATAGGAATTTGATTATCTACAAAGAATTATGGCCTAAATGGAAATTAAATAACTAAACCAATAATTTATTTCATTCTTAGAGATTATTATGTCCAATAGTTTAAGCTATAATATAAAAATTAGGATTATGTTATGATTAATTCTATTATATTTGAATTATTATTTACATTTATAATTGTTGCTATGCTATCTATTTTTTATAATTGATTACATTAAATCTAACCTGGCCTTGTACTCTTTTTTAAAATTTGTAATTTCTTTCAATCTATTTTTCTATTTATTTTACAATTTTACAATAAAGGATTTTTTTTGGATAGACCATATGGTATGTGAATATATCTCAATAAAACTGCTTAATGAAAAAGAAATAATTGTGCAAGAATAGCCAGAAATAGCAGCTATGTACAGCATGGGAAACACAGAGATTGAGAGGTGAGGAAATTTCTCAATGGTTTGTTTGTTTGTCTGTTTTTATTATTATTATTATTGAAATAATGAAAATGTTTTAATAATCATTGAAGTAATAAATACACTACTATGTAATTATACCAAATACCATTGGTTGTACACTTTGTATAAATTGTATGCTTTATTAATATGTATCAATAAAACTGATTTGATTAAAAATAAACTCATTGAACTGCACACTTACAAAGGGTGAATTTTTTATGTAAATTATATCTCAATAAACCTGACTGTAAAACAAATAAAAGATACCTAGGAATAAATCTAATATGTGAGAAAATTATTAATGAAATTACAAACTTTTATCAAAGGCTGTAAAACTAGATTTGAAAAACTGCCATGATGTAGCATATTTGTGAAGAGGAAGGATTGCAATAAAAAATATGTCAATTCTGCCCCCATTCACATATTCAATACAATGCCAAGAATAACCAACATAGTTTTCTTGGAATTTGACAATCCTATTTTAAAGATAAGATGGGAGGGCAAAGGGCCAAAAATAATCAAGAAAATTTATAAAGAACAAGAAAAGGGTATGGGTAAGGTTGAGGGCAAAAGAGCAAATAACATTACAAATCAAAATTCATTATAAAGCATTAATAAATAAAACAACAGAAGTATAGACAAATGTATTAACAGAACAAATCAGAGAGCCTAGAAATAAGTCCAAGTATCTATAGAAACTAGGTAATACGATGGAGTTTGCATTTTAAACCAGCTGTGTATAAAATAATATTGAAACAAATGGCTTTTCACACAGAAAAAAATCAATCCATATTTCACAACACTTAAAAAAAAAAACCCAAATGGATTAAAGAAAATTAAATGTAAAGTTAAACTTTAAAACTCTTCAAAGAAAGTTTGGAGAATGTTTTTTATGATCATGGGATAAGGAAATATTCCTGAAATATGACACAAAAAAAAGCACAATTATTAAAGGAAAAGATTGACAAATTTGACATAAAAATTTAAAACTTCTGTATGATAAAGGACCCTATAAGCAAAGTAAAAAGCCAAGTGACATACTAGTGGAAGATATATGCAACATATATAACCAACAAAGTATTAGTATCCAGAATATATGAAGAACTCTTACAAATCAATAATAAAAGGCAACTCTATAGAAAAATAAACAAATTGGGTGGCTCTGGGTGTTGGGAGTGGGGAGGAGGATTGACTGGAAAGGAATGAAGCTAGGGTTAGAAAGAAGGGAAAGTTAGAGTTTATCTGTAATGATTTATTTTTTTCACTAAAACATATCTGAAGCAAAAATTACAGAATGCTAACATTTGCTCATTCTCATTGGTATATCCATGGGTATTTCTTCATTATTTTGGATTCTTTTCTGCATTCTTTTTTATATCTTTTAAGTTCTTTAAAATTAAAAGATAACAAGAAAATAAACTTTGAAAACTACAAAATTATGACAAATTTGAGAAAAGAAAAGAAATAGAAGTTAAAATTATAAATAATGAATTAAACAAATAATAAAATATAAAAATATACCAGCCATAATCAATTAGCAAAAATAATGGCAAAACTATCCCCTTTGCAAAACTAAATGCATAAAATAAATATGTTAATACCACTCTTTGTACAGATGAACAAATTAAGATTTAGAGACCACCCAACTAATAAGTAGCAAAGCTAAGATAAAAATTATTTTAAAGCTATAGTAACATATAAACTTTGTAAGTAGTATAAGAAGGGACAGACAAAAGGAAATGTAAAATAAATCCCAAGGTGTATCTACTATACATAAAAATTTAGTATATATTAAATGTGTATCACAAAACAGTAGAAAAGGAGGAATTATTCAATATGTGGTGTTGTGAAACAATTGGAGGGAAAGCAATTTAGAAAATTACCTCACACCACACACCAAAACAACTTCTAGAAGGATTAAACAACAAACGTAAACAATAAATACCAGAACTATAATCCATTTAAACATTTATCCAATTTTATATGGGGAAATACCTTTAAACATGAATTCATCAGAAGAAAATGCAAATGAAAAGATATAGTTACATAAAATTAAGGTTGTTGTGCATAAAAATTATTTTAAAAGGCGAAACTTGGACAGTATTTTCCACATATAAAACTGAAAAAAAAAAGTCTATATGTACACATTGGCAATACAAATGAATGAGAAACATATAAGATTTCAATAGAAAAATGTACAAAGGTCATGAAAATATGATCATAGAAAGGAAACAAAACTGACCAAGAAACAGAAAGTGTATTCGAGTTCACTATAATAAGACAAACATATATTAAAACAGTAAGTTTGGCAAAGATTTTAAAAGAATGAGAATATTCAGCACTGGCATAGGCGTATGAGCAGAAACTGGCAGTTTTATGTAATAGTACAACTTCATATAAATGTACCAAGAGTTTTTATAGGTCTAGTAATGCCTCTTATAAAATCTATCTTAAGAAAACCAGTCATTCATTCAACAAATATTTCGTGTCAGGCATTGGTCTAGGCACAGTGGATGTAATAGTGACCAAGATAGAGAAAAATCCCTGTCCTTTCAGGGCATAACATTCTGAGACAAGGATTCAGACAATAAATTTAAAAAAATAAGTAAAATATCTAGTCTGTTAGGTGATGATACAGGCCAGGGTTGGGGGCAAGAATGGGAAAAAGTGAGTGTTGGGGGAGAAAGGTTTGGATTTTTATGTAAGATGGTCCTGAAGACCTCACCAAGGTGACATTTAAGTCAAGTCCTGAAAAAGGTGAGGTTCAAAGATGTATATAGATTACATTGCAGGGCTATTCACAATAACTTACAATTGAAAACAATTTAAACAGTCAATATGGGACCAATTAAATAATTATGGTATAAATTGTACAAATGAAAATTACACAGCTGTTAAAAATTGGTTTGAAGGCTGTTTAATGACATAGGGAAATGCTCACAATATAATATCAATGGAAAATACGGGTATAAAATAATGCATATAAAGTATGATTCTAATTATGTTATCAGGGAAACAAATCTGGAAAGAAGTAGAATAAGTTATCTCTGGATTAGAGGTCCATAGGTGATTTGTGTCAACTTCTCTCCATTTTCCAAATTTGCTATAATGAGGCTGTTTTATTTTTCTAAGCAGAAAAAAAGTTTAAAAGTAGCTATTACAGTCTTAAGGTGGATTATAAATTAAAGAATTTTTCAATGGAGGCTCTGGTCCGTCATGCCTAGAATACTAGGTCCAGATTTGGACATTATACATTAACAGTAACACTGAAAACTTAAAACATATGTCATATGAGCTCAAGAATTTGAAATGAATAGGCTGGAGAAAATATGAAACAAACAAAAGAACAAATTTTAAATATTCGAATGGCTATCACAGGGAAGGGAAATGGAAATTACTTGGCATCACAGTTGCTCCAAGGAGCAAGACCAATGGGTTGGACTCAGAAGACAGATTTCAGTTCAGTATGAAGAAATTACTAATAATCACAACTGTCTGTTATCAAGTGGTGGTAAGCAACCCTTCTTGGAATTATTCACACTGGAAATACATTACCATATGTACTGGATGATGGTAAGACTGCCGTTACATGATCACCAAGGACCCTGCCGTTGCTAAGCTCCTTTTGTACTATTTTAAAAAGTTGTTTTACACCATGATTACTTACATAATTCCATCCCCATCCACTCCCCCTCTCCAAAATATCTATGTAATACATTAATCCTTTTAAGAGACAATTTTTAAAGAGAAAAGCATTCTTCAAAATATGCATCGTGTAGGTTTTTACTTTCCTTCTGTATATGGTGAGACATACTATATACAGACATTAATACCTTTAAAATCTTGTTTTTCAATATAAAACAATGTTTTTCTTTAATCAACCAGTATTTCAGTTTACCATATATCTTCCCTCTTAAGCAGAAACTACTTTGACCATTACATTAATGAATATGTGATAATCACCTCACTTCTATTTCACAGTATCCCACACCATTTTCTTTTCAGTGCCCTTATTTTATTTCAAATCTGCAGTAGCAGAACTATACCCATTTCACAGGTTTCCCACAGATATTAGAATACAGTCTGGTTCTTTCCTCAGCTCTAGGACCGTCACAACTTCAGCCATCTCAGGAATGAAACAAGGAAGAGGCCTTCCTGTGATTTATTCCAAACCCTGTGAATACTTCCACCAAAATGAATAACTCTCAGAATTATGTGTAAAACATGTAGTGTTACTTAAATGAGTAAGTGAGCCTGAACTACCTGTGCAGAACCATAAGAATGTAGTATAAAGCAGAGCGTGGATCATTGATCCTTACAGTTGGGAGGGTCTTTATAAATCATCTAGGTCTAGTCCAACTGCTCTCATTTTAGTTTTGGAAATTGAGGCCTAATGAGGACAAGTGACTTGTCTTAAGAATCTAAGTCAGCACCCAAGCCAAGACTAAAATCCATACTAGACTATTGAATTCCCGTTTTAGAGTGATTTGTAATATCCAGTTCTTCGTAAGAATTTATTTCCTTGTCAAGTGCCTCTTATTTTAAAGTGAGAGTTCCAGCCAAGCAACATGACATGTAACTTGGTTTTCAAGTAAGCCTGTGTGCCTGTGGCCATGAGGCTGGAGAGAGCCTTACCCTTTCCTTATTATTTCAGTACTATCATCTGCAAATATCTGCAAAAAGGATATGCATCAACCACCCTTAACTGTTGGTAAGTACTGTGAGTGTCAGAGTGCGGACTGGTAGAAACTGGGTGAAATTTATCAGTGCTCAGCTTTGCTGTAAAATTCAATAGTGATAACCACATCCTCCTCCTTAAAGCACTATCTCTTCCTGTATTCACTAACCACAATTTATAATTACATAGTTTATGGTTTTTAGAAAAACATCTGTCTCTGCATCTAAACTCTAAGTCCCAAGGTGTCAGGCAACATGTCTATTTTGCTCGCCATTGTATCCTCCATGCCTAACAAATGCTAGGTATTCAATAAACATTTATCCAATAATTGGATGAAGTCTCTCCTCGCTTGGCTCGTCCACAATACTGTAGCTCCTGATTTTCCTTCTTCCTCTCTGACCTGTCCTCCTTTATAGCCTTCACAGGCTCATCTTTGTTTTCCCATATCTTAAGATAACCAAGCCCTAGAGTACCATCTTTGGATCTCTTCTTTCTTCTGTGTGACCTCAGGCAAATCAAATCACTACCCCTCTCAGGATCAGTTTACTCATTCATAAAGTAGGGGGTTGCCTCTCCACTGCCTAGAGAGTAAAGTCCTAATCTCCCAGGCTAGCATTCAATATTATTTACAATCAAGCCCTCCACCTAGCTTTCCAAGCATTTCTCACATACTGTCTTTCAACATACACTTTACTCCAACAAAACTGAGCTCCTCACTGTTTCCAGTACTTGGTCTCGGTTGTTCTGGCCTCTGCCTAGAACACCTTTTCCATCCCCCAAACTCTGCATGTCCAAAGTTTTGTCTAATCTTCAAAGCCCAGTTCAAATGCACTTCCAGGAAGCTGTTTCTACCTCCTTAGCTGCAAGGCCTTTTATGAGTATGGCTCTCATCCTCCTATTAGTATACTTGTCTATGCATTTCTTCTCTCTCCCACTTGACTATGTTGTCTTGGAAGTTAGAGGCTATTCTTAAATCATCCTGTATCTCCCACATTGCCTTTGACTTATAGTAGGCATTTGTAACCTTACACTGATTGGATTCAGCTTAGGCCAAGTCAGTCACCCTGCTTAAAACCCTTTAAATCATTTCCTCTTGTTTCTAGGCTAAAGATCAAAATCCTTACAATAGCTCACTCCAGCCACATCAACTTTAATTCAATTTCTCAAATTCGCCATGCTCTTCTCATCTCAGGGCCCTTGTACATGCTCTTCCCTTCATCTATAAAACTACTCCACCACCTCCATCACCCCCACTTACCCCCATACACATCCCTACTTGGCCTTAATATCACTTCCTCTAGGAAGCTTTTCTTAAACTCTGGGAGAGTTTTCTTAAATTCTGTTATGTACCTTCATAGAGAGACCCACCCCCATACTTTTCTTTCATCACATTTATCACTAACTGAAATGTCATGATTGTGTGATTATCTCATTAATGGCCTCTTCCTCATCAAATGTTAAGCTCCAAGAAAGCAGGGAGTATGTCTGTTTTCCTTCCCTTCGTATACTTTGCACAATGCCTAACCACATCACTGCATGCACAGCTGTTGAATGACTGAATCAATTAATGCTTGAGTTAAGGGTAAATACTTGGAACTTAAAGTGGATAAAATCTTTGCCTGGTTTCCTGTCATTCCTTCCAAGTAAAATTGGGATGCCACATAGGTCTCTGGGACAGTCAATCTGGCTTTCTATTCACCGTAAGAAATGTATGAAATAGGATGATCACTGCTGCCCAGATGCTGGAAGGAAACCAGAATTACTTTTCTTTAATAAATATGTGGCCCCAAAAACATAACTACCACCAAACAGTTCATTTATTGATTTAACCAACATTTATTAAGCACCTACTCTATGCCATACACTAGAGTAGGGACTGATGGTACAGTAAATTGCACAGAGACAGTCCCTATCTGCTTGGATTATGTAATCCAAGAGTGTACAGAAACTATTTGGAAACTAGGATTTCAAAGGAAAAGCAAAACTTTATAGCAGTAACAACCATCGAATAATGATGCTCTTTTTGGAGGATGTAAATTCTCTATCAAAGCAGATATTCAACCCGCAGGTGAAAGATCATCGGGACCTCTTGAATTAGATAATCAGGTACCTTAGACCAGCGCTATTCAAAGTGCCAGTCTGTGAAATTTTATTACCAGTCAGCAATGACAAAAATTGAGAGTAAGCACTCAGAAAATTTTATAGCAATTTGACAGAATAATATTATGTCTGTTGGATCTAATAATAAAAATGTGGGCTTATATTTTGTATGTCTTTTTATTTCAGCTTTCTAGTAATTCATAGTTATGGTATTTTACTAAAGCAACAATCTGTGATGGATTGGGAGATTCAAAAATGTTTTTAAAAATCTGGTCCTTCACTACAGATGGTTTGACCAGCACTGGAGGAAAGACTTGCTACTCAAAGTGTGGTCAGTGGAACAGCAGTTGCAGAATCACCTAAGAACTTCTTAAAAGGCAAACTCTTCAGGCCCCACCCCAGATCTCCTCAATCAGAATTGCATTTTAATAAGATTCCCAGGGGATTCCTTTGCACATTAGAGTTTGAGAAACACCGGCCTAGATGATTTCTAAATCCCCTTAAACCCTTTAGATTTCACGATTTACTTCAGAGACAACATTTCAGAGATGAAAGACCCTTGGAGATAGAGTCCACTTATAGATGGAAAAACTGAGCTCTATGGAGGGAAAGTCATTTGGCCAAGGTAATTGGCAAAGTCAAGCAGGTAAATTAGCAGAGCTAGGAAACAAGCCAAGTTTCCTAACCCCAGGTCAGTGTTCCCTTCTAGCATACTGCATGCTCCCTTCTTTTCACCCCAATCCCCACTCTGTACCTTCTGCACCATACCCTCAGTGACATAATTGTTTCTGAGATACCTTCAGAAAAAGCAGTTAATTATTCTACCTTCCATACACTGTATGAACTTTGAATCATCATTTATTTGAATGTCTGCTTTATGATAATTACCCTTAATCCCTGCCTCTCAAATCCTCTCAACATGCTTATCATAGCTGCTATATGGACATTCTGGAGCCTCTGAAGGACTAGCAATAACCAATCCCTGGTCTTTGCAAACATGTAAGAGAGTTTTGTTGCCATCAGTCTAATTGATACCAGATATCAAGCTCTTCCAAGGAAGGGAACATACACTCTCAGGACTGCTGATCCGTATGATCAGTTTGTGGCTGACAAACAAGGGACTGGGATGTTAAGCCATATTAATATAGTCTAGTCTCCAGCGTGAGGCAAATGATGATCCCTCACTTTGTGGTTTTTCTCACATCTGGGGTTTGAGGGGAGGCATGATTGCTGTCTTCAACTATCTGAAGAGCTATTATTATGAAGAAGCAAATTTGTTCCAGAGAGTCCGAAAGAGTTAATGAATAAACGTTTCAGAGAGACAAATTTTGGCTTATAATGTGCATTACATTATGACAATCAGAGTTACTCAAAGATAGAAAGAGTCACCTAACAAGCTCTCTGTCACTACAGGGAGTTCAAATAGAAATCAGTCAACAAATTGGATGTTTAAGACAAATTTAAAAAGTAGGTAGAGAAGTAAAGCTTAATGATCTTTAGAGAGATCTCCAGTTCCAAGGTTTTAGTATTCTAAAATTTTCAGTACAGTGTGCCTCTAAGCACTGAGGAAGAAAGGGCAAGACTGGGTCCTAAAAAGGGCAGTCAGAGACTGGTTGTGGAAAAGACAGTAGTAAAGGGAACTCTTTCCAGGCATCCTATTCAAAGGAAAGCAGGCTGGTTGAGGAAAACCTTTTGGGAAACCCCTCCAGGAAACCAAGGTAAGGCTTGGCTCCACAAAGACCAGCCACTCTGCCTCACTCTAAGCTCTCCTTACTCTACATAGAGGCCAGGCCACTCCTTTCTTTTCTACTGTACTCACACCTGCCCAACAGATAAAGGTGCAAAATTCTCCCCAAGGAGGTTAAGAACTGGATTCTGGAACCGGGTTATCTGTGTTTTAATTCCCAACTGGGACACCTCATTACTCTATAACCTTGGACAAGTTGCATAACCTCCCTGTGCCTCAGTTTCCTCATCTGGAAATCAAGGATAACAAGTGCCTGCCTCCTAGGGTTGAGGTAAGAACTCAGAGAGGCAAAACATATTGTTAAATCCTCAGCCTGGGATCTGAAACATACTAAGCACTCAAAAAATGTTAACATCAGTATTGTTGATGTTATAATTACTACCCTGAGCAAGGTAGTGTCTCTACTTCAAGAAGCCCCTATCAACTAGCCAGACTCCTTCCCCTACTAGTTCAGAGAGGCTATGCTACAAGAGCTTCAGCCAGTCCTGACATAGTTCCAGATATCCAGAGCCTACTGACTCTCAATAAGCCATACTATTCATACCCCCAATCCTGGCTCCTCATTCTGCTCTTTCAAAACCCAACAGCCACCCCTCCCCCAGTCTTCCCAGTCCTCCTGCCTGTGCCACCAACAGCTACAACCAGAGGAGCAGTAAACTGGAGGCCAGGGCCACACAAACCATCAGGTGTTTCCTCCCTCCCGAAGACACAGCTGGGCCCAACACCAGGCTTGCTAGTGGGACAGGGTGGGGTACTTGAAACAGGAGATTGGGGGTGGGGGATGGAATGAGGTTGTGTTTCCCACACAGAAGCAAGAGAACACTCTCCCAAGTTTGTGGAGGCACTCAGGCCCAGCCCCACAGTGAGCCTCTTAAAAGAAGGGGGGAGGTCTCAGTCTCCAAAGGAAGCAGTTATTTACAACTTTCTACTCACTTGCATCTGAGGGAGAGAGTGAGGAGACGGGGAAAGTGGCTGCATGGTAACCTCCTTCTTTCTCCCTTCCAGCAGCGAGAAGCAGCTGCAGAGAAAGAGTTAAAGGAGGAAGGAAGCTCCAGCCATTGCCCTATCCCTGGTGCCTAGGGCTGTCTAGGGGGTCGTGGCGGTACTGTGTGCTCTGGCTAGGTGCCACTCCGTGGTTTTCTGCAGCAGCTGCCGGGGGGGGGGCTGGGGGGGCAAGCAATTTGCAAGGTCAATGTTGACCTGCTTCCAAAGAGGAACAAAACAATTCCCTGACAATGAAGCAAATCGCGCATACACCACATCGCAACCCACCCCCCTCCCAAATTCAGGCTTTACCCCAGTGCCTCCGTGCCTGGATGCAGCCTCTGGGCTTCCAACAGCCCCACTGGCGAACCCAGGATGGCATCACAGCTGCAGAGCATGTCTCGCCTCCCCGGCCAACCCAAGGAGACTCTCAGTACGGGGGAGAGATGCTATCGCTAAATGAGACCTGGGCTTGGGGGAGGGGGAAGGAGGGACATCTATGTTTCTTACCAAGCGCCACAGTCACTTCCCCGAAGCAGAAAGAAGGATGAATGAACTGAAACAAGTTGGAGGTTGAGCCCTGACAGCTCGGCTTCCTCTTGTCTTTCTCTGGGTCTCTCTCCCGGTCCCTCTCTCTGTCTGTCTCTCTGGTTTGCTGGCTAGCTTGCGCGCGCTCACGCTCTCCCTCTCCCTCTCCCTCTCCCTCTCCCTCTCCCTCTCCCTCTCCCTCTCTCCCTCTCTCCCTCTCCCTCTCCCTCTCCCTCTCCCTCTCCCTCTCCCTTTCTCTCTCTCTCTCTCTCTCTCTCTCTCTCTCTCTCTCTCTCTCTCTCCCCTCCTCCCCTCCCCCTTTGCTGGCTTTGGGCTCACCACTGCCTGGTGCTGAGCACAGCACGAGGCTGTGCTGGGGTTCTGAATACAGCGCTGCAAAGCTTTGGATCTGTGGTTGTTTTAGGAAAGACTAAAGTAATGTTTTATTCTTTACAGTATCCAGCCGAGAAATAAAGGGAAGCTCAGAGAAAAGGGGAGGAGCAGAGGAAGCAAAAGGAAGAGAAAGAGAGCAAAAGGGTAAGAGCAAGAGCGAATAGGAGGATAAAGGAAGTATGGATTACCATAGCTGATGTGTGATGCTTACTTGCAGCTCCAAGACAGAAGATAAGTGCACTGATTATCTTTCTATCTCCCTTACATCCCTACTGACAAGCCTTCTTAGCCTAGCTCCAAATAAAGGTTTACCAATCCTGTCTGTTCAGATTCCATCTCTGAGTACAGTAATGAGTTAAAAACAACATGGATCAAAGGGGTTGTCATTCACACTCTGTTAAAAAGAGTTCAGCCACATTGATCCCCTAATGGCCTAACTTCAACCCCCGATCCCAGACTGGTGGAAGTGTGGACATAACTCAAAAGTGTTAGCTTGAACTTCCCTCTAGGAAAGACAGACCAGCAGCAAAGCCAGAATGCTTTCCTCTAAAATCCTCTGTAGGGAATATAAGTCTATGTTAGTGTGTGAACCCACACGTGAGTTTGCACAGGGGAAAGGAAGAGAGAAGGGGATGGAGATTGATTTAAAGAATAAAGGAATTATAGCCTAAACAGGCAAATTAAAAAAAAAACATGGGCAAATTACAGTAACAATGCAATAGAGGGTGGAAAGAGACCTAGACTAAAAATAAAATAAAGGAACTTGAATATGAGTCCTGCCTCTGAAAATTACTATCCTGCATTTTATCTTGGACAAGTCACTTCTTTAATCTGGCCCTCAATGATGAAACAAATGGGGATGAATGTAGATGATCTTGAAAGACCCTTCCAGACCTAACAATTTAGGATCTGAAGACAGGAAAACCCCAGGTGGAGGAGGAGCTGATCTTTGGAGAGTAGAAAAGAGACTATAAATTTCAAAGGCTCGCCAGAGGTGAGTCCCCAAATGGGACCTAAAATAACATTGATTCGACCTTCCATTTTGAGTGTTTCAGGATCAGTATGAATATGAGCATAGGTGTAAAGAGTGGCATCTATCAAAGAATTCAGCTTCCACCCACACACAAAGTTCTTTTCATGAAACCCTTCCTATTGTGATTTTGAGACCATTTAGTCAGAGAATCAAAATCGTCATTCAGGGTATCTGATATGAAAATGAGTTACTTTATATATTTTAAATACACTGGCCTCAATATACATCCAGTGCCTAGGATATGGTAGACATTTAAAAATTGGCCCACAATGTGCTACTTCTATTTAAACTACCATCCTGATGTGTTGCTTTTGTTTGTCAATATTCCTAATACTCTCTACTACTGCCTAGTCAGGCACATGTGCTCTGTTCCAACTACATACTTCTTCTAAGGTATGTACACATACACTGAGTATGTAGAGAGATGGAAACCCATAGATTCAAAGTTACTGAGCAGAAAGGACCCATAGAGACAGCCATCCCATTATACATAAAGAGAAATTGGCCTGAAGAAAAAAATACAACTCACGGAAAGTCAAAGTGAGTCAGTGGCAGAATCAAGACCAGCACCCAGTCTATTGACCCCAGGTCAAGTATTTTGTCTACCAAAACAATACGGAAGTATCTGTACACAAGGCAAGTGTGTATGTGGGCACATTTCCATGCATTAGTACACATTTTGTGTATAGATTTGTTTGCATAGATGTCCATTGGATTTAGTGGATTTGTATAATGGCAAAAAGAAATGTAAATTGGCATAATGTTGCTATATTAGATTCCCAGGACTGTCGTAACAAATTACCACAAACTCAGTGGCTTAAGGCAACAGAAATGTATTCTCTCAAAGTTCTGGAGGCCAGATATCCAGAATCAAGGTACTGGCAGCGTCACAGTTCCTCCGAAGACTCCAGAGGAGAATCTTTCTTTGCCTTTTCCAGCTTCTGGTGGCTCCTGGTATTCCTCAGTTTGTAGATGCATCATTCCAATCTTTGACTTGGTCTTTACATTGTCATCTCCTCTCTGTCTCTGTGTGTCCAAATCTCCTGCTGCTTTCTCTTATCAAGACACCAGTAATTTGATATAAGGCCCATCCTAAATCCAGAATGATTTCATCACAAGATCCTTAACTAATTACATCTGCATAAACCCTATTTACAAATAAGGTCACATTCTGAGCTTTCAGTGGACATGAATTTTGGGGGAAAACTATTCAGCCTGCTACAGTTGTCAACGTTCAGTTTGTTAAATAAAGATACTAAACAAACAAACCATCTAGAGTACCATCATTTACAAAAGGAATATTTTCAAACAGAGAATGTGGAAAAAGATACGTCCAGAACTAAAGCTGTCTTTTAAATCATACAATTTTAGCGGTGTGAAAAATTATTAACTTCTTTATAATTTTTCTCATTTTACTGCAAACCACAGAAATTTTCATTAAGGTCTTTTCTAGTAATGGTGAAAGAGTTTCTATCAAACTAAACTTAATGCAGATAACAATATTAAAGTCTGGACAAAATATAAAAATAACAATCTGAATGAGCCAGAAAGTAACCAGAAGCAGGCAGAAATTTGGAGTTGACACTTAGAAGAAGGGTATCCTTCCCACTTTTTTAAGACTTTTGCCTGAGGGGAGGCCCCAGTCAAGGCAGTAACTGAAACTCTAGAGAAACTAGAAATCAGTGTTATACTTTTAAATATTTAACACCTGGCTCTCAGGGGGGAAAAAACCTGGTTCTCTTCACCAGTTTCCTTGGTATAAATACTTCAGCCTTGGGGACAGATGTGGCTCAAATGGTTGGGCATCCGTCTCCCATATGGAGGGACCCGGTTTCGATCCCTGGGACCTCCTGGTAAAAACAAAAACAAAAACAAATAAAAAAAGCTCCTGCTCTTAAAAAAAATAAAATAAAATAAAAAATACTTCAGCCATGGTCAATTCCATGAACATGAAGCTGGAAAGAGATGTGCACCAGTGGCTCTAACAAGGCAGATGCCAGCAGCTCCAGCACACAATGGCTCACAGTCCCAGAGGCTTAAAGAACCAGAGGACAGAGTTCAGGATGACCACCGCAGCTGGAAAGTGATAATGGAAATCCAAGAGAGGAGAGAACCACAGAGTGGGAGCCCCAAATTCTGCATATAAACACCATGCAAATCACCGGTGGAACCATGAAATATGGGGACAGATTCCAAACAGCCCAAATAAGGCCTAAAGAATTGAACAGTTTTCAATGCTGCCTACAACAAAGCAGACAGCATTTGATGTTTCAGTTCAGCCACATTAACTGCCTACTAAAATAAACCAAAAAAAAAAAAAAAAAAAACAATAATCTTCAGAGGAATGAAAAAAGAATGAAAAGATCCTACCACATATCATTCACAATGCCCAGGATCCAAAGTTACCAGGAAAAAAAGAAACAGAAAAATGTTAACCATAATCAAGAGAAAAGGCAATCAATAGAGAACTGACCTGAGATGGTCCAGAAGTTGAAATTAGCAGAAAAGCATCATAACTACACTAATGAACATAAAGGAAAACATGTTTGTAATAAATGAACACATGGAAAATCACAGCAGAAATATAAAAACAATAAAAAGAATCCGATGTAAATTCCAGAACTGAAATATCTTACGTAAAATTCACTATTGAGCTTACTGAAAATGATGGAAGAAACAATCAGTTAACTTGAAGATAAATCAATAGATGTTATCTAGTCAGAAGTACAGAAAGAGAAAATATTGAAAAAATAAACGGACCTCCAGTGATCTCTGGGACAATCTTAGAGTTCTAACATGTATGTATTTGGAGTCCATGAAGGAGAAGAAAAATATATGAAAGATAATGCCTGAAATATTCCAAAATTTTATGAAACACATAAATTTACAAATTCAAAGCTTTCAGTGAAACCCAAGAAAGATAAATACAAAGAAAAACACACCCAGGTACATCAGAGTCAAATTTCTGAAAACCAAATATAATAACAAAATCTTGAAAGCAACACCACCCCCAAAAAAAACATTTACTTACTGAGGAATGACAATAAAATTGACCACTGACCTCTCATCAGAAAAAAAGACAGCATGTTTAAGGTAATGAGTTTTTAAAAAATAAAATAAAATTGAGACAATTTGTCCCCAGTATTCTTATGTTAAAAGAAATACTAATGAAAATTTGTAAGCCTGAAGGGAAATCATACCACATGAAAACCTAGATATTTAGGAAGAAATGAAGAGCCTCAAAAATGGAAATATGATGTGAGTAAATATAAAATAATGTTTTCTTCTAAATTTGGGGGGGGGATACGTATAAGAGTTTAAAACAAAAAAAATCTTAACATTGTAAAGTTCAGTGATTAATGTAGGGAGAATTGATACACGCAACAACTACAGCATGAAAGACGGGGCAGAGATAAATAGAATGATACATTGGCAAGATCCTTATATTTTATGTTAGACAGTACAATATTAAATCTAAGTAGACTTTGATAAGTTAAATATGCATTATGTCATCACTAGAGCAATCACTAAAAGTGCGAAATATAAAAAACTGATAAATTAAAATGAAATTCTAAAATATATCCAGTTCATCCAAATTAAGGCAGGAAAGAAGGTAAAGGGAACAAGAAGCAGATTGTTAAAATAAAAAAACAAATATTAAAATGACAGACCTGAATCCAACTATATCAATCATTATATCAAATGTAAATCCATCGAATATTTCAATTAAAGGGTAAAAATTGGCAGAATGGATTTTAAAAATGCAAATCTCAGCTATATACTATCTATAAGAGATGCACTTTATATTTAAAGACAGATAGCTTGGAAGTAAAAGGATTGAAAAATCCTTTTTTGTATACCATGTAAACAGTAAGCATAAAAAAGCTGGATTGAGGGTGGTGGGCCACACTTGTGGGAGATGTTTGTGTGGGATGTGGTGGGAGGTGTGGGAGGTGGGCAACATGGGAATCCCAGGGGGTTCCGTGTAATATTTTCGGTAATCTAAGCACCTCTTAAAATATATTTATATATATATAAATAACATTTTTGTAAGCAAATGCACATATATGCATATATATTTATATATCATTTTATAAATAGTGGTATGTATTGTGAAAATTTTGATTTTTACCCACAATAAAAAATAAATTAATTAAAAAATAAAAATTAAAAAAAAAAATTTTTAAAGCTGGATTTGCTATATAAACATCAGATAAAATAGACTTCAAAACAAGTCTTAGCAAAGAGTATTACCAGATATATAGAGGGAAAATTCATAATGATAAAAGACTTAACTCATCAAGAAGACAAAACAATCATAAATGTGCATGTGACTAACAACAGAGCTTCAGAATACAAGAAGTAGCATTTAACAAAATTAAAGTGAGAATAAAGGCAAAGGTGCAGACTTCAGTATCCCTTTCATAAGAATTGATAGAATGACTAGACAAAAACAAAATAGTAAAGACACAGAAACACTATAGTGACCAACACTATCAACAACTTTGAACCTATTGAAATTTATAAAACACTACACCAACAGCTATAGGATACACATTCTTTTCAAGTACACATGGCAACATTGACCAAGAATGACCATAGGCTGGATCATAACTATTTCTCAAGATAATTCAAATTACTAAAATTTTACAAGTATGTTCTCTGACAATAATGAAATTAAATATTGGTGTCTCTCCAAGAAAAATAAAAACATGTGCTTACAAAAATTCTGGTAAAAGAATGGGTATTAAAAACTGCAGTATATTCATACAATGAAGTACTACTCAGCAATAAATAAACAGTGATATACCCATACAATAAAACCCAACTTAGGAATAAAGAGAAACACACTGTTGATACATGTCAAAACATGGATGGACCTCAAATACACAATATTGAGGGAAAGAAGACAGACACAAAAGAGTACATATCAGATGGTTCAGTTTTTGTGAAGTATAGAATAAGCATGACTAACCTAGAGTGGAAAAAAGTAAAAAAGATTACCTCTGGGGAAGGGGAGATGGAAACAAGGAATGACTAAGGAAGGACGAAGGTACTGTTCTATAATCTTAAAAGGTGTTAGGTTTACACAGGTGGGTGCAATTGTCAAAACTCAGCAAATGGTACAATTAATATTTCTGTATTTCAGTGTATGAAAGGTTTACTTTTTTAAAAAAACATAAACAAATATTGAATTCTAATTAATACATGCTGAACTGTTTGAGGGCAAGGTGTAGTGATTCTGCAACTTAATTTTAAATGCATCAATAAAGTAAGATGACTTGATGGTTGGATAGAATGAGGGACACAAAGATGGATAGATAAATGAAAAATCAGAGGATTTCGGGAAGATGGTGATGGACTAACAGGCAGAACTGAATGCTCTCACAAAAACAACAGAGAAAGAGCCAAAAGCTGTCCAAGGGACCTGCCTTGGAGGTCAGCAGACCAGGACAGTGCTACACAACTCCCAGGAGGGCGAGGGACAGAGAGACGAAGAAGCTGAAAAGACAAAAGTGAGTTACCAAGTCCCAGTGGTGGCCAGGAAGGGCTCCTCTCCCCCACCCCTAAGATATTAAGCTGGGATAAAACACCTGGCTCACTGCAGCCGACTGAGAGGGGAGCAGATATCTTTCTCCCTTTCAGCTGTCTCAAGGGAAAGGGAGAGGAGTTCAGAGTGCGTTTCTTCAATGAGTCCCGCTAGCAGAGCCTGCTCTGAACCTATGATCTGGAAATTCAACACAGGAACACAGGAAAGCTGAGACTGAAACACCTCCAAGGAAGGTGCACTGATTAGTGCCATCTGCTGGCCAGTCAGGAAATTGCATGGACAAAAACTGTGGGCGCTCTGTACCCAGCCCCTTGGAGAAAATCTGTGTCCCACTAGTGAGTCCCTGGCCTGATATTGAAAACTTAAGGAGGGCAATTTTAAAGACTGAGAAAAAGTTGAACCAAATATCAAAGAAGAGCTATGGAAAAAAATAGGTGAGAGAGAAATTAGCCATCAGAATGAATTCACCAACATATTAAGATGCTTAAACATCAGCAAAAATTATAAGCTGAAACAGGAAGAGATGGTCCAGCCAGAAAAATAAACCAAATATCCGGAAGAGATACAGGATTTAATCAAATATTCACTGATAATCACTTCTAAGAATTTAAGAAAATATGGCTAAAGAAATCAAGGATATTAAGAAGAGAATGGGAGAGCATAAAGAACAATTTGAAAGCCTGCAAAAAAAAAAAAAAAAGTAACAGACCTTATGGGAATGAAAGACACAATGGATAAGATTAAAAATGCATTACAGGCACATAAGAGCAGATTTGAATTGCTTGAAGACAGAATTAGTGATTTCAAAGAGAGAACATCTGAACTGGAAAAGACAGGAGAACAGAAAGAGAAGAGAATGGAAACAATGGAACAGAGTCTCACGGAATTGAATGACAATGCAAAACACACAAACATTCACATTATCAGTGTCCCAGAAGGAGAGGGGAATGGAAAAGGAGCAGAAAGAATATTTGAGGAAATAATGACCAAAAACCTCCCAACCCTTATGAAGGACATAAATATCAATATCCAAGAAGGACAACGCACCCCAAACAGAATAAATCTGAATAGACCTACTCTGAGACACCTACTATTCAGAATGACAAATATCAGAGATAAAGAGAACATTCTGAAAGCAGCAAGAGAAAAGCAAAGCATCACATACAAGGGAAACTCGATAAGATTAAGTGCCGACCTCTCATCAGAAACCATGGAGGAGAGAAGAAAGTGGTATGATGTATTTAAGGTACTGAAGGAGAAAAACTGCCAGCCAAGAATTCGGTATCCAGCAAAGCTGTCCTTCAAAAATGAGGGGGAGTTCAAAGTCTTCACAGACAGAGACTGATAGAATATGTTACCAAATGACCAGAATTGCAAGAGATACCAAAGGGGGTGCTGCAGCCTGAAAGGAAAAACCAAGGGCGAGAGATTTGGAGAAGAGTTTAGAAATGAAGATTATTAGGAAGGCTAAACTAAAGGATAAGAAGACAGACAATAGAATGATATGACAACAGAGAGCCAAAGGGCAAAATGGATGAAGTAAATAATGCCTTTACAGTAATAACACTCAATATTAATGGATTGAACTCCCCAATCAAAAACATAGACCAATAGAATGGATTAAAAATATATAAGCCATCTATATGTTGTCTACAAGAGACCCACTTCAGACGCAAGGTCACAACCAGGTTAAAAGTGAGAGGATGGAAAAAGGTATTCCATGCAAATAGTTACCAAAAAATGCTGGAGTATATGAGTATATCTCAATAAAACTGCTTAATAAAAAAGAAATAATTGTGCAAGAATAGCCAGAAATAGCAGCTATGTATAGCATGGGAAACAGAGAGATTGAGAGGTGAGGAATTTTCTTGTTTGTTTGTTTGCTTTTTATTATTATTATTATTATTATTGAAATAATGAAAATGCTTTACTAATGATTGAAGTGATAAGCATGCAACTATGTGATCATACCAAATACCACTGATTGTATACTTTGGGTAAATTGTATGCTTTATTAATATGTATCAATAAAATTGATTTTTTTTAATTCATTAAATCTAGGTGGTGGGTATAAGTGTGTTATTGTAAAATATTTTCAAGTTTGCTGTTTGTTTGAAAGTTTTCATAATAAAATATTTAAAATCAGTTTAGAGCAAAATTAATGGCAATGAGTGCCGAAATTTGAAACATGTTGAAATAAAATCATTAACAATAGTATAAAGCAAGACAGTAAAGTAATGGAATATACTGTTGTAATGTTCCTAAGTTTTATGTGGATTGATATGATGCTAATTAGATACAGACCATGGTAAATTAAGGATGCATACACTAGAACAACCAGTGTGGTGGTTTGAAACTGTATGCACCCTAGAAAAGCATGTTCTTAAACTTAACCCATTCCTGTGGGTGTAGACCCAATGTAAGTAGGAACTTTTGATGAGGCGGCTTCGCTTAAGATATGGCCCACCTCATTCAGGATGGGACTTAATCCTAGTACTGGAGTCCTTTATTAATAGAATGAATAGAGAGAAAGCTAGAAAGCCATGGAAGCAAGAAGCTGAAATCAACAAAATCTGTAAGAGAAGGAAGAAACCAGCAGATGCTGCCATGTGCCATGTGATGAGGAGTCAAGGATCGCTGGCAACTGGTCTTTGGGAAGAAAACATCACATTGATGATGCCTTGATTTGGACATATTCACAGCCTCAAAATTGTAAGCATGTAAGCTAATAAATTCTCATTGTTAAAAGACAACCCATTTTATGGTATCTGCTTTAAGCAGCAAAGGAAATAACCACTTTATAAATCTATGTAAAGATTTATAGCAAAAAAAAAAAAAAAAAAAAACAAACCATCCAGTCACATCAGAAATAAGAAATTCAATACAAAAGAAGGAAGGGAGAGGAAAATAAAGAAACAAAGAGAAGATGGGACAAGTAGAAAACAAGCAGCAACACATATGGTAAATTGATTTATATACCCCAATTTAAACATGTTCTTAAACTTAATCTGCATTCCTGTGGATATGAACCTCTTGAAGATGTTATTTTTAGTTTAAGTGTGACCATCTGAAGCAGATAGACTTTAGTCTGGATTACTGGAGGCTTTATAAAGAGAAGAAACCAGAATCCATGGTCAGAGAAGGTCACAGACAGAAGCAGCAAGCCAGCGGGAACCAAGAAGAAAAGGGAAAGAACATCACCATGTGTATGAGGCAGAGATTCAAGCCAAGGAGCCCCAAGGATTTTGGCAAGCCATCACCAGAACACTACCCACCCTAGGAGGAGGCAAGTCTTCTAGCCTCCAAAATCATGCAGCAGTAAATGTTGTTTAAGCCAACCCATTGTATGGTATTTATTAGAGCAGTCAGAAAACTAAGAGAGTTTTTAGTACTAGAAAGTGGGGTGCTGCTATGACAAATACCAAAAAAATGTGCAAGTGGCTTTGGAATAGGGTAATGGATAGAGGTTGGAAGAATTTTAAGGCACTTGATAGAAAAGGCCTAGATTGCTTTGAAGAGACTGTTGGTAGAAATACAGACATTAAAGGTACTTCCAATGAGGCCTTAGACGGCAATAATGGACGTGCTATTTGAAACTAGAGGAAAGATGACCCTTGTTATAAAGTAGCAGAGAACTTTTTCTAAATTTTATTTTGTTATCAATGTTACAAGTTACTCCGTTAACACAAGATGATAACTACCATAACAATAAATCTGCTTTGGACCATGGTTACATTCTCCCCTTATTTTTGTTCATTCCTCAGTCTTGAGGGATTTGGGATGATGTCTGCTCTGACTGCTTCAGGCTAATAGGGGACTTAGATATTATGGGACAGAGGAAAAGAATTATTTTGCTTGCAGTTGAAGATAGTCCTTGCTTTTGCAAAGGAACTTGTCCATCATCATCTTTTTATTAGTTGTCCGGGGCAAGCCTGAAGAACTAGAGAGTAGGAGTTGGCCACAACTCTGCTGGTTTTCAGGACTCAACCAGCTTATGAATAATCCAAAGATTTAAATATCTGAGGCATATATTTAACAGGTACATTCCAACGTGTAGGTTCAAATAAAAGGAGTAGAAGAATCATGAGTAGGGGGATTATAAATGAGTATAACTATGTTATATTGGGGAAATAGATTTTCATATCTTCCCAAATAGAACCCACTGAGGAGGTGTTGATTTCATGAGGCTATGTGGCTTGCCTATGGTTCCCAGACTTCCCTAGAGCCCCCAGGAGCACCCCTGTTTGAGGCTTTGTTTACTGTGGCAGTTTGTGAAAACTGCCCAAGACCTGCATAAGTGTAACCTCTGGTATGACCTCCCGAATCACTTTGAAATATCTTAGCCATAAAACTCTGTTTTATTTAATATTTCCCCCTTTTGGTCAAGGTCTTTTTCAAAATGCATCACTGATTAATGCTTGGTGACAACTCCCTTGGTTCCAGGGACACTCGTCCCTGGGAGTCATGTCCCCTTTTGGGGAGAAGTTGGTGAGTTTATTAGCAGCAGAGAACATTGCTGAAATATGTCCTCGTGTGAGATTGATAGTGGAGCTTGTAATAAATTACCTTAGATATTTTGCTGAGGTTATTCCCAAGCAAAAGTTGCAGCTTGGTTTCTCCTTGCTGCTTGAGTGAAATGTGAGAAGAAAGATAAACTGAGGATTGAACTGTTAATCACAAAGAAATCAGCAATTGATGGTTTGGAAATTTCTCAGCCTATCCAGATAGCATGCTTTGAAACTAGAGCCAAAGAGGTTTTATTGGGCCCTTCCTCCCCAAGTTCCCAGGAGGTGAGTTCCAAGAAAACAGGACTCGTTGAGAGTGTGGTTAAGCAAACCCTTGCTAAAGAGGATGTGGCTGAACATGGATCCAGACAGCCATCTAAGAGAAAGGCAGGATTGGAAATGTATTTATCTAGGAAGGATCTGTGGAAAATCCTTTTGTCTTATGGTTTGTACTACCTTGAACTATGCAGAAAGCTAACAAGATATTTGTGAAGTTTGTATGAGCAGAACTGCTGCCAACATGGACTGAAATAGATAGAGATGGAATGAATAGAAGGAAAAATGACTTCAAAAGCAGAACCTTGGAAGTCAAGATCTGGACCAAAGAGATCTCTGCGGGCCAAGAGAGAAGGCCCACCCTTTTATGTGGAAAGTGCAGATCTGTCCTGCACTTGGTGGGGACAAAGCTCCCACCCTGATGTTCATGGAGAGTTTGGCACCAGCTTAGTGCTTGGAGAGGGTAGGGCCTACACCACACTCTTCAGGCAGAGTGAGACTACCATCCAGTGTTTGAGAGAGTGGCGCCTAGCCTCCAGAATTCAGGGAGAGCACAGCCACTGTCCCAGTGCTTGGAAATGGTGGGAGTGCCACTCCAGCAGGCCCAGAGGACAAAGAATTGATCCACAGATGAGTCTTAGACCTTGAAATCTAATGGAGTTTCCCTGCTGAATTTTGGGCTTTCTTGGGACGCATGAACTCCTGTTTTTCTTCCAATCTCTGCCTTCTGGGGTGGGGATATCTACCCTATGCCTGGCTCACCATTATATTTTAGAAGCAAATTACTTGTTTTCTAGGTTTTACAAGTCCATAGACAAAGAAATTCTACCCCAGGACAGGCCACTCCAATAACTGATTTTGGTAAGACTTTGGACTTAGAGTTGTTTACCTAAATGACTTACTGCTTTGGAGATGTTGTGATAGAATGAATGTATTTTGCATGTGGGGGTCCAGTGGGTGGACTTTGATAGATTGATTTATGTCCCCCAATTTATACATATTCTTAATTTGAATCCACATTCTTCTGTGTGTGAACCCATGGTAAATAGGACCTCTTGAAGATGTTATTTTTAGTTAAGATGTGGCCAACTAAAGAAGGGTGGGCCTTAATCTAGATTACTGGAGGCCTTATAAAGAGATGAAACCAGAATCCAGTGTCAGAGAATGTCACCAGCAGAAACAGTAAACCAGCAGGCACCTGGAAGAGAAAGAAGAGGTTACCACCATGTGTTGTGAGGCAAGGATTCAAGTCAAAGACCACAAGGATTGTGGCAAACCAGCACTGGAATGCTACTGACCTGGGGTGGGGGAGATTTCTACCTCCAAAACCATGAACGACAAATATGAACATATTTTTAAATAGGATCCTGGAAGATGTTATTAGTTAAAATGAGGCTAAACTGGATTAGGGTGAGATGTTAATCCAATGTGATTGGTGTCCTTATAATTAGAAGAAATTTGGACACAGTAAATGAGAGAGAGAGAGAGCGCCATACTGATGGAGACAGAGATGGAGTTACGCCACAAATCAAGGAACATAATGGATTGCCAGCCACCACCAGAACCCTACAGACTTCAGAAGAACATGGCCCACCAACACCTTGATCTTTTTAAAGATTTATTTTATTTATTTATTTCTCCACCCCCACCCCGTTGTTTGTGCTTGCTGTCTGCTCTCTGTATGCACATCTTTTTTTTAGGAGGCACCAGGAACCAAACCTGGGACCTCCCATGTGGGGGGGAAGCGCCAAATGACTTGAGCCACCTCCACTCCTGCTTGTTGTGTCTCTCATTGTGTTTCCTTGTTGTATTCCTTCATTGCGTCATCTTATTGCATCAGTTCACCAAGCCAGCCAGACATGCCAGCCCATCATATCAACTTGCTGTCTCGCTCAACTTCTTTAGGAGGCACTGGGAACTGAACCTGGGACCTCCCATGTGGTAGGTGGGCACCCAACTGCTTGAGCCACATCTGCTTCCCCAACACCTTGATTTTTAAATTCTAGCCTCAAGAACTGCAAGACAGTAAAATTCTGTTGTTTAAGCCAATAGGTCTGAGGTATTTTGTTACAGTAGCCTTGGCAAACTAAGACAATTACCATATAATTCTGCAATTCCACTTCTAGGTATACACTCAAAAGAATTGAAAATGGGAACTCAAACAGATATTTGTACACCAATGTTCATAGTATCATTATTCACAATAGTTAAAAGAGGGAAGCAACCCAAGTGTTCATCAACAGATGAATGGATAAACAAAATGTGGTATATAC
Source organism: Tolypeutes matacus (assembly GCA_026826555.1). Classification (NCBI taxonomy): domain Eukaryota; kingdom Metazoa; phylum Chordata; class Mammalia; order Cingulata; family Chlamyphoridae; genus Tolypeutes; species Tolypeutes matacus. The sequence goes on from JAKSZT010054514.1 coordinate 894,009, forward strand.
ATACAGTGGAACATTATTCATCCATAAAAAGGAATGAAGTTCTGATACATGCTACAACATAGATGAACTTTCAAAACATTATGCTGAGGGAAATAACCAAGACACAAAAGATAAATATTGTATGATTTCACTTATATGAAATATCTAGAATGCAAATTTATAAAGACAGAAAGTAGATTAGAGGTTACCAGAGGACAGAGACAGGGGGAAATAGGGAGTTACTGCTTAATAGTTTCAGAGTTTCTGTTTGGGGTTATGAAAAAGTTTTGGTATTGGATAGTAGTGATGGTAGTACAACATTATGAATGTAGTTAATTACCATTGACGTGTACACTTAAAATGGTTAAAATTGGAAAATTGTGTAAATAAATCCAATCTGAGAATCAAAAAAATTCTATTTGGGTAAAGATTTCTTTGTGGCTTATGTAAACTGAAATAAATATTGTAAAAATTTCAAAAAAGGAATATTATTATAGATAAAAGAGATACTTCATGGTAATGAAAGGGACAGTTCATTAAGAAGACATAGCAGTACTAAATGTACATGAACTTCAAAATACATGAGGCAAAAATTGACAAGATTATGGGGAGAGATAGACAAATACATAATTCTAGTTGAAAATTTTGACACTTCTTTCTCAAAAATGATAAAATGAGAAGCAAAGTCATCAGTAAGATTTGAGCAAAAGTATTTTAAACTTCACTTAATTGCCATTTATAGAACACTATACCAAATAACTGCAGAAAATCATTGTTTCCAAGAACACACAAAACATTCACTCAAACAAAACATTTAGTAGTCAATAAAACAAGATGTGGTGTATGAATACATTTCAATAAAATTGATTTCAAAATAACAAGATTCAATAAACTTTAAAGGATTGAAGAATACATTCTCTAACCACATGGAATTAAACTAAAAATTAGTAACAAAAATATAACCAAAAAACCCTCAGCTATTTGGAAATAAAACAATACACTCTTAAAAACCCATGGCTCAAATAAGGAATAACACTGAAAATTAGAAAATGAAAACAAAAACATATCAATATTTGTGGGAATTAATGCTTAGATGATTAACTATGGCATTAAACGCATGCCTTAGGAAAGAAGAAAAGTTTAAAATCAATTATCTAACCTACCATCTAATGACTCTAGAAAAAGAAGAGCAAATTAAAGCAAAAGTACATAAAGGAGGGAAATAATAAAGATGAAAGCAGAAAACAATGAAATAGGAAAAAAGGAGAGAAAATTAAAAAACCCAAAAATTGTTTCTTTGAAAAATTAATAAAATTGATAACCCTATAGCAAGACTGTTCAAGAGAAAAAGAGAGAACTCAATATAAAATATCAGAAATAGAAGAGGAAACTGCTAAACATAATACAGAAACGAAAATATGATAAGGGGATATTATGAACAAGCTTATGCCAACTGATTCTTCAACTTAGAGGAAATGGGGGAGAAACCCTTAAAAACCTAAAACTCTGCTGCACTAAAACAGAAAGAAATTGAAAATATAGTCATACAGCATTAAGAAATTGAATCAATAATTTAAAACATAAAAAACTCTCTAGGACCAGATGGCTTTACTGGTGAATTCTATCAAACATTTAAAAATTAAATAATAACAATATCACAAAAGCCCATTCAGAGAATAAAGGAAGAGGGAACACTTCCTAACTTACAATGTGAGACCAGCATCATTCTGTTATCAAAACCTAACAAGGAAATTACCTAAAAGGGAGAGACAAAGCATTTTAAACCTAGATCCCTTGTGAACATAGACACAAAAACCCCAAACAATTTATTAACAAAAAGAATCTAGTAATACATAAAAAGATACTATATTGTGACCAGGCAGAATTTATACCAGAAACGCAAGGCTTTTTAAAAAATATTTGAAATCATTGTAATTAACCACTCTAACAGAATAAAGGAGAAATAGATGCAGAAAAAAAATTATAGGGAGCAGATGTGGCTCAAGCGGTTGAGTGCCCGCTTCCCACATGGGAGATCCCAGGTTCATTTACCATTGCCTCCTAAATTTTTTTTTTAAAAAAGCAAGCAAAACAAAAGAAAAACCAACTCGGGAGCAAATGTGGCTCAGTGATTGAGTTCTGGTTTCCCACATATGAGGTCCCAGGTTCAATCCCCAGCCCCGATATCTCAAAAAAAATTATAAAAGTAAGCCCCCATTTATGATTTTATGTAACTCCCAACTAGCTAGTATATAATGGAACTTCATCAATCTGATGAAAAATTTAGGCTGTCACATTTAATGGTGAAATATTGAAAACTTTTAAGGTCAGAAAAAAGGGCAAGTATATTTACTTTCACTATTTTTAGTGAAAATTTTATGGGATAACTTAGCCAGTATAATAAAGCAAGAAAAAGAAATATGAAGACTGGAGATTTGAAAGGATAAAGTAAAAATACCTATATTTGTAGTTGATATAGTTATTATATAAACATCCATAATTGTAATATAATTGTATATAAAATCTATAATTATACATAGAATTGTAATAAAAATTCAAATAAACCTGAATATAAATTATTAATGCTAATAAGTGATACAAGATCAATATACAAAGATCAATTCCATTTTATATACTAGCAACAAGTGGTGAAAATGAAAATTTTTAAGAAAAAAGCTGATAATAATAGTATCAACAGTTTAAAAAATAAACAAATTGCAGTGTTGTGACATAATGGAATACAATACACCAAGGGTTACCAAACTATTGGCCCATAGACCACATCTGGCCAGCCCCTAATTTTTTTACAACCCCCAAGCTAAAACTGGTTTCTACATTTTTAAATGGTTACATTTTTTTAAAGATTATTTATTTATTTATTTATTTATTTTTTATACCCCCCCGCCCTCATTATTTGCACTTCCTGTGTCTGTTCATTGTGTGCTAGTCTTCTTTTTGGAGGCACATGGAACCAAACCCAGGACCTCCCATGTAGGAGGGAGGCACCTACTCTGTTGAGCCACTTCCACTCCCTGCTTTGCTGTGTCTCTCATTGTGTTTTCCTCCTTGTGTCTCTTTGTTACATCATCTTGTTGCATCAACTCACTGTGCCAGCCCATTGCATCAGCTCGCTGTCTTTCTTGTCTTCTTTAGGAGGCACCAGGAAGTGAATCTGGGACCTCCCATGTGGTAGGTGGGAGCTCAATCACTTGAGCCACATCTGCTTCCCAAATGGATACATTTTTTAAAATATATTTTTATTGGAGAGGTTGTGAACTTACAAAACAATCATGTACATGTGTGGAATTCCCATACAACACTCCTCCAACAACACACCGTTGTGGAATATTTGTTACAGATTATGAGATAATATTATCAGACTATTACCACTAACTATGGTCTATAGCGTACATTTGGTTTATTTTTTCCATATCCCCCTATTATTAACACAGTACATCTTTGAATATTACAGTATTGCTGCAAAAACTATAGTTCACAGTTATATTAATTGTATTTTCCCATGCTTCGCCACATTCCTACCACCTTGCAATAGTGGTGTACATTTGTTCTAGTTCATAGAAGGACATTCTTGTGTTTGTACTATTAACTACAATTCTCATCCACCTCTGAATTCACTGTTGTTCAGTCCCTAAATTATTCTCTTGCTTTCTTTCAACTGACATTTACATTCCTACACTACCCTTTTGAGCCATAATCTCATTTATAGACCAGGGGCCTTAGTAATACTCAATATAATGAGTTACCATCAACTCTATACACTTTCGCAGTCAAGTGAATTAAAACTTCTACATACATTAAGCATCAGTACTCCTTCACAGCCCTCCTCTTATCTCATAATAACTTATACTCTAGGTTTTAACTCTATGAGTTTATTCTTCATCATTAGTTCATATTAGTGAGAGCATGCAATATTTGTCTTTTTGTGTCTGGCTTATTTCACTTAGCATAATGTCTTCAAGATTCATCCATATGTGTCACAATTTCATTTCTTCTTACTGCAGCATAGTATTCCATCATATGCATATACCACATTTTGTTTATTCAATCATTGTTTGATGGACACTTGGGTTGTTTCCATCTTTTGGCAATTGTGAATAACGCCACTATGAGCATCAGTGTGCAGATGTCTGTTCGTGTCACAATTTTCAGTTCTTCTGAATATATTCCTAGTAGAGGAATTGCTGGATCATATGGCAGTTCTATATTTAGCTTCCTGAGGAACTGCCAAACTGTCTTCCACAAAGGCTACACCATTTCACAATTCCACCAACAGTGAAGGAGTCTTCCAATTTCTCAACATCCCCTCCAGCACTTATTGTTTTCTGTTTCTTTAATAATGGCCATTCTGTACGGTGTTAGATGATATCTCATTGTCATTTTGATTTGCATTTCCCTAATACCTAGTGATATTGAACATTTTTTTATGTGCTTTTTTTTTTTTTTTGGCCATTTGCATTTCCTCTTTGGGGAAAAATGTCTATTTAAGCCTTTGCCCATTTTAAAATTGGATTGCTTGCTCTTTTATTGTTGAGTTGTATGATATATTTATATAGAATGGTATAAAACCCTTGTCAGCTATGTGGTTTCCACATATTTTCTCTCATTGAGTGGGTTGCCTTTTCACCTTCTTGGCAAAGTCCTTTGAGTCACAAAAGTGTTAGGTTTGAGGAAATCCCATTTATCCATGTTTTCTTTCATTGCTTGTACTTTCCATGTAAGGTTTAAGAATCCACCACTTACCACCAGGTCTTAAAGATGTTTCCATACATTTTTTTCTAGGGGTTCTATGGTTTTAGATTTCAGTTAGGTCCTTGATCCATTTTGAGTTAATTTTTGTTTAAGGTGTGAGATAGGGGACCACTTCCTTTCTTTTGGCTATGGATATCCAGTTTTCCCAGTACCATTTATTGAATAGACTGTTCTGCTCCAGCTGGGTGGCTTTGACAGCATTGTCAAAAGTCACTTGACAATAGATGTGAGGGTCTGTTTCTGAATCATCATTGCTGTTCCATTAGTTTATGTGTCTATCTTTATGCTAGTACCATGCTGTTTTTACCACTGTAGCTAGGTAATATGATTTAAAGTATGGAAATGAAAGTCCTCTAACTTTGCTCTTCCTTTTTAAGATGTTTATGATTATTCAGGGCCCCTTACCCTTCCAAATAAATTTGATAATTGTGTTTTCCATTTCTTTAAAATATGCAGTTGGAATTTTTATCAGGATTACATTGAATCTGTATATCAGTTTGGATAGAATCGACATCTTAATGGTATTTAGTCTTCCAATCCATAAGCAAGGAATGTTCTTCCAATTATTTAGGTCTTTTCTTATTTCTTTAAGCAATGCATTGTAGTTTTCTGAATACAAATGTTTTATGTCCTTGGTTAAGTTTATTCCTGAATATTTGATTCTTTTATTCATTATTGTTTTGGAATTTTTTCCTGACTTCTTCCTCAGATTGTGCATTACTAGTGTATAGAAATACTGCTGAATTTTGCATATGAATCTTGCATCCTGCCACTCTGCTGAAAACGTTTATTAGCTCGAGCAGCTTTGTTGTAGTTTTTTGGGACTTTCTAGTTACAGGATCATATCATCTATGAATAGCAAAAGTTTTACTTCTTCCTTTCTGAACTGGATGCCTTTTATTTCTTTTTCTTGCCTGATTGCTATAGCTAGAACCACTAGCACTAAATTGAACAACAGTGTTGACAGTGGGCATCCTTGTCTTGTTCCTGATCTCAGCGGGAAAGCTTTCAGTCTTGCACCACTGAATACAATGTCAGCAGTGGGTTTTTCATATATGGCCTTTATCATGTTGAGAAAGTTTCTTTCAATTCCTATCTTTTGTAATACTTTTATCAAGAAAGGATGCTGTATTTTGTCAATGTATTTTCTGCATCAATTGATGTGATCATGTGATTTTTTTTCTTTGATTTATTAATGTGGTGTACTACACTGATTGATTTTCTTGCACTGAACCACCCTTGCATGCCTGGGTATAAAACCCACTTGATCATGATGAATAATTCTTTTAATTTGCTGTTGGATTTGATTAGCAAGTATTTTGTTAGGATTTTGCATCATATTCATTAGGGAAATGGATCGGCAGCTTTCTTTTTTCATAATGTCTTTATCTGGCTTTGGTATTAGGGTGAAATTGGCTTCCTAGAATGAGTTTGACAGCATTCCTTCTTGTTCAATTTTTTGGAAGAGTTTGAGTAAGATTGGTATTAAATCTTCTTTGAATGCTTGGCAAAACTCACCTGTAAAACCATCAGGTCCTGAGCTTTTTATTTTGTGGAGTTGTTTCATGACAGTTTCAATCTCTTTACTTGTGATTGGTTTGTTGAGATCTTCTGTTTCTTCTAAGGTCAGTGTAGGTTGTTTGTATGTTCTTAGGAATTTTTCCATTTCAAGTACATTGTCTAGTTTGTTGGCATACAGCTGTTCATTGTCTCCTCTTATGACCTCTTTTATTTCTGTGGGGCCAGAAGTAATGACCCCATTTTCATTGTTGATTATGTTTATTTCCATCTTCTCTGTTTTTTTTTTTTTGTCAGTCTAGCTAAGGCTTTTTCAATTTTATTAATATTCTCAAAGAACCAACTTTTGGTTTTGTTAATTCTCTCTATTGTATTTTTTCTCAATTTCATTTGTTTCTGCTCTGGTTTTTGTTCTTTCATTCCTTCTTCTTGCATTCAGAATAGTTTCCTGTTCTTTTTCTCATTCCTCCAGCTGTATAGATAGGTTGTTAATTTTAGCTCTTCCTTTTTTTTTTTTTAATGTAAGCATTGAGTGGTATAAATTTCCCTCTCAAAACCATCTCATAGGTTCTGATATGTTGTGTTCTCATTTTCATTCATCTCAGGATATTTATTGATTTCTTTCTCAATTTCTTCTTTGACTCATTGAATATTTAAGAGTATGTTCTTTAATCTCCATATTTTTGTTAATTTTCCATTTTTTCACCTGTTGTTGATTTCCAGCTTTATTCCATTATGATAGAGAAAGTGCTTTGTATAGCCTCAATCTTGCTGAATTTATTGAGATCTGCTTTGAGACCCAACATATGGTCTATCCAGAAGAAAGATCAATGAGAACTTGAGAAGAATGTATATCTTGCTGTTTGGGGGCACAATGTTCTGCATATGTCTATTAGGTTTGGTCCATTTATCATATAGTTCAATCTCTTTGTTTCTTTATTGATCCTTTGCCCAGATGTTCTATCCAATGTTGAGAGTGGTATTGAAGTCTCCAACTATTATTGTAAAGACATCTGTTTCTCCCATTAGGTTTCCCAGTGTTTTCTTCATGTAATTTGGGACATCCTGTTTAGGTGCATATACATTTATGATTTTATTTCTTGTTGGTGAATTGCCCCTTTAATTAATATTTAATGCACTACTTGTCTCTAATAATAGTTTTGTTTTTAAAGCCTATTTCATCCCATATAAGTATAGCTACTCCAGCTTTTTTTAATTACTTTACGCATGGAATATTTTTTCCAGTCTTTCACTTTCAGTCCATTGGTATCCTTGGGTCTAAGGTGAGTCTCTTGTAAACAGCAAGTAGATGGCTCATATTTTCTTATCCATTCCACCAGTCTGTGTCTTTTGACTGGGAAGTTTAATGTATTAACACTCAATGTTATTACTGTAAAGGCAGTTTTTACTTCACCCATTTTGAATTTGGGCTTTACCTGTCATATTTTATTTTCATCAGTCTTTTTACAATTTTAGTCACTTTTACTGATATAACCTTCGTTTCTAGAATCTCTTTCAAGCCTCTTCATCCTGTCTTTTCTTTTCAGGTTGTAGCACTCCCTTTAGTATTTCTTGCAAGACCAGTCTCTTCATTGCAAATTCTTTCAATTTCCATTTATTTGTGAATCTTCTAAACTCGCTCTCATTTTTGAAAGACATTCTTAGTGGATCTAAGATTCTTGGCTGGCAGTTTTTCTCTTGCAATATCTTAAATGTATCATACCACCGCCTTCCTGCCTCCATGGTTTCTGATAAGAAATCAGCCCTTAATCTTATTGGGTATCCCTTGTATGTGATGCATCTCTTTTCTCTTGCTGCTCTCAGAATTCTCTCTTTGTCTTTGGTATTTGAAATTCTAAATAGTATGTGTCTTGAAGTTGGTCTATTTGGATTTATTTGGATGGAAGTGTGTTGTGCTTCTTCGACACAGATATCTATGCCCTTCAATATGGATGGGAAATTTTCTACCATTATTTTTTCAAATATTCCTTATGCCCCTTTACCCATCTCTTATCATTCTGGGACACCCATGATATGTCTTTTTGCACATCGCTTGCTGGCATTTATTTCCCTGAGACCTGGTTCAATTTTTTCCGTTCTTTTCTTTATCTGTTCCTTTGTATGTTTGCTTCCAGAGGCCTTGTCTTCAAGTTCACTGATCTTTTCTTCTGCCTCCTCAAATCTGCTGTTATATGCCCCCAGTGTGTTTTTTTTTTTATTTCATTTATTGTGCCTTTCATTCCCATAAGATGTGTTATTTTTCAATGTATACTTTAAAATGATTCTTTATGCTCATTGAGTGTCTTCTTAATATCCTTAATCTCTTTAGCCATCTCATTGAATTTATTAGGGAGATTTGCTTGAACATCTATGATTACTTGTCTCAACTCCTTTATATGATCTTGAGGCTTATCTTATTTCTTTGACTAAGCCATATCGTCCTGTTTCTTGTTATGGATTGTAATTTTTGTTGATATATTGGCATCTGGCTTTCAAGATCTATTTATTCTGGGTGAAGTTTCCCTCTGAGTGTAGGTCTTTCTTGCAATTTCTCCCTTATTGGTTGTGTAGGAGGAGCTGAGGAAGTAGTTGGTATTATAAGCTGTGGAGGCTGATGCTGCCCATGTTTCCCCAGGAACCAGTGAAGCATCTCCCACCTTTCTCCTCTGCCAAAGGTAGGGACAGAGCCACAGCCACATGTAATAATCCAAGCTGTCCAGGACAAGACTGTCTATAGTTGCCTGTAGAGACTGGTGAAGCTTCACACACTTTCCTCTCTTGCTTAGGGTGGGGATGTAGCTGCAGGTTTGGGCAGCAATATAAGCTGTATGGGTCAAAACTGATGACAGTTGCCCAGGTAGACTGAGATAGCACCAGGCCCCCTCCTCCCCTCCATGGGTGGGGATGGATGGCCCTGAGTGCACAATAATCTAATCTGTGTGGGCTGAAAGCATCTGCAGTTGCTCTGAGGGGCTGAGGGAGTACTGTCCCTTCTGTCCTTTAAGGGGTAGAGAGGGAACCACAGGCAACCAACTGACCAGTCCATGTGGGCCAAAAGCACTTGCAGTTGCCCAGAGAGGCTGAAGAAACACCAGACCCTTCCTATCCTCTTGGGAGTTGAGAATGGAGCCACCGATGTCTGTCTATTCAGTCTGTGAGGGCTGAAAGCACCTGAAGTTGCCCAAGAGGTTGGGGAGCCACCACCCCCTTCTTGTCCTATCAGGGGTGGGGTGGAGCCACAGGCACCCAACAGTCCACTTCATGCAGGCGAAAAGTACCTGAAGTTGCCCAGAGATGCTGAGGAAACACCAGCCCCCTCCTATCCTATGGTGGAAGCAGGAGTGGGGTTCCAAGTGCTCAAAAAATCAGTCTGTATGAAAGCACCTACAGTTGCCCAGAGAGGCTGTGGAAACACAGTTCCTCTCCTATCCTGTTGGAGGATGGGGATGGAGTTACAGGTGTCTGAGTATCCAGTCTGTGCAGGCCCAAAACACCTGCAGTTGCCCAGAGAGGCTGAGGGAACATACCTCCCCCCCCATCCTATTGGGGGATGGGGATGGAGCTACAGGTGTCCAAGTATCCAGTCTATGCAGGCTGAAAGCATCTAAATTTTCCCAGAGAGGCTGAAGAAACACCAGCCCCCTCCTATCCTATGGGTGGGGACAGGGATGGAATCAAGGTGTTCATCAAACCAGTCCATGCAGGCTGAAAGCACCTGCAGTTGCCCAGAGAGGCTTAAGAAACACATCTCCTCTCTTATCTTATAGCAGCACAGGGATGGAGCTACAAATGCCTAGATATCAGCAAAAAATTGGAGGCCATACTAAGAAACAAAAAGATATGAATCAGTCAAAGGAACAAATTAAAACTACAGAGGAGACACAGAATTTGGAGGAACTAATCAAAGAAGATTGAACAAAACACTTAATTCAAAGAGATGAAGGCAAATATGCATAAAGAGATAAAGAATATTAAGAAGACACAGTGTGAGAATAAAGAAGAATTTGAAAGTATATAAAGCAATATAACAGAAATGTTGGCAATGAAAGGCACAATAGTACAGATTTAAAATACACTAGAGGCATACAACAGAAGATTTGAACAGGCATAAGAAAAAAATCTGTGAACCAGAAGACAGAACAATCAAAATCATAGAGTCAAAAGAACAGATAGAGAAAATAATAGAAGAAAATAAGCAGTGTCTCAAGGATTTGAGTCACAGTATGAAGCACACAAAGATATACACAATGATCCTAGAGGGAAAAGAGAAGGGAAAGGGGGACAGAAAGAATATTTGAGGAAATTATGGCCAAAATTTCCCAATTCTTAGGAAAAACATAAATAGACATGTCCAAGAAGAGCAACGTTCTCCAAACAAGATATCAGAATAGACCTGCTCTGAGACACATGCTAATCTGAATATCAAATATCAAAGATAAAGAGAATTCTGGAGCTACTTCCAGGGAGATGGCAGACTAGTAAGACATGGGAAATCTCTTCTCCAGAAAAGTAGCTAGAGGACAGGCTGAAACAGCCCCAAAAAAGATCTTCTAGGGTTTAGGACTGCAGGTAAAGGCTGCATACCACCTAGAGGAGAGAGGGACAAAAAAGGGAAATCGCAATGACAGAACTGTGAGTTGGAACCAGCAGTGGCTGCTGCTGCCGACACCCTCCCCCACACTAAAGACTCTTTAGAATTATTGGGCCTCTAGGTCTGTGACTACAGACAAAGGGGGCTCCAGGGATCTACCACCTCAGGAAAGGGGAAAGAGAGGGACACAGCCTAAGGCTGACACAGCTTCCAAACCACAAATTTGATCTGCTGGCTTCCAGGCCGGGTGAGATCACACAGTGGTTTGCCCTGGAAGCCAGCGAAGGACTGGAGAAATCCGAACCTCGCAATCTCCCTCTCATCTAGTCTGAACTAATTTTTGAGGACTCCACAGGAAAGGGGAAAGAGAGGGACACAGCCTAAGGCTGACTCAGCTTTTGACTCACAAATTTGGTCTGCTGTGTCCCAAGAGCCCTTTCAGGCTGGGTGGGGCTGCACCATTGTTTGCCTTAGAGCCTGCATGGGGCTAAAGATATACAACCCTCCCAATCTCCTTCTCTACTAACAGGGACTGATTGTTGAGGACTCAGAGGGGAGTAGAAATATTTCCTAGCTAGGGAAAAGGGAGGGGGCTGCCAGAGAAGGCTGGAGAACTGTCTCAGAGAAAATTTGAGTTACAAGGCTTCTAGCTTCCAGACAGGAAGCTCTATCACATTGATCCGGTCTGTGTTACAACAAATACACTTTGACCAGGCATTGAATTGAGAGCTGCCAAAGAGTGCTATCTCCTGGCAGACCAAGGATGTGCACACAAGAAAATTAAAAATAAGTAGGAGAGGCTTTTTCTGGCCTCTATAGCCTCCCTGCCCAAGGCCTTAGGAAGTGACTGTACAACCAATTACTGGCTCCAGTGCCCAGTTCTGAGCAACCAGCAGGACAATCCTAACAATCCAGGTTAAGCCAAAAATCAAAGAGCTGTGGTAACTCACAGCCTCCTGCCACTAAATCCATATAAAAGAGAAAAAGATTGAGCATCCAAGTAAACTACATCCTAACCAGATGCCTAAATACCAGCAAAAAAATTATGAGCCATACTAAGAAAATACAAGACATAGCCCAAGAAAAGGAATACCTCAAAGTCTAAGAAGAGACGCAGAATTTGAGAGAACTAATCAGTGAGATGAGCACAAATTTCCAAAATCAAATTAATGAGTTGAAAGACAATATAGTTAAAGAGATAAATGACATCAAAAAGACATTGAGAGAACGCACAAGAAGAATTTGAAATCCTGAACAGAAAAGTAACAGAGCTCATGGGAATGAAAGACACAATAGGTGAGATCAAAAACATATTTGAGGCATACAACAGCAGACTCTAAATGATAGAAGAAAGAATAAGTGATATCAAAGACAGAACAGCTAAGATTGAAGAGAGAAAATAACACAGAGAGAAAAGAACAGAAAAAATTGATCAGGACCTCAGTTGAATGACAACACGAAATGCAACAACATACATGTCATGGGAGTTCCAGAAGGAGAAGATAAGGGAAAAGGGGCAGAAAGAGTATTTGAGGAAATAATAGCTGAAAATTTCCCAACTCTCATGAAAGAAATGAACTTACATGTCCAAGAAGCACACCGTACCCCAATCAGAATAAATCCAAATAGACCTACGCCAAGACACATACTACTCAGAATGTCAAATGTCAAAGATAAAGAGAAAATTCTCAGAGCAGCAAGAGAAAAGCAAATGAACACTTACAAGGGATGTCCAGTAAGACTTAGCGCAGATTTCTCTTCAGAAACCATGGCGGTGAGAAGACAGTGGTATGATACAATTAGGAAACTGAAAGAGAAAAACCGCCAGCCGAGAATTCTTTATCCAGCAAAACTGTCTTTCAAATATGAAGGTGAGTATAAATTATTCACAAACAAAAAGAAACTAAGAGAGTTTGCAAAAAAGAATCCAACTTTGCAGAACATATTAAAGGAAGGCTTAGAACCTGAAAGAAAAAGACAGAACAGAGAGGTTTGGAGGAGAGTATAGAAGAAAGAATAGCAGAAAGGATAACCAAAGGGGAAAAAGAAAAACAAAAACAAGATGACATATGAAAACCAAAGAATAAAATGGAGGAAGTAAATAGTGCATTTACAGTAATATCATTGAATGTGAATGGATTAAACTCCCCAATCACAAGATACGGGCTGATAGAATGGATTTAAAAACATGAGCCATCCATATGCTGCTTAAAAGAAACTCACCTCAGACCAAGGGATACAAACTGACTAAAAGTGAAAGGTTGGAAAAAGATACTCCACATGAATAGTAACCAAAAAAGAACAGGGGTAGCTATACTAATATCAGACAAAACAGATTTTAAATGCAAAAAAGTTATAAGAGACACAGAAGTCCATTATATATTAATAAAAGGGACAATCCACCAGGAAGATAGAACAGTCATAAATATCTACACACCTAACCAGGGTGCCCCAAAATATATGAGACAAACTCTGGCAAAACTGAAGGGAGAAATAGACATTTCTACAATAATTGTTGGAGACTTCAACACCCCATTCACAACATTAGATAGAACAATTAGACAGAAAATCAACAAGGAAACAGAGAAGTTGAACAATATGATAAACAAGTTAGACCTAACAGATATATACAGAAAACTGTATCCAAACTCAGTAGGTTATACATTCTTCTCAAGTGCCCATGGATGTTTCTCCAGGATAGACCACATGTTAGGTCACAATGCAGCTCTCAATAAATATAAAAAGATTGAAATTATACAAAGCACCTCCTTAGATCATAAAGGAATGAAACTAGAAATCAATAATAGACAGGAAAAAAAGTGAATTTGCAAATGTGTGCAGACTTAACAACACATTCCTAAATAATCAGTGGGTCAAAGAAGAAATTGCAAGTGAAATCAATAAATATACTGGGACAAATGAAAACGAGAACACAACATATCAAAACTTATGGGAAACAGCAAAGGCAGTCTTGAGAGGGAAATTTATAGCCTTAAATGCCTATATTTTATAAAAAGAAAGAGCTAAACTCAAAGATTTAACCAAACAACTAGGGAAACTAGAAAAAGAACAGCAAACCAATCCCAAAGCAAGCAGAAGGAAAGAAATAATAAAGATTAGAGCAAAAATAAATGAAAATGAGAACAGAAAAAGACTAGAGAAAATCAACAAAACCAAAAGCTGGTTCTTTGAGAAGATAGATAAAATTGACAAACCCCTAGCTAGACTAACAAAGATAAAAAGAGAGAAGATGCAAATAAATACAATCAGAAATGAAAGGGGGGGATTACAAATGACCTTACAGAAATAAAAAGAATCATAAGAGGATATTATGAGAAACCATATGCCAACAAACTAGACAACCTGGATGAAATGGACAAATTTCTAGAAACTCATAACCAACCTACACTGACACAACAAGAAATACAAGAACTTAACAAACCAATCACATGTAAGGAGATTGAATCCCTCATCAAAAATCTCCCAACAAAGAAAAATCCAGGACCAGATGGCTTCACAGGTGAATTCTACGAAGCATTTCAAAAAGAATGAACACCAATCCTGTTCAAACTCTTCCAAAAAATTGAAGAGGAGGGAAAATTACCCAACACATTTTATGAAGCCAACATCACCTTAATACCAAAGCCAGATAAAGATTCTATAAGAAAAGAAAATTACAGGGCAATCTCTCTAATGAACATAGATGCAAAAATTCTCAACAAAATACTTGCAAATTGAATCCAACAGCATATTAAAAGACTTATACATCATGACCAAGTGGGATTTATTCCTGATATGCAAAGTTGGTTCAACATAAGAAAATCAATCAATGTAATACACCACATTAACAAGTTGAAGGGAGAAAAACTACATGATCATCTCAATCAATGCAGAAAAGGCATTCAACAAAATCCAGCATCCCTTTTTGATAAAATCACTTCAAAAGATAGGAATAGAAGGAAAATTCTTCAATATGATAAAAGGCATATATGAAAAACCCACAGCCAACATCATACTCAATGGGGAAAGGTTGAAAGCCTTCCCTCTAAGATCAAGAACAAGACGGGAATGCCCACTGTCACCATTGTTATTCAATATTGTACTAGAAGTTCTAGCTAGGGCAATTAGACAAGACAAAAAAATTAAAGGCGTCCAAATAGGAAAAGAGGAAGTAAAACTCTCACTGTTTGCAGATGACATGATCCTGTACTTAGAAAATCCTGAAGTATCCACAACAAAGCTACTTGAGCTAATAAATGAGTTTAGCAAAGTGGCAGGATACAAGACCAACACACAAAAATCAGTAATGTTTTTGTACACTAGTACTGAACAACCTGGGGAGGAAATCAGGGGGAAAATTCCATTTTCAATAGCAACAAAAAGATTCAAATACCTAGGAGTTAATTTAACCAAAGAAGTACAGGACCTATATGCAGAAAACTACAAAACAATACTAAAAGAAATTTTAAAAGACTTAAACAAATGGAAAGACATTCCATGTTCTTGGATTGGAAGAATAAATATCGTGAAGATGTCAATCTTACCCAAACTGATTTATAGATTCAATGCAATACCAATCAAAATCCTAACAGCTTACTTTACAGGATTAGAGAAGGCAATTACCAAATTCATCTGGAAGGGTAAGTGCACCCGAATAGCCAAAAGCATTCTAAAAAAGAAGAGCGATGTGGGAGGAATTTCACTGCCTGACCTTGAAACATATGACAAAGCTACAGTGGTAAAAACAGCATGGTACTGGCATAAAGATTCCACATCGATCAGTGGAATAGAATTTAGAACCCAGAAATAAACCCTCACCTATACAGTCAACTGGTTTTTGACAAACCTACCAAGTGCATGCTAACGGGAAAAAACGTCTCTTTAATAAATGGTGTTGGGAGAACTGGATATCTATACCCAAAAGAATGAAAGAGGACCCCTATCTCACCCCCTATACAAGAATCAACTCAAAATGGATCAAAGATCTAAATATAAAAGCCAGGACCATAAAACTACCAGAAGAAAATGTAGGAAACATCTTCAAGACCTTGCAGTAGGTGGTGGTTTCTTGGACCTTACACCCAAAGCACGTGCAACAAAAGAAAAAGTAGATAAATGGGACCTCCTCAAAATTAAACACTTTTGCACCTCACAGGATTTTATCAAAAGGGTGAAAAGGCAGCCAACTCAATGGGAAAAAATATTTGGAAATCACATATCTGATAAGGGTTTAATATCCAGGATATGTAAAGAGATGTTACAACTCAACAATAAAAAGACAAACGACCCATTTAAAAAATGGACAAAAAACTTGAATAGACTTTTCTCCAAAGAAGAAATACAAATGGCAAAAAAAACCATGAAGAAATGCTCAACATCACTCATGATTAGGGAAATGCAAATCAAAACTACAATGAGATATCATTTCACACCTATCAGAATGGCCACTATTAAAAAGACAGAGAACTACAAGTGTTGGAGAGGATGTGGAGAGATAGGAACACTTCTTCACTGTTGGTGGGAATGCAGGATGGTACAACCACTATGGAGGACTGTTTGGCAGTTCCTAAAGAAGTTGGATATAGACTTGCCACGTGACCCTACAATACCACTACTGGGTATATACCCAGAAGAACTGAGAGCAGTGACACGAACAGACATCTGCACACCGATGTGCATAGCCACATTATTCACCATTGCCAAAAGTTGTAAACAACTCAGGTGTCCATCAACAGGTGAATGGATAAACAAACTGTGGTCTATTCACACGATGGAATACTATGCAGCTGTAAGAAGAAATGAAGTCATAAAGTATATGACAACATGGATGAACCTGGAGGACATTATGTTGAGCGAAGCAAGCCAGACACAAAAGGACAAATACTTTATGAATGCGTTACTATGAACCAAATATATTGTGTAACGTATTGTTTGATTCAAAAAAATTTTATATGTATCCAGTACATTTATTTATTTTTTTTTTCTGTTGTTTTAACAAATCAATTTTATTGATACATATTAATAAAGCATAAATCAATCCAAAGTGTACAACCACTGGTATTAGGTATAAGCACACAGGTGTGCATTCATCACATCAATCATTTTTAAAGAATTTTCATGATTTTTCTAAAATTGTTTTTTGTTTATTATTATTATTGGTATCCAGTACATTTAATTGACAAATGTATATATTTATTCATCCATGTTTACTTTTTCAGTTTTTAAGTGTTTATGTTTTCAATTATTAAGTGTACAAAATAAAGTAAAAAAGAAAAGTCTGGAAAATAGAAACTTCAAAAGAGAGAGAGAGAGAGAATTCTGAAAGCAGCAAGAGAAAAATGAGTCAGCACAAACAAGTGATCCTCAATAAGATTAAGTGCCAATTTCTCATCAGAAACCATGGCAGCGAGAAGGCAGTGCTATGATATATTTAAGGTACTGTATTAGTCAGCCAAAGGGGTGCTAATGTGAAATACCAAAAATGGGTTGGCCTTTATAAAGGGTATTTATTGGGGGTAGAAGTCCACAGATACCAGGACATAAAGCATTAAGTTTCTTCTCTCACCAAAGTTCACTGCCACATGTTGGGGCAAGACAGCTGCCGATGTTTGCCAGGGTTCAGGCTTCTTTGGTTCCTCTCTTCCCGGGGCTGCGTTTCTCTCTGGGCTTAGCTCCTCTGGTTCCTCCACAAGGTCAGCTGTAGACTATCAGGCAAACGGCCCACTTCTCTTCTCCTGGGGCCTTCTCTCCAACATCAAATGTCCAACATCAAAACTGCTTCTCAAAAACTGCTACTACTCTGTTCTTTGTGATGCCTTTTATATTCGATCCCCCCACCCACCAAGGGGTGGAGCTCAACGCCCTACTGACGTGACCCAGTCAACGCCCTAATCATAACTTAATCATGCCCAGATTAACAGATCAGTTTACAAGCATGATCCAATTATATTTTTGGAATTCATAATTACATCAAATTGCCAAATGGCTACAGGTACTAAAAGAGAAAAACTAA
This sequence comes from Tolypeutes matacus, assembly GCA_026826555.1. Taxonomy (NCBI): domain Eukaryota; kingdom Metazoa; phylum Chordata; class Mammalia; order Cingulata; family Chlamyphoridae; genus Tolypeutes; species Tolypeutes matacus. The sequence continues at coordinate 911,879 of JAKSZT010054514.1, forward strand.
TGGTGAACAATTCTTTATCCAGAAAAACTGTCTTTCAAAAATGGTGGAGAGTTTAAAATATTCACAGATAAACAGAAACTAAAACAGCCTGTCAACAATAAACCTGCCATACAAGAATTACTAAAGGGAGTTCTGCAGGTTGAAAAGAAAAGACAGAAGAGAGTAGATTGGAAGTGTGTGAAGAAATGAAGATTATCAGCAAGGGTAACTAAATAAGTAAATGCAGAACCCAATAGTACTGCACATATCAATATACAACTCTACTCTCTAATTCGTATAAGAGTCAGAATACAATTGAACAGGAAGAAAGCATATTTCCTGATAATGGGCATGCAAAATATAAAGTGGTAAAGTGAGACAAAAACAACATAAAAAGGGGAAACAGAAGGCCATGGGAGCAGAGAATGTGTATGCTATTGAAGCTAAGTTGATATATTTTCATATTAGTAGGTTATAGATTTAGGTTGTGCAATATAAACCGCAGGGTAACCACAAAAAAGTGTTTTAAAAATATACCAAAACAGAAATGAGAAACGAATCAGTCAGATACATCCAAAAAATATCAACTCTACAGAAAAGGAGGTTGCAATAAAAAAAAGAGAGAAAAAAAAATATGTCATATAAAAGCCGAAGGACAAAATGTACTGCCTTTACATTAATAACACTGAATGGTAATGGATTAAATTCCCAAATTAAAAGACAGAGATTGGTAGAATGGATAAAGAAAGCATGATCTATCTAAATGTTCTTTACAAGAAACTCCCCTAGACCCAAAAAGGTTGAAAGTGAAAGGATGGACAAAGATATTCCAAGCAAATAGTAACCAAAAAATAGCTGGGGTAGCTATACTAATATTGGACAAAAGAGAGTTTTAGTGAAATACAGTAAAGAGAAACAGAAGGACACTATATGTAAATAAAAGGGTCAAACCATGAAGAAGAAATGAGAATCATAAATAAATATGCACCGAATCATAATGCACCAAAATAAATGAGGCAAACACTGGAAAACTGAAGGGTGAAATAGACACCTGTATAATAATAGTTGGAGACTTCAGTACACCATTCTTATCAATAGATAGAATATCTAGACAGAAGATCAATAAGGAAACAGAGAACTTGAATAATATGATAAATGAACTAAACCTAAATTACATATATGGAACATTGCACCCCAAAATAGCAGGATATACATTCTTCCCAAGTGCACATGGTTCATTCTCCAGGTTAGACCACATGTTAGGTCACAAAACAAGTCTCTCTCAATAAATTTAAAAAGAATGAAATTGTACAAAGCATCTTCTCTAACCATAATGGAATTAAGTGAGAAATCAATAATAGGTGGAGAGCAAGAAAATCCACAAATATATGGAAGTAAAATAATACACTCTTAAACAATCAGTGGGTCAAAGAAGAAGTTGCAAGGAAAATACGTAAATATCTTGAGATGAAAGAAAACAAGAACACAATACATCAAAACTCATGGAGTGCAGAGAAGACAGTGCTGAGAGGTAAATTGATAGTCACAAACACATTTTAAAAAACGAATGAGCTAAAAAAAACAAACACCTAACTGCACACCTGGAGGAACTAGAAAAAGAAAACTCATCCCAAAGCAAGCAGAATGAAGGAAATAACAAAGATCATAACAGAAATAAATGAAATTGAGAATGAAACACAATGGAGAGAATTAACAAAACCAAAAGTTGGTTTTTGTAAAGATCAATAAAATTGACAAACACTTAGCTAGAGTGACAAAAAGAGAGAGTAGACACAAATAAATAAAATCAGAAATGAAAGGGAGGGACACTACTACTGACCACACAGAAATTAAAGCATCATAAGAGGATATGATTAAAAATTGTATGCCAAGAAATTAGACAATCTAGATGAAATGAAAAATCCGTAGAAACACACTGACAACCTACATTGACTCTAAAAGAAATAGAAGACCTCAACAAACCAATTACAAGTAAAGAGATTGAATCAGTCATTTTAAAATACACCCAACAAAGTAAAGCCCAGGACTAGTTGGTTTCAAAGATGAATTCTACCAATCACCAATCATTCCAAGAAGAATTAATATCAATCAGAGGGGCAAAATGGTGGCAGAGTAAGGAGCTTCAAGAGTCAGCTCATCCTACAGTGCAGTTAGAATTTCCAAGAGCTATCTAAAGCACCTGTTTGGGGGGCCCAGGAGACCAGAAAAGCATCCCGCAGCATCCTTGGAAGAATGGAAGGAGGAGCCTGCGCATCTGCAGTGAAGATTCATGAGTAGAGCACTCCATGCTGCAGAGGTCAGCACCCATCCACCACTGGTGGCACAAGGCGCCTTGGGAGCTATTTCCTGGCTGGACTTGGAGGCTCCATATCCCCAAAATAGAGGAGGAAGAGAGAGTTGGGCGCCAACTTCAGCTACTGATTGGAAAATTCAACTGGTTAAAGTCCAATCCTAAGAACAGCTAAAGTTTGGACCTGTCAAAGCTGGTAACCTCCATTTTAACTCCACCCCCAGCATAAAGTATAGCAGGGACTGGCTTCTTAATATCCAGGTCAGATTGAGCCCTAGCCTAAGCTTCAGCCCTGCCTCTGGCAGGGAGGAAGATAGGGGGACCTGCACTAGCCTCTCCAAGCAACTGTAGTCACTTTTAGCAAGCACAGACTAGATTGTTGGGCACCCATGTGGCTATATCACCGCCCTCAATAGGACAGGAGGGTGGCGGTGTTTTCCCAGCTTCTCCAGGCAACTGCAGGTACTTTGGGCCTGCATGGACTAGATTGTTGGGCACTCCTCTGGCTCCATCTCCACCCCTGACAGGGCAGAAGGAGGGATAGTGCTCCCTCAGCCTCTCTGGGCAATTAAAGAAACTTTTGGCCCACATGGACTAGATTAGTGGGCACACCAGTGGCTCCATGCCCACACCTGACATGGCAGGTGGAAGGACCATGCTTCTTCAGCCTCTTTGGGAAGCTGCAGCCACTTTTGGCCCTCACAAACTGGACTGTTGGACAGATCTATGTCTCCAATCCTACGCTTGAGAGAGCAGGAGGAGGGACAGTGCTCCCTCACCCTTTCCAGGCAACTGCAGTCACTTTCAGCCTGCATAGACTAAATTGTTGGGCACACCTGAGGATACATACCCATCCCTGGCAGGGGAGGAGGGAAGCTGGTGCTTCATCAGTCTATTTGGGAACTGCAGTCAGCTTTGACCTTCATGGCTTAGTTTACTGCACACACCTGGGCTCCATCCCCAACTCAGGCAGAGGAGGAATGTGTGTGGAGATTCAACAGTCTCTCCAGGCAACTACAGACAGTTTTGGCTTGCATGGCCTGGATTACTACAATGACAGAGGCTCCATCCCTACTCCTGGAAGGAGAGAAGAGGTGGGAGAAGCCTCATCAGTACCTAGGCCAATGTGGGTAGCTTCAGCCTACATGGCTTACAGTACTATATAAATCCTCAGCTCCAACTATGCAACTAGCAAGGGAGAAAGGGCAAAAAAAAAGATGAAAAAGAGCTGAAAAATTCAAGTTGGCTAAACACGAGCCACTATAAAGTTCCAAATTAAGTTGATCTAACTATCAAATAGGAGTGGTAGCACAAAGCCAATCAAATAGAAAGCCATAGTAAAAAGAGAGAAACTTCACCCAGAATAAATACATCTAGTAAATCTGATGTCAAGGCATGAACAAAAAATTACAATCCATAACAAGAAACAGGAAGACATGGCCTATCAAAGGAACAAGCTAAGCCTCCAGATGATGTAAAAAAAGTTGAAACACCTAATCACAGATGTTCAAAGAAATCACATTAATAAATTCAATGAGATGGCTAAAGAGATTAAGGATATTAAGCAGACACTCAGTGAGCATAAAAAAGAATTTGAAAGAATACATAGAAAAATAGCAGATCTTATTGAATGAAAGGCACAATAAATGAAATCTTAAACACACTGGGATGCGAATATTCTCATTGTCCTGATTTTGTGATAATCTGGGTAAGCTAAACATTCGCTATATTAGAAACCATGCATGTGTCCCCAGACCTAGTTTTTCTTCCTAAGTCTGATTTTTAGAATGCTGGTGATAAACCAAGCCTGATTTATTATATGAACATCCTGTATGGGAAATGACTATAACTCTAGGTATCGATGGTCAACCTTAAAAGATATAGCAGGGGGGGTGGATGTGGCTCAAATGGTTGGGCATCTGTCTCCCATATGGAGGGACCTGGGTTCAGTCCCTGGGGCCTCCCAGTAAAAGAAAAAAAGAAAAATATAGAAGGTGCACAGGCCACCAGGCTCCATGTATAGGTGCACCACCAGGCCCCACCAAGCCATGCAGCAAGATGATGACATAACAGGAGAGTAACACAAGGGAGAGCCAAGACGAGACATGCTGAAAAACCAGGAACTAAGGTAGCACAGGTGGTAGGACGCCTCTCTCCCACATCAGAGGATCTGAGGATCAAATCCCGGTGAAGACAGGAGGAGAAGGATGAGAAGCAGAGGGCAGGAAACAGACACAGAGAATTGCCCAGCAAATGGACACAAAAACAGCAAAAACGGTGGGGGGGAGTAAAAATGGTTAAAAATAAAGCTTTTAAAAAAACATACTGGGGGCATATAAGAGCAGATTTGAAGAGGCAGAAGAAAGGATCAATGAGCTTGAAGACAGGGCCTTCAAAAGTGAACACACAAAAGAACAAATAAAGAAAGAATAGAAAAAATTGAAGAGGGTCTTAGGGAATTAAATCATAGCAAGAGATGTGCAAACATACATATCATGGGTGTCCCAGAAGGAGAAAAGAAGGGAAAGGGGTCATAAGGAATATTTGAGGAAATAATGGCAGAAAATTTCACAATTTTATTGAAGGATATAGATATCCATGTACAAGAAGCTCAACATACTCCAATCCAAATAAATCCAAATACAGATACTCCAAGACACATACTAATCAGAATATCAAATGCCAAAGATAAAGAGAGAATCCTTAGAGCAGCAAGAGAAAAGTGACTCATCACATATAAGGAATGCCCAATAAGATTAAATACTGATTTCTCATCAGAAACCATGGAGGCAAGAAAGCAGTGACATAATATATTTAAGACACTGAAAAAGAAAAAGTGCCAGCCAAGAATCTTATATCCAGTAAGACTGTCATTCAAAAAGTAGGACAAAAGTTTAGAATATTCAAAGATAAATGGAAACTGAAAAATTTTGTAACCAAGAGACTGGCCTTGCAAGAAATACTAAAGGAAGTGCTACAACCAGAAAAGAGAAAGAGGCTTGCAAAAGAGTCTAGAAATGAATATTATACCAGTAAAAGTAACTGAAAGTATAAAAAGACTGGTGAAAATAAGATATGACAGATAAAACCCAAAGGTCAAAATGGGTGAAGTAAGAACTACCTTCATAGCAATAACATTGAATATGAATAGATTAAACTACCTAATCAAAAGACACACACTGGTGGAATGGATAAGAAAATATGAGCAATCTATATGCTGTCCACAAGAGACTGGCATAAGACCCAAGGATACAAATAGATTGAAAGTGAAAGGCTGGAAAAAGATATTCCATGCAAGCAGTAAGAAAAAAAAACATGGAATAGCTATGCTTTTCTCTTATGAAATAGACTTTTAAAAGCAAAGCTGTTATTAGAGACAAGGAAAGACAGTATATGTTTATAAAAGGAAAAACTAGCAATCATAAATGTATATGCACCTAACAAGGATGCCCCAAATTACTTGAGGCAAACACTGGCAAAACAGAAGAGAGAAATAGACGTTTCTACAACAGTAGTTGGAGACTTCAATACACCACTCTCATCATTGGATTGAACATCTGGGCAGAGGATCAATAACAAAACAGCAAACTTGAATGATATAATAAATGAAATAAACCAAATAGACCTACACAGAGCATGCACCCCAAAATTGCAGGATATACATTCTTCTCAAGTGCTCATGGATCTTTCTCCAGAATAGACCATATGTTTGGTCAAAAAGCAGATCCTGATAAGTTTTAAAAAGATAAAAAAGTATCCAAAACACTTTCTCTGATTATGATCAAATAAAGCTGGAAATCAACAGGCAGAAAAAGGGAAAATTCAAAAACATGGAAATTGGAAAACACATCTTTGTGTCAAAGAAGAAATTGCAAGAGAAATCAATAAATATTTCAAGATGAATGAAAATGAGAAGACAACATATTAGAACCTATACGATGTGGATGTAGTGCTGAGATGAAAATTTATAGCCCTCAGCGCTCACATTAAAAAAGAAGAAAGAGCTAAAGTCCATGACCTAACTACACAGCTTGAGGAACTAGAAAAAGAACAGCAAACTATTCCTAAAGCAAGCAGAAGGAATGAAATAACAAAGAGCAGAGCAGAAATAAAAGAAATTAAGAACCATAAAACAATAGAGAGAATTAACAAAACCAAAAGTTTGTTCTTTAAGAAATCAACAATACTGACAAACACTAAGCTAGACTGACAAAGAAAAAAGAGAAGATGCAAATTAAAAATCAGAAATGAAAACATGGACCTTACTACTCACTCCATAGAACTAAAAGAGAACATAAGAGGCTATTATGAACAACTATATGCCAACAAACTAGACAATGTAGATAAAATGGAAAAATTCCTAGGAACATACAAACAACGTGCCTGATACTAGAAGAAATAGAAGACCTCAACAAACCAATCACAAGAGATTGAAACAGTCATCAAACAACTCCCCAAAATAAAAAGCCCAGAACCAGATGGCATCACAGTTTAATTCTACCAAGCATTTAAAGACAGTTTAATACCAATCTTACTCAAACTCTTCCAAAATCTGAACAGGAAAGAACACTAGCAAACTCATTCTATGAAGCAAACATCACCCTAATAACAAACCCAGATAAAGATATTACCAGAAAAGAAAATTACAGATCCATTTCCCTAATGAATACAGATGCAAAAATCCTCAACAAAATTCTTGCTAATCAAATCCAACAACACATTATAGGAATTATTCATCATGATCAAGTGGGTTTATACCAGGCATGCAAGGGTGGTTCAATGCAAGAAAATCAATCAGTGTAGTACACATTAATAAATCAAAGGAAAAAAATCACATGAACATCTCAATTGATGAAGAAGAGACATTTGACAAAATACATCCTTTCTTGTAAAAACACTCCAAAAGATAGGAATTGAGGGAAACTATCTCAACACCATAAAGGGCATATATGAAAAATCAGAAGCTAACATTGTACTCAATTGTGAAAGACTGAAAGTGTTCCCTTTGAGATAAGAAATGAGACAAAGATACCCACTGTCAACACTGTTGTGCAATTTAGTGCTAGTGGTTCTAGCTACAGCAATCAGGCAAGAATAAGAAATAGAAAGCATCCAAATTGAAAAGGAAGAAGTAAAACTTTTGCTATTCACAGATGATATGATCTTATACCTACAAAGCCCCGAAAAATCTACAACGAAGCTGCTAGAGCTTATAAAGGATAGTAGAAGACAGTTTGGTGGCTCCTCAGGAAGCTAAATATAGAACTGCCAAATGAGCTGGCAATCTCTCTACTGGGAATATATCCGGAAGAACTGAAAACTGTGACATCAACAGACATATTTGCACACTGATGTTCATAGCGGTGTTATTCACAATTGCCAAAGGATGGAAACAACGGAAGTGTCCATCAACAGATGAGTGGATAAACAAAATGTGGTATATACATAAGATGAAACACTATGCTGCTGTAAGAAGAAATGAAATTGAGACATATATGATAACATGGATGAGCCTTGAGGACATTATGCTGAGTGATATAAGCCAGACACAAAAGGACAAATATCATATAGCCTCACTAATATGAACTAAATATGAAGAATAAACACATGAAGTTAAAACCTAGAGTATAGGTTACTAGGAGATAGGATGACAGCAAAGAAGGGATATGGATGGTTAATATATATAGAATTTTTAATTAGCTTGACTCTAAAAGTGTAGAAATGGATAGAGTTGATGGTAACACATTATAGTGAGTATAACAAACACTGCAGGTTTATCAATGGGTTTGTGACTGAAAGGAGTAGTCTCGGGATGTAAATGTCAATTGAAAGAAAGCCAGAGAATAAACTAGGGACTGAATAACATAGTGAACCCAGAGGTGGATAAGGATTGTGGCTAATAGTACAATTGCAATAATGTTCTTCTATGACCTAGAACAAATGTACATCACTATTACAAAGTGCTAAGAATATGGTGATGCATGGGAAAAATAAAATTAATGAAATTTATGGACTATGGTTAACAGCAGTATTGTAATATTCATGTATCAATGTGAAAGAAAGTACTATATCAATGCTAAGGGTCAATAATAGGAGGATATGGGATTTTTTTCATTTGGACTAAGGAAATGTTCAAAAATTTACTGAGACTGTACCTAAATGCCTGATGAATATGGTATCTTTTCTATTCTAGATCATATGCAGAGGGATAGCAAACATGTTAAAAGTCCTGGTAAGCTTAATTCATTTTCTAAGTAGTCCATGAATGTGCCTATTAGTTAAAGGAATGGGTCTCTTAAGTTCTGTCTTTATTTTGTTTGCCATACGCTTGTCTTGTTGCCTATACTGTCTTTGTGAGTTTATGTCTAGGACAGTGCCTCTTCATACCTCTCCTAGCTGTCCTAAGAATAACCACTGCTATGGGAACTGGGGTTGGCAGTTTATACACAAACCCAGCAGGTCTACCACAATCTCTCCCTAGAGTTAGCCAACAGCATAGAAGAACCCAAGGAAGAATGCTGTTTCCCATCAACTTTGGAAGGATGCAGCCTCTGAAGGTACCTGGCCTTTCTCATTCTCTTGGTCCAGTATGTCATAGCTGGCCCTTTGGGCCTGATCACCACCATCCTCTTTATCCTTTTAGTGGGACCATGTATCTGCAAAATTCTAATTAAGTTTATTTCTTACAGAATCAATGCCTTATTAGTCATGTAGGGATTTCATCCAGTTCCAACCAGGGTGCCAGACCTGTCTTCCTTCAACCTCAAGAGAATAGCCAGAGAAGTTTATGCCCTGTCAGGTAGAAAATACCACCCTAACCAGCAGGAAGCAACTACAGAAAAATGATCATTGCCCCTCAGCACCCCCTTAAGAATGAGGGCATGAACTCTTTGAGGAGGGAGTTGAGGCAGGTTAGCCAGGAAAATGAGGAGAAGACAAGTCACAACTTGGCCAACAGACAACATGTCCACAAGATCCCGCTAAGGCCTTGACCTTAACCTTGAGGTCTCAGACTCTCTTTCCAGAACCTCCCCTTGGCCCTGGATATTCCAAACATTCCACACCATAGGCCCCCACCATTGGTAGGGCAGCCAATAACAGCTGGGGTCCCTCCCCTTAGCATTAGCAATTGGGAGGAATAATTAATAATTTAAGAGCTGTTCTCTCCGCCTAGAGGAGCCTGCACCAAATCTCGGAGCGTATTTCTGTCCTTCTCTCCCATTTCTCAGCAAGCTCTGTTCTTTTCCACCATTTCACAATAAAATCTTTTTATTGGCCTAACTAAAAAAAATATTTACTGAGGCAATTTACTGCACAACTCTGTGTTGAAAGTGAGAGCCACTGAGTGTACACTTTCGATGTATTGTACAAAGCATGGTACTGTATAACACGTGAATCAAGTGGTGGAAGATGGACTGTGATTATCAATACAAATATGATTGTGTTCTCTCATGAACTATAACAAATGTGCAATAATAATACATGGTGTTAACAATGGGGGGTATTAGGTTATGCAATGAAAGCCCCTTAAGCGGGAGCATGACCCCAAACCCCTGGCTCCACCATGAGCCGAGCTGGGAGCCTTGGGCAGGATGGGGACAGGTGGAAACCTGTTTTCTCTCCAGCTCGGATCTAAGCTGACTATAGCTCCTTCTGGTTGAAACATGGAAAATTTGGAGGAAGATGTAAAGTTTATTGTGGATGAGAACTTGGACTTTGGAAGGCCTGCCAGCCGAATGCCACTCACCAGCCGCAGTGTACCACCTGGCAAAGGTGGCCTAACTCCAGATCCTCTGTCAACTCAGAAAGGGCTTCCAAGACCAAGTGCTTCAAGGCACAGAGTTCCTGTTTCCCAGCGACCACATCTTCCTGTCACTAGTGCCACTCGCAGCAATCTGCAGCCACCCCGGAAGGTTCCAGGTCCAGGATCCACCAGGTAAAGAGATCAGGACAGCAAGCGAGAATCCAGTAGCAAACCACTACAGTCACTTCCCGGAATTGCCTCTACCCGCCCTCTCGAGCCCTCTCATTGGCGTAGACCCTGACTCCAGCAGATTCTGGCCAAGGCACAGGAGGAAGAGTCCCTGCCAGGGCTGCTCCCCCCAGGAGCAGAAGTCAAGGGAGATGGGGTGGATTAGGGTTGAGCTGGAGGGGAGTCCAATTCTCTGGGTTGAAATATTAGGGAAAAGAGGGGGCCTCCTGGCAGTGAAATTAACCAATAGAAAACGAGAAAGGCAAAAATAAACAAACAAATAAATAAATAGATAATGGCGGTTATTGAAAAAATACCAAATGTACACTACAGACTACAGTAGTGGTAATAGTCTGATGATATTCTTTCAGATCTTGTAACAAATATTCCACAACAATTTAAGGTGTTGGTGGAAGGTTGATGTATCAGAATTCTGCAATTATGCATGATTATTTTGTAAGCTCACAACTTCTCTAATTAAAATTATGTCTTCAAAATAATACCAATCCTGCTCAAATTCTTCCAAAAAATTTTATAGAAGAGACCACTACCTGACTCATTCTATGAGACAAATATCATCCTAATACCAAAAGCCAGATAGGCATTAGAATTGTTCTGCAGGATCTTGCAATAACAAATACAGGCCATTTTAAACTTCATCAAAACTAAAGAAATTGTATGATCCAAAATGTAAACCATAATGTGAATCATGGTTAGAAGCAATGCTTCAATATACGTACATCAATTGTAACAAATGTACCATTTGCATGTAAAATGTTAACAGCTGTATTAGTCAGGGTTCTCTAGGGAACAGAATCAACAGGAGTTATCTATAAATAGTATGAGATTTTATAAGATTCTCTCATGTGACCATGGGGATGCACAAGTCCAGGTTCCACAGGCAGGCTGCAAACCAGGGGCTCCGATGAAAGTACAATGAAGGTCCTTGATGAGTTTCCGGGAGACGTTGGCTGTCCAAAGACGAGCTGGGAAATTCTCTCTGAATGCTGAAATCACTTTGCCTTTTAAGGCATTCAGCTGATTGGATAAAACGATTGCTAATGGCAATCTCCCTGGTTGATCATAGATGTAATCAGCCATCTATGCAGTAAACTCACTGATGACTAAAGCCCATAAATGTCCTTGTATTACAATTAGCCCAGCGCTTGCTTGACCAAACAGCTGGGCACAATTACCTGGCCGAGTTGACACATTAGCCTAACCATCATAATAGGAGAGAATGGAAAAGGGGAGGGCATTGGGTATATGGAATATCCTATATATTCTATGTGACTTTTCTGTAACTTAAAGGTTCTTTGAAGATAAAATGGAAAAAATAAGATACTGGGGGAATATACAGAAGAAATTGTCACTGTACATACAAGACAACAGATCTTACAGTGACAAAAGACACAATGTCTAAAAATGTTTTGTGTTGTTTCAATCTTTTTTGTATTTTGTTTGTTGTTTTTAAAACTATTATTTCATTTTCTTATTAATTTATTTGGTATTTTTGTTGGCTTCATTTTTGGAGATGGTTTGGGTCACAGAAGGGTCACAGTTGTGGCAGGGGAGGATCACTGGTGTAGGATGTCGGTGATAGGGGGATGTGGGGAGGGGTGCACCTGGGGCAGGCCTCTAAGGCATATGAATATGTTCAAGTGGTCATGGGGCATTGTCGTGGTAGGTGGAGACCCACACAATAACTGAAAGAATATTGAATTCCCATACTGGGGAGTCCTGCTACATTCTCTAATAGAATGGCAAGAATCCCCTGAGAACAAGGGCAGTGCCTAGTGAAGAAAGACAGATCATTATGCCAGGCCCTTGATATTGATGATTGTATTTATGAACCTTTTCTTGTGAAATTGAAACTTAGCCCAGTGTTATATATTGCCTAAGAGTTAACTCCTGAAATCCTACTTGTTGCTCAAATGCAGCCTCTCTATATGCAAAACTCAGCATACAAGTGCACTACCTTCCCCCCAGCATGAGACACGACTCCCGGGGATGAGTTTCCCTGGCACCAATGGATTATTATCAAATGTCAACTAGCAATGCATCCAGAAATAGACCTTGACTGAAAGGGGGAAATATTAAATACAAATGAGTTTTTATGGCTAAGAGATTTCAAAGTGAGTCAGGAGGTCATTCCAGAGGTTACGCTAAAGCACGTCTCAGCAGGCTCTCATTGACTGCCACAGTAAACAGTGCCTCAAACAGTAGGGATCCTGAGGGCTCTAGAGACATCCAGACACTGTAAGCAGGGCAGACAAGCTCAGGAATTTGGCACCCGGTCAGTGGGCCTTACTCTGGAATTTATGCTCCCAGTGTGACAAAGTTGAACTCAATTGTGGTTTCCCTACATATGGCTCTTCTGCTCCTTTTATTTGAACCTATAAGTAGCACTATACTTTTAAATATATGTCCCAGAGACTTGAATCTTTGGTCTGCTCATGTGCCAGTTGAGCCCTGAATCTCACAGAGTTGCAACACCTACTCTCCAGTTCACTGGACTCACCCAGGACAACTAATAGATGATGATGGACAACAACCATCCCAAGGGACAGAGAGTGTCTGCAACTGCAAGCAAGATAGTTCCACCCATCTGCCCCATGGGATATAAGCCCCCTCTCAATTAGAAGCAGAGTGGGCATCACTATCCCGAAATCCTCAAGATTGGGGAATGAGTAATGGACTAAAGTAGACTTATTATTATCCTACTATAGACTTATTATTATTCTAGCAATGAAAGAACTTTTATCATTGATATAAAGACAATGGCCACCAGAGGTTCTGATGGGATGGAGAAGGAAGAATAGGTGTAATATGGGGGCATTTTCAGGACATTGGATTTGTCCTGCATGACATTGCAATGATAAATACAGGCCTTTATATATTTTGTCATAACCTACACAATTGTGAGGGATAGAGTGTAAATTATAGTGTAAACTATAGTCCACATCAATTCTAACAAATGTACCACACTAATGAATGATGTTGTTAATGTGGGAAAGTATGGGAATCCCCTTTATTTTTATGTAACATTTATGTAATCTAAAGCTTCTTTAAAAATAAAAAATATAATAATAAAAGATACTACAAGAAAGGAAAATCACAGAACAATTTTTTATAAATACAGATCCAAAAATCCTCAACACAATACTTGCAAATTGTATCCAACTGCACATTAAAAGAATTATACACCATGATCAAGAGGGTTTTATCCCAGGTGCCCAAGGATGGTTCAAAATAAGATAATCAAATACACCACATTAACAAAATGAAGGGAAAAGTCACATTATTATCAGCATTGACCCAGAAAAGGCATTTTACAAAATTCAGCATCCTTCTTGATAAAGAAACACTTAGAAAATAGGAATTGAGGGAAACTTCCTCAACATGACAAAGATGATATATGAAAAAACCCACAGTTGACATTATACTTAATGGTGAAACACTGAAAGTTTTCCCTCTAAGATCTAGAATAAGACAAGGATGTCCACTGTCACTACTGTTATTTAACATTGTACTGGAAGTTCTAATCAGAACAGTTGGGCAAGAAAAATAAATAAAAGGCATCCTAATTGGAAAAGAAGAAGTAAAACTGTCACTATTTGCAGATGACATGATCCTATATAGCAGGGGTTCTTAACAACGAGCCCATGAGCTTGAATTGAAATTCAAAAAATATATTATTCTTGTGGGGACGTGTTGGTGCAGGTGTGATATATTCATTAAATAATGCACAGTATAGTGTGGACTTAGAAAGGGGTCTATGGTTTTCACCTGTCTGGCAAAGGGGTCCGTGGAATAAAAAAGGTTAAGAACCCCTGCTATATAGAGAATGTCCCTTAAAACTTACAACAAAGCTACTAGAGCAAATAAAGGAATTCAGCAAATTTATCTGGAAGGGTAAGGGCCCCCGAATTGCCAAAAATATTTTAGCAAAGAAGAATGAACTTGGAGGACTCTCACCTCCCAACTCTAAAGCATTTTTCTTAACTACAGTAGTAAAAACAACATGGTACTTGCATAAAGATAGACAGATTGACCAATGGAATTGAACTGAGAGTTCAAAAATATACCCTCATATCTACAGTCAAGTGATTTTTGACAAAGCTATCAATCTCACCCAGCTGGGTCAGAACCATCTGCTCAATAAATGGCGCTGGGAGAACTGGATATCCATCACTAAAAGAAAGAAGTAGGACCCCCATCACACACCATATCCAAAAATTTAACTAAAAATAGATCAAGGACCTAAATATGAGAGCTGGAAACATAAAATTCCTAGAAGAAAATGTAGGGAAATGTCTTCAGGAGCTTGTGGTAGGTGGTGATTTCTTAAACATTACACCCGAAGCCCAAGCAACAAAAGAAGAAATAGACAAATGAATCCTCCTCAAAACTAAACACTTCTGTGCTTTCAATTTCCTTTGCTAAGGTGAAAAGGCAGCCTACTCATTGTGAGAAAATTTTCAGAAACCACATATCCAATAAGGGTTTGATCTCCATGTTATATAAAGAGATCATGCAAATCAACAATATTTCAGCGGGCCTTAATTTGGCATTTATGCTCCCCAGTGTAACAGAGTTAGAATCATTTATAGTTTCCCTGCACGTGGCTCTTCAGCCCCCTTTATTTGAACCTATAATTAGCACTATACTTGTTAAATATATGTCCCAGAGACTTAAATCTTTGGTCTGTTCATGTGCCAGTTGAGCCCTGAATCTCAGCAGAGTTGCAACACCTACCCTCCAATTCATTGCACTGACCCCGGATAACTAACAAGGAGATGATAATGGACAATGCCCATCCCAAGGAACAGAAAGTGTCTGCAACTACAAGCAAGACAGTTCCATCCATCTGCCCCTTGGGATCTAAGCCCCCTTTCAATTAGAAATAGAGTGGGCATCACCATCCCAAAATCATCAAGACTAGGAATGAACAATGTACTAAAGTAGACTTATTATTATTCTACTATACACTTATTATTCTAGCAATGGAAGAACTTGTATCATTGATATAAAGGCAGTGGTTACCAGAGGTTGTGAGGGGAGGGAGAGGGAAGAATAGGTGTAACATGGGGGCATTTTTAGAACACTGGAATTGTCCCGCATGACACTACAATGATGGATACAGGCCATTATACATTTTGTCATAATATATAAAATTGTGCAGGGCAGAGAGTAAACTGTAATGTATACTATAGTCCACGGTTAGTAACAATGCTTCAATATGTGTTCATTAATTTTAATAAATGTACCACACTAATGAAAGATGTTGTTAATATGGGAAAAGGGGGGAGGGGGAGGGGGTGGGCATATGAGAATTCCCTATATTTTATGTAACATTTATATAATCTAAAGCTTCTTTAAAAATAAAAAAGACAAGCAACCCAATTTTTAAAAATATGCAAAAGACTTGAACAGACATTTTTCCAAAGAAGAAATACAAATAGCCGAAAAGCACATGTAAAGATGCTCAGAATCACTAGCTATTAGGAAAATGCAAATTAAAAATACAATAAGATATCATTTCATGCCTTACAGAATGGCCATTATTTAAAAAGTGTAAAACTATAAGTGCTGGAGAGGTGTGGAGAAATAGGAACACTCCTTCACTGTTGGTGGAAATGTAAAATGGTGCAGCCTCTGTGGAAGACAGTTTGGCAGTTCCTCAGGAAGCTACATATAGAACTGCCATATGATCCAGCAATCCCGCGACTAGGAATAAATTCAGAAGAACTGAAAGCAAGGATGCCAACAAACATTTGCACACTAATGTTCATAGCAGCATTATTCACAATTGCTAAAAGGTGGAAACAACCCAAGTGTCCATAAACTGATGAATGGATGAACAAAATGTGGTATATACATACGATGGAATACAATTCAGCTCTAAGAAGAAATGAATATGGGATGCATATAACAACATGGATCAACTTTGAAGATGTTGTGTTGCATGAAATAAGCCAGACATAAATGAAAAATATTGTATGGTCTCACTAACATGAACTAAACACAATGAGTAAACTCATGATATTAAACTATAAAGTATAGGTTACTAGGAGATAGAATGTGGGTTGAGAAGGTGGAGCTGATGCTGAATGTATGTAAAATATTTAATAAGGGGGATTGTAAATGTGGGGAAATGGGTAAAGTTTATGATAATACATTATAGTGAGTATAATCAATACTGCTGTTTTCAATGTGATTGTGGCTGAAAGTAGTAGTCTAGGGAGGATAATGGCAATTGAAAGAAAGCTAGAGTATATTCTAGTTACTGTATAGCATAACTAGTTCCTCTATTACAATGTGTTAAAAATATAGAGATACATGGGGAAATTTAAACTAATGTAACACGTAGACTATAGTTAACAGTAATATTGTATTATTTTTACAGCAATGGCAAAGAAAATATCAATGCTAAGGGTCAATAATGGAGTGGATATAAGGGGGATGGGGTTTTTCCTTTTGGAGCAATCAAAAGTTCTAAAATGGACTGAGCTGAGGACACCACAACTCGGTGATGAAACTGAGAGCCACTGAGTACACAGTTTGGATGGATTTTACAAGGCCGGGGGACCATATAACACAGCAAACCTTTTGGTAAATTGTGTGAATGTGACTGAGGTTAAAAGTTCAAATATGAGAACGTTCTCTCGGGAAATATAACAAATGTACAATAGTAATACATACATAATTATAGGATGGTTTGTGGGAAAAATACACCAAATATAAGCCATAGACTAAAGACAGTAATATTATGATGATGTTTTTTCATCATTTGTAACAAATGCGTGGCACAACAATGTAAGGTGTTGGTGGTGGGGTGATGTATAGGAATCCTGTATAGTATCCATGATTGTTTTGTTAACTAAGCACTTCTCAAATATAAATAAATAATAAATAAATAAACGCAATGAAAATAAACAGAAAGAATATGCTCTTAGCTTCAGGATAGTAGTTATTTCTTTGGAGGGAGAACAGACAGTGGTATAAAGGGAGCATCACCTATGTCTATAAAATCTTACTTTCTTAAATAAAATATTTAAAGCAAATGAAATAAAAATCATTAGTTTCTATACACTAGTAATGAACAATCCAAAGAGGAAATCAAGAAAAATTTCCACTTACAATAGCAACTAAAAGAATCTAATATCTAGGAATGAATTTAACCTAGGATGTAAAGGACTTGTACACAGAAAACAACAACATATTGCTTACAGAAATCAAAAAGATCTAAACAAATGGAAGAACATTCCGTGTTCATGGATTGGAAGATTAAATATTGTTAAGATGTCAATTCTATGCAAAATGACTTACAGATTCAATGCAATCCCAATCAAAATTCCAACAGCCTGCTTTGCAGAAATGGAAAAGCCAATTATCAAATTTATATAGAAGGTTAAGGGTCCCCAAATAGCCAACATCTTGAAAAAGAATAACAAAGTGATAGGACTCACACTTATGGACTTTAAAACATATCAAAAAGCTACAGTGGTTGTGGTGTTTAGGCTCACCCAGGACAACTAACAAGTAATGGTGCCCAGTTGTTTGGTCAAGCAAGCACTGGGCTTGTTGTAATACAAGGGCATTTCATTGGCTTTAATAATCAGTGAATTGATTGCATAGATGGCTGGTTACATCTGAAATCAACTGAGGAGCATGCCATCAGCAATGAGTGATGTCTCATCCAGTCAGTGGAAGGACTTAAAAGGAGAAGTGATTTCATCATTCAGAGAGAGAATTCCCCACCTCTACTTCAGATCGCCAGTGTTTCCTGGAGAATTCAATGCGGACCTTCATCAGAGTCCTTGGCTTGCAACCTGCCCTACAGAACTTGGACTTGTGCATCCTCACCGTCATGTGAGACAATTTTATAAAGTTTCATACTATTTACAGATATCTCCTATTGGTTCTGTTTCCCTAGAGAATCCTGACTAATAAAGTGGTCAAAACAGTATGGTTCTGGCACAAGAAAATATATTGACCAATGGAACCAAATTGAGAGCTCAGATAAAGACCCTCACATCTATGGCCAATTGATTTTTTGTGTGTGTGATCAAATATATGCTTTTTAAAAAATATTTTAAAAGATGCTTAGATTACATAAATGTTATGGCCACTTGATTTTTGATATGGCTGCCAAGTTCACTCAATGGGGAAAAATAGTCTCTTCAACAAATGGTGCTGGGAGAATTGGATATCCATTTGTGAAAGAATAAAAGTCTCTCATATCTCACACCATATACAAAAATTAACTCAAAATGGATCAAAGACCTAAATATAAGTATCAGGACTATAAAACTCCTAGAAGAAAATGTAGTGAAGCATGTTCAGGATCTTGTGTTATGCAATGATTCCTTAGACCTTACACCCAAAGCACAAGCAATGAAAGAAAAAATAGATTAATAGGACCACCTCAAAATTAAAAACTTTTGAGCATCAAAAGACTTTGTCACAAGTTTGTTGAGATTCAGGGCCCAACCGGCACATGGACAGCCCAAAGATTTAAGTCTCTTGGACATACAACTATTGACTCTAGTACTAACTATAGGTTCAAAGAGAAGCAGAGCCATGGGTAGGGAAACCACAACTGAGTCCAACTCTGTCACACTGGGGAGGATAAATTCCAAAGTAGAGCCCACGGGCAGGGTGCCAAAATCCTGAGCTGTCTGCCCTGCCTATAGTGTCTGGATGTCTCCAGAGCCCTCAGGGGCCCCATTATTTGTGGTAATATTTACTTTGGAAGTCAATGAGTTCCTGCTGAGACGTGCATAAGCATAACCTCTGAAATGACCACTTGACTCAGTTTGAAATCTCTTAGCCATATGAACTCATTTGTCTTTACACTTTCCCCCTTTTGGTCAAGGTCTTTTTCCAGTTTCATTGCTAGTTGGTGCTTGGTAATAATCCCTACTCTCCAGTTCATTGGACTCACCCAGGACAACTAACAAGGAGATGATGACTGACAACGACCATCTCAAGGAACTGAGAGAGTCTGCAACTGCAAGCAAGAAAGTCCCATCCATCTGCCACATGGGATCTAAGCCCCCTCTCAATTAGAGGTGGAGTGGGCATCCCCATCACAGAATCCTCAGGACTGGGGAATGGACAATGAACAAGAGCAGACTTACAGCTATTCTACTGTAGACTTGTGATCCTAGCAATGGAAGAACTTTTATCATGGATGCGGAAGCAGTGGCCACTGGAGGTTCTGAGGGGAGGGAGAAGGAAAAATAGGTGTAATTTGGGGGCATTTTTGGGAATTGGGAATTATCCTGAGTGACATTGCAATGACAGATCCAGGTCATTGTATATCTTGTAATAACTTGCAAAAATTGTAAACTATAATGTAAACTATAATCATTGCTTAGTGGCAATGCTCCAAGATGTGTTCATCAATTGTGGCAAATGTACCACACTAATGAAAGATGTTGATGTGGGAAAATGTGGGAGGGCTAGGGAGTGGGGCATATGGGAATCCCCTATGTTTTTTGTGTAACATTTATGTAATCTAAGTTTATTGAAAAAATTAAAAATAAAAAGTATAAAAAATAAGTAAAAGACATTACATTCCATTTATAATTTTAAAAAAGAATAGATGATGATGCTTAATGTATGTTGCATTTTTAATAAGGTTAACTGTAAAAGTGTGGAAATGAATAGAGTTGATGGTAATACTTTATAGTGAGTATACCTAACACTGCTGATTGATAAATGTGGTTTGAGCTGAAAGGTGTAGTCTGTGGACATAAATGTCAATTGAAAGGAAACTAGAAAATAATCTAGGGAATGTGTAACATAGTGATTTTGGTGGTGGATGAAGATTTTGGTTAATAGTATAAATATAAGAATGTTCTTCTTTGACAAAGTGCTAAGGATATGATGATACACAGGAAAATTACAACTAATGTAACTTATGGACAATAGGTATCAATAATATTGTAATATTTTACAGCAACGGCAAGAAGATATTATTTCAATACTAAGTGAAAATAAAACTATGGGATTTTTACTTTTGAAGTAATGAAAACATTCTAAAATTGACTGAGGTGATGATAGCACCTCTATGATGAAAGTGAGAGCCACTGAGTGTGCACTTTGAGTGGATTTTACAAAGCATGGGACTGTATAGTACAGGGAATCCAGTGGTGGATGATGGACTGTGGTTAACAGGACATTTATGAGAATGTTTTCTCTTGAACAAAAACAAATATATAATACTAATATAGGGTGTTAATAGTTGGGTGGGTTGGGGAGAAAATGCACCAAATATAAGATATTGGCTATAGTTAGTAGTCATATATTAATGATGCCCTTTCATAGTTTGTAACAAGCGTTTCACAACGATGCAAGGTGTTGGTGGTGGGGAGATATATGGGAGCCTTGTATGATGATATGCATGTTTGTTTTGTAAATTCACGAATTTTACTATACATTTATTGTTTATGTATGTTCATATATGAATGATGTACTTCAATAAAATTCATTTTAAAAATAATAAATAAAATTTTTTTAAAGATTTTGTCATGGTTTATGTTTCAGAACTTTGAAAGATATCATCCCATTTTCTTCAGCCATCCATCATTTCTTTTGACAAGTCAGATATCAGTCTTATTTTTGAGCATTTGCAGGTATAATGGCTTTTTTCCTGGCTACATTTAAAATATTCTATCTATGGTTTTCAGTAGGCACACACTATGATGTGCTTAAGTGTGATTTTCTATGCATTTATCCTGGTTCAAGTTATAGTTCTTCTTGTATTGGTGTTTTGATGACTTTTGTCAATTTTGGAAAAATTTAACCCATTATATTTTCAAGTATGACTTCTATCCCTCTCACTCTCATTTCTCCTTCTGGGATACTTATTACAAATATTTTATTACTCTGCCCCATATCCCATATGTTTCATTATCTTTTTTGTTATATTCATCTTTCTTTCCTGTGTGAGTCAATGTTATTTTTTCCTAACTTATCATCAGTTTCACTAATTCTCTCCTCAGCTTTGTCTTAGTTCCAATTAAATCAGTTCACTGAGTTTTTAATTTCAGTTATTGTATTTTTTAATTAAATTGTGTATTGGATTCCTTTTGGAGTAACTTCTTATTTTGGCATAAATTCAGGAAAAAAATAGTATTTTATAAACTGGAAAAGTACCATATACGTGAAAATTAAGTGATTTACAAAAGAAAACATAAGACTTTGTCACAAAAGTGAAAAGACCACCTACTTAATGACAGAAAATATTTGGAAACCACATATCCAATAAAAGTTTAGTATCCAGAATATATAAATAAATCCTACAGCTCAACAATAAAAAGGCAAACAACCCTAATAAAATAGTCAAAAGACTTGTATAGACATTTCTCCAAAGGGGATATGTAAGTGGATAGAAAGCACATCAAAAGATTTTCAATAAACATGGTTCTTCTGAGCCTTCTATTTGAACCTATAATTAGTACTAGAGTTGATAGGTATATATCCAAGAGACTAAAATCTTTGGGCTGTCCATGTGCCAGCTGGGCCCTGAATCTCAATGGAGTTGCAACATCTACTCTCCAGTTCATTGGACTCACCCAGGACAACTAACAAGGAGATGATGATGGACAATGACCATCCCAAGGAACTGAAAGTCTACAACTGCAAGCAAGAGAAGCCCATCCATCTGCCCCATGGGATAGAAGCCCCCTTTCCATTAGAGATGGAGTGGGCATCACCATCCCAGAAGCCTCAGGATTGGGGAATGAACTATGGACTAAAGTAGACTTTACTTATTGTGATTTTAGCAATGGAAGAAATTATATCATTGATGTGGAGGCAGTGGCCACTGGAGGTTCTGAGGGCAGGAAGAGGGAAAAACAGGTAAACTATGGGGCATTTCTGGGGCTTGGGAATTGTCCTGAATGACATTACAATGAAAGATACAGGCCATTACATATCTTGCCATAACCTACAAAATTGTGCGGGAGAGAGTGTAAACTACAATGTAAACTATAATCCAATGCTTAGTGGCACTGCTCCAAATTGATTTCATCAATTGTATGAATGTACCACACTACAAAGGATGTTGTTAATGTGGGAAAATGTGGGAGTTGTAGGGAGTGGGACATATGGGAATCCTCTATATTTTTATGTAACATTTATGTAATGTAAATATCTTTTTTAAAAAAATAATAATAAATATATTTTTTAAAAGATGTTCAACATCACTAGCTATTATAGAAATGCCAATCAAAACCAGTGAGATAGCATCTCACACCCACTAGAATTATTATATTTTAAAAAACAGATAATTACAAGTGTTGGAGAGGATGTGGAGAAATAGAAATGCTCATTCATTGCTGGTGGGAATTTAAAATGGGGCAGCCACTATGGAAGACAATTTGGCAGTTCCTCAGGAAAACTAATTATAGAACTACCATATGACCCTGCAGTCCTACTAGATATATACCCAGAAGAATTGAAAGCAGGGAGTCTAACAGATATTTGCACACCTGTGTTCATAGTGGCATTATTCACAATTGCCCAAAGATCAAGCAACCCAACTGTCCATCAACTAATGAATGGATAAATAAAATATGGTATATTCATTCAATGGAATATTATTCAGTGGTAAATAGGAACGAAGTCCTAATACATGCAACAACTTGGATAAAACTTGAGGATAGTTTGCTGAGTGAAATAAGCCAGACACAAAAGGACAAATATTTTATGATCTCACTGATATGAACGAATTTTCATATGTGCATAGTCAGTCAAAAGGGTGCTGATGCAAAATACCAAAAATTGGTTGGCTTTTATAAAGGGTATTTATCACAGTTCACACTGTATATATATATATATAAATAACATTTTTGTAAGCAAATACACATATATGCATATATATTTATATATCATTTTGCAAATGTTTGTATGTATTGTGAGAATTTTGATTTTTACCCATAATAAAAAAAATTAAAAAAAAAAAGACAGTAAAAAAAAAAAAAAAAAAAAAGGGTATTTATTTGCAGGTATAAAATTACAGGTACAAGCTCCTAAAGAGTCCAGTTCAAGGTACCATAAGAGGTACTTTCTCAGCAAATGTCTGTTGACACGTGTTGAAGCAAGATGACTGCCAATATCTGCGAGGGTTCAACCTTCCTCTTTCTTCTTAAGGCTCCGTGGGTCGTGCTTCTTCCAATCTCAGCTGTAGTCTGGCATAAGGTTTGTCTCTCAGGGCTTCTCAGCTGCTCTGGTCTCTTCACAAGGTCAGCTGTAAACTATCAGGTGAATGTCTCATTTCTTCCTGGGGTTCCAGCGTCAAAATCAAGTTCTCTCCTCTGCCTTGTCCTTTTCTGTGTATCTATTTCTCCATGTTTTTGATTGAGTGTCCACTTATATAGCCCACCAAAGGGGCTGGGACTCAATCCTGCATGCCCTAATGATGTGGTCGAATCAAAGCCCTAATCTTAATTTAATCAAGGGTATCTTGGCTGAATCTAATACAATCAAAGGGTATCACGCCCAGAGAAACAGACCAGTTTACAAACATAATCTCTTTTTGGAATTCATAAGTAATATCAAACTGCCACAATATGCAAACTCATAGAGTTAGAATCTAGAATATAGATTACCAGAGGATAGATTGGGTTTAGAGAAGGGGGAGTTGGTGCTTAATTTGTGCAGAATTTCTGTTTAGATTAAAGGTTTGGAAATGAATGGTGGTGATAGTAGCACATTATTGTGGATGTAATTAACAGCACTGACTTATATAGGCGAATGGGGTTAAGAGGGGAAACTTTTGGTCATATATGTTACTAGAGTAAAAATTAAAAATGAAACATAGGACTGTATAACACAGTGAACCCTATTGTAGACGATGGACCATAGTTAATAGTACAAGTATAAGAATGTTCTTTGATGAATTATAACAAATATGACACTGATAGAAGCTGTTAATAATAGAATGGTATTTGGGAAAATATATACCTACTATAAACTATGGATAGTATTTAATAGTACTATTTGAATAATCTTTCATAGATTGCAACAAAAAGTAACTACTTGTTGCAGTTTGATATTATTTATGAATTACAAAAAGAGATACAGAATATGTTTGTAAACTGGTCTGTTCCTCTGTGTGTGATACCCTTTGATTGTATTAAATTTAAAGGTTTGATGTTTACTTGATTATGTTAAGATTAGGGCTTTAATACAGCCATGTCATTAGGGTGTGGTCAGGGTTGAGTCCCAGTCCCCTTGGTGGGCTATATAAACGAAAACTCATTCAAGGAGAACACAGAAAAAAGATACACAGAGAAATAGAGAAAGTTCCATAGACATGGAAGAGGAGAGAACTTGTCAGCTTTGATTCTGAGGCACCAGGAAGAGAGATGAGCCATTTGCCTGATAGTTTATGGCTGACCTTGTGAAGAGAACAGAACAGCTGAGCCCTCCAGCCTACAGCTGAGATCATTTATGTAAGCAAATGCACATAAATGCATATATATTTATATATCATTTTACAAATATTGATATGTATTGTGAAAATTTTGATTTTTACCCACAATTAAAAAAAGAGAGAGAGAGAGAGAACTGTCATATGATTTGGCAATCCTACTACCAGTATTATATTCAAAAGAATGGAAAGCAAGGATGCAAACAGATATTTGCACACTGATGTTGATAGAAGCATTATTCACAGTTTCTAAAAGATGGAAATAACACAAGTGTATATCAACCAATGAATGGATAAACATAGTATGCAATACTGTTCAGTTGAAAGAAGAAATGTAGCAAGAATGCATACGACAATATGGATGATCACTGAGGACATTATGTTGACTGAAATAAGCCAAACACAGAAGGACCACTATTGTATGGTCTCATTAATATGAACAAAATATGATAAATGAATTCATAGAGTTAAAATCTAGAGTATAGGGAGTGGATGTGGCCCAAGCAGTTGAGCGCCTGCTTTCCACATGGAAGGAGCCAGATTCCATTCCCAGGGCCTCCTAAAACAAAAAGAAACAACAAGCAAAACAAATGAAAATACAATTTGGGAAAACTGATGTGGCTCAATGTTTGACCACTGACTTACCACATGTGAAGCCCTAGGTTCAATCCCCAGGCCCCTGTACTTCCAAAAATAATAAATAAATAAGTAGATAGATATATACTTAATTGCTTAATGTATGTAGAATTTTAATAAATTTGATTGTAATGTGTGGAAATGGATAGAGTCAATAGTAACACATTTATCAATTGCAACAAATGTACCACACTAATGAAGGATGGTGTTAATGTGGGAATGTGTGGGAAGGGTACGGAGTGCGGTATATGGGAATCCCCCATATTTTTATGTAACATTTATGTAATCTAAAGTATTTAAAAACAAATAAAAAATGTATTAATAAAAAAAAAAAGAAGCAGCAGCTGGGCTACGGAGTCTTAAGAGAAAAGAGGAAGGCTGAACTCTCACCATCTTCCTTCAACATGTGGCAACAAACTTGGGTGAGGAAGTAACCTTGAGTTGAACTCTTTAGGGCCTTGTAACTGTAAGCTTTTACCCCAAATAATTGCCCTTTATAAAAGCTAACAGATTTCTGGTACTTTGCATCAGTACCCCTTTGGCTGACTAATACAATACTGTCAAAAAATAGTATTGTTTGAAGAAAAATATATATGTCTGTCAATGTTTTTATTTAGAGATTAAGTATGGTTTAAGGTGATGTGTATGGCTGCCAAATTGACAAGGAGTGGACTGTAATGGTTAGGCTAATGTATTAACTTGTCCAGGTAATGGTGCCCAGTTGTTTGGTCAAGAAAGCAATGGGCTAATTACAATACAAGGGCATTTCATGGACTTTAATAATCAGTGAGTTGATTGCATCTATGGCTTATTACATCTACAATCAACTGAGGAGATTGCCTTCAGAAATGTGTATATGTATTCCAGACCAATTTGGTCAGACCCATGTGATCTCAAAATTGTTATAAATTTGTTATAATGATGATCTGGAACTAGAGCTAGGATCCCAAACTTTCTACATGACATGCCCTAAACATATTTCCAGTCTTAAACTGCTATCTACATCTGCTCAGGCCCTGGAGGAGGCTGTGGAATGGATGCTGCTCTGCCATCTTTGTAGAACCAACTTCAAGCCTGTTGGTTTTCATACAACTAAAACAAGTTTGTTTACTAAAAGCAGCAGCAGGCCTTGGTACTCTGGGCAAGTACCCAAACTAATTGCTGCAGATTCTTGGGAATGCTTAATAGAGATGACATGTGAGAAAGCACCTGCACATTGAGCAGGATTTCATTATATGGGGAAAGGAGAAAGGGCACCACAAACAAAATACACTACAACTGCTTTCCCCTCCTTCCCACCTGCGGGTTGGGGGAACTGGAGAATGGTCCATGAGAGAAGCCATATCTCTATACTTCTCTTTCATAATGACGGTGGTAAATCATGAAGCCTGGTATGGGGGCTGGGGGGAATAGCATTGTTGGTAGGTAAAAGGAATGTTGGCCAGGAAAGAAAGGGCCTGTTTTTCTTTATATATCTAAAACAGGACACACATATGCTTCTCCATCCCATGCCACTAACTCAGTGCCCAAAGGATATGAAACTTCATAATAACTTCAAGTAACTATTTTCACAATAGCAAGGCCCAGTGTGATTCAACCCAAACAGACATGCTCTAAGTAGCTGTTGCCCAATAAGTAGCCATTCTTCTTGGAGGAATCTTAAAGTAATGTGTATTTGCTGTCTTTTATCATCTAGATTCTAAATTTCAGAATCTTCACATTTCAGGGCTGGAAGGAACTTCAAATATTATGTTACTGAGAAGTCAAATTAAATAAGGAGAGAAAATTAACCACTGGTTAAGAAGCAATAAATGATCCATAAATATTTATATATTTGAACTAAAGTGAATTATGGTGGGTTATCAGGCTTAGGAACATTAAGTTGATAAAGAATGAAATGTGACTGTAACACATTAATTCTTGGTTTTCGTGTTCAGGTACTAAACTGGCTCCTCTACCACCTGTTTTCTGAAACAATTCTACAAAGGATATTGAAAAAGACTCAAGCATAATATTATAAAGTTCTTTGTTCTGGGATGCAATTCACCTGGGCCATGAACTGAATTCATTTATTTGTTTGTTGTCCACCCTGTCTTGGAATGTAATTCCTTCTCTACAAGATTTTTTCTACTATCTTTTAATGAGGGTGCTACTGATATTTGGGGTGGAACAATTCTCTCTTAAAAGATACCATCCTGCAATTTGAAGGACTTTTAACACATCTGGTTCCTGCCCACTAAATTCCAACAGCATGCTCCCCTCCTCCAGTAATTGTGCAACCAAAGAACCCATACACATAATATCAAATATTCCCTAGTAGGACAGTAACTCTCCTGGTTGAAAACAAATCTAACCTTCCCAGTTTGAAGACCCTTCTCCTTGTTGGAAAATCTGGGACACAAAATGAGAACTAAGTGTCTCTGCATTCTGTCTGCCATCTGTTAATTCTATACCATCTTCTCCAAACTGGGTGTCAAGTAAACTCAGGAATAATTTAAGTAGGGAGAATAGAGGGTGTGGAGAGTGATGGACACATATAAAAGAGATGACACTTAGACATTTAGGCATGTCAAAACAATAAGGAAAATTGGGTGGGTTCAGGTGCTATTCATTAAACAAACTTTTTAAGTACCTACTGTGTGCCAAGCACTGTGTTGACAAACAGCAGTGAACAAAACAGTCTTTTATCCTCAAGTAGATTACATTATTATGGGGAAATATTGACAATAAACAAGCATATATTGGGTGGTATGAAATATTGTGAAGAATGGTCAGAGAAGGCCACTATAACAAGATATTAGAGCAGATCTATGTTAGGTGGAGATAATAATATTCTATATGAAAGATTGTGGTGTGTTCTCAGGTGGAAGTAGGAAGGTGGTATAATTCCAAAGGAAAGTAACAGGATTTACTGGTAGATTAAATTTGGGATGTGCAAGATAGTAGTACAATATTACTGCAGGGCTATTGGTCTTAGTCACTGCAGGAAAAAAGAGAGAGAAGTGCTCTTTTCTGAGCTGAGAAACACTGCTGGAGGGGGAAGCTTATTGCTATTGGGCTTTTTCAGTTTTAGGAGAGGGTAGGTGACCAGGAATTTGGTTTGAGACATACATATGAGTGGAAGAAAGAAGTTAAGGCCAGATATATGAGAGTTGTCAACATATAGATCAGGGGTTCTTAACCTTTTTTTGTTGCCTGTCAGGTGAAATGAATACTACTATAATTTATTTATTGCATACATTCATAAGTGAAGGAAATGCTAGATTTCAGTTAGAGGTCAGAGAGAATAAAGATAAGTTGATTTTTTTCAATTCGAGCTCATGGACCCCATGAAATCTGGTTAAGAGCCCCTGGTTAAGAACCCTTGATATAGATAGCATTTAAATTCATTGAAGAGATCACCTAGGGAGAAAGTAAATTGAGATAAGAGGTCGTAGTACTGAGCCCAAAGGTACCCCAACACTTGGAAGGCAGGAAAAGAAATGGGTGAAAGAAGCTGAGAGTGGCCAATGAGATAGGAGGAGAGAAGAGAGAAAGGAGTGACAGGGGCCATGGGAAGACACAGTTTCAAGTAGGAAAGGAAAATAAACAGTTTCAGATGCTGCTGAAAGATTAGGTAAGATGAGGTATGAGATTGGACCATTGGATTTGAGAAAGTGGAGGTATTTGGCAAACTCGAAAAAGAAGTTTCAGTGGAGTGATGGAATTGAAATGCAATGGATGTGCAACAGAATAGGAAGAGAAAGGAGAAACAGTGAGTATAGAAAATTCTTTTGAGAAATTTTGCTGTAAAGAACAGAGAAATACTTAAGGAAGCAGAAGGGGAAAGTGAGGTCAACGGTGTTATTTTTAGTATTTTTAAGATATAAGATAGTACAGCATGTTTGTAGATAGATGGAAATGATTCAATAGAAAAGGAAAGGTTGATGATACAGGAGAGAGTGGTGAGAATTGTTGGAGTAATGCCCTTGAGTAGGCAAGAGAGAGTAGGATTCAAGACACAAATGTAGGGATTAGCATTAGTTAGAGAAACACATGGTTCAGAGAATCAGGAAGGAAAGTAGGTATATAAGTACAGATAATTGGAGGTAGATAGATGAGATGGGGAGAGCATTAGGAAGTTGCCTTCTGAATGCTTCTATTTCCCCTGTGAAAAAAAAATAGAGGAGGAGGTATTGGAAGTTTAAGTAGAGGAGACAATGTGCAGGAGTCATCAACTAAGACAGCGGGAGAGTGAATGGAAAGGGAAATATGAACACTGTTAGGCAAACTGAGGGCCACCTAAGGTCAGTGGCAATAAATCTAAAGAGCAACCAGCCAGGATAGTTGTATATTTGTCTCCAGCTATCTTCCTACATTTAGGTGCTTAGGTGCAGGCCCAGTATATACAAAGAGTTGAACACTCAAATTTATGATAGGGTGGAGATTGGGGAATCAATGGTTTCAGGGAAGTACAGGATTCCATGGAACAGGCAGGCATATCTGTTAAGTATCCTTGATAATATCCCATGTCAGTTAGTACATTCTCTCTATAGTATTCATCTTTGGGTGTGTATCCCTCTTCCTAACTTGAGGAAATATCAGAGACCTCTCTGGGTAGTGTCACAGGGTTCTTAGAATGACTCCCCTTTAACTTTATCATTGAGATTATCCACGTTTATTGTTCCCTCATTTCAATGTTTGAAATTCCTTCTAAGACAATACTTCAATGGTTCTACTTAGTTCAACCTGTGTAATTAATATTTCAGTAAAACACTTGGATAAGATCTGATAAAGACCAAAATAGCCAAACATGTTGAAAAAGTCTTTCCTTATATGTAGACATGTATAAAACCATCCAATAAAAATTAAACTGTCTCTTCTTGGTGTTTAGTTATCTTATGGTAACCATCACTGAAATATAGAGTTTGCAATAGTTGGCTCATCTGTGGCTCTGAAGAAAGGCCATTGACAACTATAGATGCCTCATCTGAAACTACTGTAGAAAAGGAGACTTTATCCATCATTTGATAGGATTGATGGCCTGACCTGGGTTTCAACAGGAAGAAGAAAGTGCTTAATAAGTCAATAAGTTTTGGGGAAAATGTTTAGAAAGCAACCTTGCCATCCATGTGGCCATTTCTCCAACACTATGACTCACAAAAGAAAACTTCAGGCATGCACTCAGTTATTTGCTCCCTTATTTGCTGAGTTTCACAAGGGGTAACATGAAATAGAAAAGAGTTTATATATTGTAGGGACTATATAACTGTAATTTTGGTGGTGGATGAAGATTGTGGTTAATAGTATAAGAATGTTCTTCCTTTACAAAGTGTTAAGTATGGAAAAATTACAACTAATGTAATTTATGGATTAAAGTTAACAGTAATATTGTAATATTTTTGCTGCAATGGCAAAGAAGATGTCAATTCTAAGGAACAAAAATAGGGTGTATAAGGGGGTAGGGGATTTTTGCTTTTGGAGGAATGAAAACATTCTAAAATGGACTGAGGTGATGACAGCACAACTTTGATGAATACGAGAGCCACTGAGTATACACTTTGAATGGATTGTACAAAGATTAGGACTGTATAACACAATGAGTCTTGTGATGGAAGATAGACTGTGGTTAATAAAGCAAATGAGAGCATTCTCTCATGAACTATAGCAAGTATATAATACTAATAAAGGGAGTCATTAACTGAGTGGGTTGGGGGTAAAATACACCAAATGAAAGATATTGGCTATAGTTAGTAGTAATGTTTTGATGATGCTCTTTCATAGTTTTTAACAATTGTTTCATAACAATGCAAGGTGGTGGTTGGGGGGTAATGTATGGGAGCCATGTATGATGATATGAATGTTTGTTTTATAAGTTCACAACTTATACAATGCATTTATTGTTTATGGATGTTCATGTATTAATGATAAACTTCAATTCTAAAAAGTTAAAAAAAATACCTCTCTTATTTGCTGAGTTTGGCAACGGGAAATATTAAATTAAAAAGAGTTTTTATGACTAAGATATTTCAAAGTGAGTCGGGAGGTCATTCCGGAGGTTACACTTATGCAGGTCTCAGGCAGTTTTCACAAACTGACACAGTAAACAAAGCCTCAAATAAGAGTGCTCCTGAGAGATCTGGGAATGTCCAGACACCATAGGCAAGCCACACAACCTCATGAAATCAACACCTCTTTGGCGGGCCCTATTTGGGAATATATGAAAATCTATTTCTCCAATATAACATAGTTCTACTCATTTATAATTCCCCTACTCATGATTCTTCTACTCCTTTTATTTGAACCTATATATTCAACCTATATATTCAGTATATCCATTAAATTTATTTCTCAGAGACTTAAATCCTTAGATTACTCATATGCCGGTTGAGGCCTGAATACCAGCAGAGTAGCAGCCAACTCCTACTCTCTAGTTCTTCAGGCTTGCCCTAGACAAAAAAATAAAGGATGATGATGGATATTTCATCCCCCCCCCAAAAAAAAAAGGAGTATCTACAACTGCAAACAAAACAAGCCCTTCCCTCTGCCCCATAATATCTAAGTTCCCTCTCAGCCTGAAACAGAGTGGACATCATCCCAAATCCCAAAGAGAGTAATGTAACCACAGACCAAAGTAGATTTTTGTTATTGTCGTTATTATCTTGTGTTAACGGAAGAACTTGTAATGTTGATACAAAGATAGTGGTTGCCAGGGGTTCAGAAGGGACAGGGAGGGATGAATGGATGGAACACAGGGCATGTTTGGGGTAGTGAGATTCTTCTGCATGATACTGCAATGATGGACTCATGAAATTATGCATTTGTCAAGGCCTATGTAACTGTACAGCACAAAGTATAAACCATAATTTAAACTATGGGCTTTGATTAGTACCAATGCTTTAATATTGGTTCATCAATTATAACAAATGTACAACATTAATCTAAGATGTTAATAATAGGGGAAACTATGTCTATGGGCGTGGGCAGGGGGAGAGGTTATATGGGAATTCCTTATACTTTGGTGTGACTTTTTCTGTAAATGTCCATCTAAAACTTCTCTAAAAATAAAGTATATTATTTAAAAAAAAAAAAAAAACCTCTCTTCCAAGTTGGGGCTTGAAAATAGAAAAAAGAAGCCAAGGAAGGGGACATTGAGACAAATGCAACCTTCTCCTTGATGTATCAGCTCCATCTGTGCTCGTATTTTAGCAGGGCAAGTAACACAAGTATAAGAACAACTCATTTTGGATGAAAGGCATGACTTACATACTATGAAATTTATCATCTTTTGTTTCACTCAACCCCTGTCTAGAATACTAAAAACTCACTATTGGATAGCCAGGCACAGTAGAAAGAGATCTGATTTAAAAAGAAAATAACAAAAAAAGATCAAATTTTCCTCAGTCTCTCAAAGTCTCTCCAATGCTCTCTGGTCTCTCAAAATTGCATAAGTATGCCCAGGTATTTCCAAGAGCTTAGCAAGTAGCACCCAAGGTAACTTATGCCTCTGAAAGTAAGATTTCTTTGTAGCTTTTCTATCATTGTTGGCACAGTCAACTCTGATGTCTTCATAGGCATAGTCACATTCCTGGACAGAACCTATCACAAATCCCTCTTCAGGAATGAACTGGAACCCATTATCAGACTCAAATAACTTCCTGTTCTCTCTTTGATGGTCTATTCAGGTCTTCTCTGAGGATGTTACCCATCTAATATCTGCTCACAATTAGACATGGCTTCAAAGTTTCACCAGGGAGTTCTTCATGAGCCTTCCAAGGCTGTTCTAATGATTTCACTTTCCCAGTTTCCTGCCCTTTATGAAAAGAATATTAACTCTACTTGACACTGCATCCCTTCTTCCTTCACTTTATGATAAGGTGTTATAACACCTTCACACTTCTTGGCACAAGATTGTTCATGGAAAAAGCCTATGGCCACTCCAAAGCAACCATCATAAAACAAAACTCTCTAATCTATGTTACAACTCACAAGAA
Source organism: Tolypeutes matacus (assembly GCA_026826555.1). Classification (NCBI taxonomy): domain Eukaryota; kingdom Metazoa; phylum Chordata; class Mammalia; order Cingulata; family Chlamyphoridae; genus Tolypeutes; species Tolypeutes matacus. The sequence continues at coordinate 945,199 of JAKSZT010054514.1, forward strand.
TCAGCAAACACCTTGAAATATACATGGAAAAGTAACATAAGAACAAAAGTGAGAGAACCATTGCTAATGACTGGGAAAGGCTGAGAAGGCTTCATGGGAAAGATGTCACTGATAACTCCTTTTGATTTGCTACTTTGGATCGCAGGGTTCCTGGCTCTGAGTATGGCCATGGTTCTAACCTGCCCCAGACAAAAGAGGCAGAGGAGTATTAAAGATGGTAGGCTTACTCAGAGCTGTGCAGAAAAGTTGAAGTGCTGCATTTGCTGGGTAGGGGCCAAGTCAAGAAAGCACAGCTTTCGGGAATCTGTGTAAGAAGCTCCTGGTACTCATCCTGGCCCCTCTCTCATCCCCTCCCCAAGGCAGTTTGGAGCCAGCTGGTGCTTCCATGATGAGTCTCTGACCTTGTTCCAGCTGGGAAAGACTGACTTGGGAAACTCCTCTCTTGCATACCTGAATTAGTCAGGGTTCTCTAGGGAAACAGAATCAACAGGAGATATCTGTAAATTGTATAAGATTTTATAAAATTCTCTCACATGACCATGGGGATCCACAAGTCCAAATTCCACAGGCAGGCTGCAAATCAGGGGCTCTGATGAAGGTCCTTGATGAGCTCCCAGGGAGACACTGGCTGTCTGAAGTCGAGCTGGAAATTTCTCTCTGAATGCTGAAATTACTTCCCCTTTTAAGGCATTCAACTGATTGGATAAAACCTCACTCACTGCTGGTGGCAATCTCCTTGGTTGATTGTAGAAGTAATCAGCCTTCTATGCAATAAACTCACTGGTGACTAAAGTCTATAAATGTCCTTGTATTACAATTAGCCCAGTGCTTGCTTGACCAAACAACTGGGCACAATTACCTGGCCAAGTTGACACATTAGCCTAACCATCACAATACCCCTGTCCCAGAATTTGAGCTCCAGGCAAAAGCAGCTTGAGACAGAAAAAGCTCTGTAAGAAACAATTGAGGCAAGTGGCCTGGGGCAAAGGTTTACCTGCTTTAAGTCCAGGGGTGGATACACAGAGGAGGAAGAAGGTCTGTTTCCTGGAAAGCAGAAGGGGCATTCAAACTCCTATAAACAGGGAAACTCCTAAGGCTACTAGCAAGCACAAGCCCAGGACAAGACAGCAGCCCAGAAAATATAAGGATGACCCTGAACTTTGCATTAACCTTGGGAAACATTCCTGATAGGAGGGTTGACTTATGAAGGAGAGCATCAGCCAAAGCAAAACCAATTTGCAAAATAGTGAAAGAAGTTTTTTCCTTAAGTTTGCTTGGTTTTGTTAACTCTTGACACCCAATAAAATCTATCATATCACTAGCCAATTACAAATGCAAGAAACAAACATCTCAGGAAATAAATTCTAGTTAACATTTTAAAATATTAAAATGGGCATTGTGCAACAAAAGATTACAAAACAAACAAAGAAACAGTAAACTATGGCCCATCCAAAATAATAAGATAGAAATCCAGAAAACATCACCAAAGCAGACCATACTATGGACATGTGACAGTTTGAAATTCTTTTATGGTCCCAAAAAGAAAATGACTGTTTTTGAACTAATCCATTCCTGTGGGTGTGGGGCCCCTTTGATTGGACTACATCAGTGAGGCATGACACAGGTTGGGTTTCTGCCCTCTTGCTGGGCCTTATATAAACAAAGAAACAGAGGAAGAGACACACAAGAAAAGGGAGCTCTGCCATTTTGACCTGGTCATGTGAAAGAGAAGACTCCAGGTATGTCTACAGCTGCAGAAAGGCAGAGAAACCCTAAGAGGTTGAGAGGTGTCCCAGAGTCTGGAATCAGCAGAGCACAAAGGCACAGAAAGAGTTCCCTGAGGGCCTGGGCCAAGTAGCAGATCAAGGTTGAGGAGATGAGCCCTTCCATATGCTTGATCACCACATTGCAGGATACCAGGATCACCAGTAGCTGACTTTGGTAAGAAAAAGTCACCAAATGTGCCTTGATCTGGACATTTCACAGCCTCATAACTGTAAGTTTTACCCCAAATAAAATTCTTATTATAAAATCCAGCCCATTCCTGGTACTTTTCATTGGCAGCCCTGTGGCAAACTAAGATGTGACACATCAAACAGAGATTATAAAAAATGATCTTCAATATACTCAAGGAGATGAAGGAAAATACAGAGAAAGAACTAAAGGATATCAAGAAAACAATGAAGGAAAAAGATGAGACGCCAAATTAAGAGATAGAAATTTTAAAAAAGAAACAAACAGAAGACTACAATAACTGAAATGAAAAATGCCCGGGAGAGTTTCAACAGCATATGGGAGCTGGCAGAAGAAAGAATCAGCAAACTCGAAGATAAGACATGTGAAATGAAAGAGGAGCAGAATGAAAAATGATTCATAAAAAAGCAAAAATAGCCCAAGACACCTGTGGGACAGACACCATCAAGAATACCAATGTATGCATTATGGGAGTCCCAGAAGGAGAGGAAAGAGAGATTGGGAAGAAGAAATATTCAAAGAAATAATGACAGAAAACTTCCCATAAATTAGCAAAAGACATGAATATGCATATCTAAGAAACTCAGAGAACACCAAACAAGATACACTTGAGGAAAAATATGCCCTGTCACTTAATGATCAAACTATCAAAAGCAAAGGACAAGGAAAGAGTTCTGAAATCTGCAAGAGAAAAACATGTTATGTACAAGGGAGTCCCAATTATGTTAAGTGCTAATATCTCATCAGAAACCATGGAGGCAAGAAGGCAATGGATTGAAATATTTAAAGTGCAGAAAGAAAACACCTGCCAGTCAAAATTGTATAATCAGGGAGACTCTCTTTCAAAAATGAGGGAGATATTAAGACATTCCAACATAAACAAAAGCTGAGGGAATTCATCACTACTAGACATGCACTACAAGCAATGCTAAAGAAAATTCTACAGACTGAAAGGAAAGGACATTAGACAGTGGTTTCAAAGTGGCATAAAGAAATAAAGATCTCCCCTAAACGACACCACTTGGATAATTATAAATGCTAGTTCTATTTTATTGTATTTTTTGATATATAATTTCACTATTCTAAAGGTTCTAAACATGCAAATGCCTAAAAATAAATACTAAATCTATAGTTTTGGATATACAGTGTACAAAGATATAATTTGCAGCAGTATCAAAAAAGGTGGGGGGACAGAGGGGTATAGGAACCCTGTACATGTATGCGATTGAAGTCAAGTTGGTATCAAATCAAATATGAATGTTATTTATTTATGATGTTAAATTTTAACTCCATGGTGACCACAAGGAAAACATATGATAAAATATATATGGAAATTAGAAGGGATCCAATATGTTACAATACAACAAATCAAATAAATATGAAAGTAGGCATTAACAGAAGAATTGATGGACAAAAATGTATAAGACTTACAAGGATCAAAACCCTAATTGTAACATAATTTAATCAGACATCTCAGCTGAATCTAATACAATCAAAGTGTTATCATGCCAGAGGAACAGACCAGTTTACAAACATAATCTACATTTCTTTTTGGAATTCATAAATAATATCAAACTGCCACACAAGGATATCATTAGATTGAAAGTAAAAGGCTGGAAAAAGATATTCCACGCATGCAGTAACCAAAAATAAAGCTGGAGTAGCTATACTTATATCGGATGAAATAGACTTTAAAAACAAAACTGTTATTAGAGACAAGGCAGGCCATTAAATATTAATAAAAGCAGCAATTCACCAGGTATAAATAATAATAATAAATGTATATGCACCTAACCAGGATGGTCCAAAGTACATGAGGCAAACACTGGCAAAACTGAAGGGGGAAATAAATGTTTCTACAGTAATGGTTGGAGACTTCACTACTCTACACTCAGCATTGGCTAGAACATCTGGGCAGAGGATCAATAAAGAAACAGAGCTTGAATAATATGATAAATGGACTAAACCCAATAGACATATACAGAACATTGCACCCCAAAACAGCAGGATATACACTCTCAAGTGCTCATGGATCTTTCTCCAGGATAGACCATATGTTGGGCCACAAAGCAGATCTTAATAAATTCAACAAGATCAAAATTATACAAAGCACTTTCTCTGATCATAATGGAATGAAAGAAAGCAACAAGAGGTGGAAAAAAAAAATTCACAAATATATGGAGATTAAAACACACTCAAATAATCAGTGAGTCAAAGAAGAAACTGCAAGAGAAATCAATAAATATCACAAGATGAATGAAAATGAGAACACAACATAGCAGAACCTATGGGATGCAGCGAAGGCAGTGCTAAGAGGGACATTTATAGCCCTCAATGCTTTAATTAAAAAAGAAGAAAGAGCTAAAATCAATAACCTAATAACACAGCTGGAGGAACTAGAAAAAGAACAGCATACTAATCCCAAAGCAAGTAGAAGGAATGAAATAACAAAGATTGGAGCAGAAATAAATGAAATTGGAAACAAAAAAAATAGAGAGAGAATTAACAAAACCAAAAGTTGATTCTTTGAGAAGATTAAAAAAAATAGATAAACCCTTAGCTACACTGAGAAAGAAAAAAACAGAGAAGATGCAAATAAATAGAATAAAAAATGAAAATGGGGACCTTACTACTAACCAGAGATCATAAGAGGATTCTATGAACAACAGTACACCAACAAACTAGACAATGTAGACAAAATGGAAAAATTCCTAGGAATGTATGAACAACCTACACTGATCCTAGAATAAATAGAAGACCTCAACAAACCAATCACAATGAAAGATTGAAACAGTCATAAAAACAACTCCCCAAAATGAAAAGTCCAGGACCAGATGGTTTCACAGGTGAGTTCTACCAAGTATTCAAAGAAGATTTAAGACCAATCTTACTCAAGCTCTTCCAAAAAGGAAGAGGAGGGCTGTGAAGGAATGCTGATGCTTAATGTATGTAGAAGTTTTAATTACCTTGACTGCAAATGTGAGAAATGGATAGAGTTGATGGTAACACATTCTAGTGAGTACCAGCTGGTTTATAAATGGGATTGTGACTGAAAAGGGTAGTCTAAGGACATAAATGTCAGTTGAAAGAAACCTAAAGAATTATATAGGGACTGAATAACACAGTCCATCCAGAAGTAGATGAGAATTGTGGTTAATAGTACAAATGCAAGAACTTCTGTGAACTAGAACAGATGTATGTCACTATTACAGGGTGGTGGGAATGTGGAGAAGAATGGGAAAAATACAATTAATGTAACCTATGGACTATAGTTAACAGCAATACTGTGTTTCTTGCATCAATGCCAAAGATATACTGTATTAATAATAAGGGGTGTATTAGTCAGCCAAAGGGGTGCTGATGCAAAGTACCAGAAATCTGTTGGCATTTATAAAGGATATTTATTTGAGGTAGAAGATTACAGTCACAAAGCCATAAAGTGTAAGTTACTTCCTTCACCAAAGTCTGTTGCCACGTGTTGGAGCAAGATGGCTCCTGGTCTCTGCGAGGATTCAGCTTTCCTCTTCCTCCTAAGGCTCTGTGGTCTCAGCTCCTTCTGTTCTCAGCTGTAGACTAGCATAAGGCTTTTCTCTCTTCCGGGGGCTCATCTCTTTCCGGGCTCAGCTGCTCTGCTCTCTCCACAAGGCCAGGTGTAACTATCAGGCAAATGGCTTGTGTCTCTCCCCAGGGATCCAGCATCAAAACTAAACTCTCTGTGTTCTCCTTCTCCATGTATTACTTCCATGTGAGAGTCAGTTTTATCCCCACCAAGGGGGTGGGAACTCAATCCTGCATGCCCTAATGATGTGGTCAAATAAAAGCCCTAATCTTTATTTAATAAAGTAAAAGTGAAACCTCTGAATCTAATACAATCTAGAGGAACAGACCAGTTTACAAACACAATCCAGCAATCAAAGGGTAACACACCCAGAGGAACAGACCAGTTTACAAACATAATCTTTCTCTTTTTTGTATTAAATTCAAAGGTTTTAACTTTACTTGATAAAATCAATTTAGGGCTTTTGATTCAACAACATTGAAAATGCATGACTCAGATTAAATCCCTGCCCCCTTGTAAACGGACACTCACTAAAGAAGACACACAGAAGAGGAGAGAACTTGGTCATTTCAGTCCGGCCATGTGACAGAAAGAAGGCTCAAACAGCTAAAGCCCCTGGAAGAGAGATAAACCATTTGCCTGATAGTTTGCAGCCAAAGAGAACAGAACAGCTGAGCAGCTGAGAAGGCCCCAGAGACCAGGCAGAGATCACCTGCCATCTTGTTTCAATATGTGGCAACTGACTTTGGTAAGAAAGCAGCCTTGAGTTGGACTCTTTAGGGCCTTGGAACTGTAAGCTTTTACCCCAAATAAATACCCTTTATAAAAGCCACCAGATTTCTGGTACTTTGCATCAGCACCGCTTTGGCTGACTAATATAGAAAGGATGTGGAGAAATAGTAACACTCATTCATTCCTTGTGTGAAGGGAAAGTGGTGCAGCCACTGTAGAAGACAGTTTGGAAGTTCCTCAGAATAAGTATAGAATTACCATATGACCTAGCAATCCCACTTCTAGGATATACTTAAAAACTTGAAAGCAGGGCCTTAAAAAGATATTTGCACACCGATGTTCATAGTGACATTATTCATATTTGCCAAAAGATGGAAGCAACCCAAGTATCTATCAATAGATAAATGGATAAAAAATTGTGGTGTATACACACAATAGAATATTATTCAGCCCTAAATAGGAATGAAGTTCTAATACATTTGACAATATGGATGAACCTTGAAGACATCATGTTGAGTAAACTATGCCAGACACAAAAGGATAAATATTATATGATCTCACTGATACGGAATAATTATAATAAGCAAGCTCATAGAGTCATAATCTAAAAACAAGTTACCAGGGAATGGGGTGCAGGTAGGAAGTAGGGAGTTGAGGCTTAAAATGTAGAGTTTCTGTTTGGGATGATGGAAAAGTTTTGGTAATGGATGATGGTGATGGAACCACAACATTGTGAACATAATTAACAGCACTGAATTATATATTTAAATGTGGTTAATAGGGGAAATTTTAGGTGGTATATGTTACTAGAATAAAAGTATTTTTAAAAATCCATGGAACTGCATGAACCCTATGTTAAATCATGGGTTGAGTTAATAGTACAATTTTGAAAATGTGCTTTCATCAATTGTAACAAATGTTCCACACCAATGCATGCTGTTGATAATAGGGTGGTGTATGGGAACCCTGTATTTTATGCATGATTTTTCTGTAAACCCACACCTTCTCTAATTAAAAGAAAAGAATTAAGCAATCAATCACAAAATGTAAAGACTTCCATAAAATAAAGGAAAATATACATAAGGATATGCTTGAATGTTACAGTCCAGTTTTCTGGGTAAATTAATAAATGTAGCAAATGAAGTGATAAAAGGTAGATGAGGGTCACATGATTAAGAAGACTGGAAAGCCCAGGGTATTGAGTTTAGACTTCAAAACAATGTGGTAATCTGAAAGAACAAATTCATCTTCATCATCATTTTATGGTATGAAACATCATATTATAATGTAAGACACAAATGGTCTAAGATATATACTCTTGGTTCTGTTCCTAAATAGCTGTATGAATATGAGAAGTTTAACTCAGTTTATCTAACATATGTATAATGAAGGAATTGGACTGAATTGTTTCTTGTTCTGCCACAGATTGGAAGATTCTGATCTGTACCTCCTGGTCAAGACTATACAACTGAAGTTCATATGAAATAGCTGTACTAAATGTTTTAAGATAATAACTCTGATTTATCAGGAAAAATTAGTTGATAATGAACAATATCTTAGGAGTTTTCCCAACCCACTGTGGGCTGTAGAGAATTGTCTGGGAAAAATGAAGTGAATTAAATTATTTCAACATTTTGGAACCATGTGAAAATTGTTTTATAGAATAAAAGAAACAAAAACCAAGGAATATCTACCACCTTCTTGAAATTCAAAACAAGCAGGAGTGTGGTGGTTTGGTATTGTTCATGAATTCCAAAAATAAATATTGGATTGTATTTGTAAACTGGTCTGTTCCTCTGGGCATATTAGATTGTATTAGATTCAGAGGTTTCACTTTTACTTTATTAAATCAAGATTAGGGTTCTTATTTGACCACATCATTAGGGCATGCAGGGTTGAGTCCCCAACCCCCTTGGTGGAGATAAAACCGACTCTCACACGGAAGTAAATACATGGAGAAGGAGAATACAGAGAGTTTTGTTTTGGATGCTGGAGCCCTGGGGAGACAGCAAAGCCATTTGCCTGATAGTTTGCAGATGAAGAGAGCAGAGCCCTGAACAGCTGAGAAAGCCTGGAAACAAATGAGCCCAAGGGAGAGAGACAAACTTTATGCTAGCCTATGGCTGAGAATGGAAGGAGCTGGGACCACTGAGCCCGAGGAGGAAGAGGAAGAGGAAGGCTGAACCTTCACAGAGACCAGCAGCCATCTTGCTCCAACATGTGCAACAGACTTTGGTTAGGGAAGTAACTTATGCTCTGTCAGGGTTCCGGCTTCCTGAGTTCCTCTCTTCCTGGGGCTTGCCTCTCTCTGGGCTCAGGCTTGCTTCTCTCCACAAGGCCATCTGTAGGCTATCAGGCGAATGGCTCGTCTCTTTTCCCGGGCACTTCTCTCCTTCCTCACGACCAAGCTCCTCTGTGTGCTTACTTCCCCGGGCTCCAGATTAAAACTCCAAACTCCCTTCTCTGCGCTGTGGTTTCTCTGTGAGTCCCTGCCCACCAAGGGGGCAGGAATGCTACATCCTACTGACGTGGCCCAATCAAAGCCTTAATCATTATTTAATCAAGCAAACGTAAAACCTCTGAATCCAATACACTCTAATACGCCCAGAGGTAAAGACCAGTTTACAAACAAAATCCAATATTTTTTTTTGGAATTCATCAATAATATTAAACTGCTACACCTCCCAACCCCAACATCAACACCAAGTTGTGTATACAGAACACCTGTCTACAGTATTTTGGCACCAACCCATGTTCTTTTAAAAAAAAATAACATGGAGTGTATTCAATGATGAGCTTCTATTAGGTGTGTTAGGATTAGAATGATATCTTGAAATCTCAACAAAAAAAATGGGGGCAGGCGGGGATGAAGAAAATACAGCTTCTAAACTGTCCAGAAGTGAAATACACTGAAGTGTTCTGCCCAGGATGAAGACTTCCTTACTTTGGCAATAATAATAATCCTGGCTTGGCTAAGAGCTTCAAATGAATGCACTTTGGAAGGAAGTCTCTTAGCACCTCCACCCACTTATGCACAGGGTCAATTTCTCAATCCTCCATTCAGTAAAGAGGTTTATTGAGACAATGTACTTCCACAACTGCTAGGGAAACTCATGTCAGCTGTTAATGATGAATCAGGACCTTCTTTGGTTAATGTGAATAGACATTCAGGAATCACCAGACATTCGAGAAAAACCATGATTATGAAAGAGAAGAGGCAAGATGAAAAAAGCAAATCATTTTCCTCAAAAAAAAAAAAAATAGATAACTTTTAAAAAAGGACTTTAAAGTAAGTTTATTTAGTAATCTCAAAGTCAACAAGACATCAAAACAATAAAACAAAAACATGCTTTTATGAAAATTTAGCAATTGACCTCTAAGAAATTAAAAGCTTTATTATTAGAATTTTTACTTAAAATAATAACTGGGTAAGAAGAAGATGGTTAAATATTAAATTAGTGATTTGGAATATCTAGGTAAGATATTCTCCCAGAAATCTCTAAGAAAGAAAAATCATACAACAATCATGACAAAAACAATAGATGAAGTAAATTATCTAACCAATCCACTATTTATAAAAATACTCTGTAAATAAAAACCTTCCATAAATAAATCTTCTATCCCAGACGTCTTTGATGAATTCAACCAAGCATTTAAAGAAGAAATAAGCCCAATATTAACACAACTTCTTGCTGAGACTAGAAAATAAGGAACTACTTTAATTAATGTTAAAAAGCCAAAATAAATTTGAAAGAAAACCTTATGAAAATAGTAAAGAAAAGATAATTACAGGTAATTATTACTCATAAAGATAGAGGCAAAACTCCTAAACAATAGATGAGCAAACTGAATAAAGGAATATATAAAAAAAGATGAAACATCATGAACAAATTCATCCTATTTGAGGAAGGCAAAGGAGGCTTAAATTTTTTAAATCTATGTAATTCATCAATTAACAAAATAAAGGCAAAAAATCAGCATTTCAATAGTTAAAGAAAAAGTGGTTCATTCATGATTTTTTTTAAATCTTAGCAAAGTAATGGATAAGAACGTCTTTAAATTGATGAGAAGTAGTAGCAAAAAAATTTACTATAGGCATCAAAGTTATTGATGAAATCTTAATAGTTTCCCTCTGAGATTGGGGGTGAGACAAGGATGCCCACTATCACAGCTTTTAATCAGTATTGCACTATAGGTCCTAGTCAATACAAAAAAAGCAAGACAGAAAAAGGAAATACATTTGGAAAGGAAGAAATAAAATTGTCATTTTTAGATAAGTTATGTGTGTATATAGAAAATCCAAAAGCATCTATAAATTATTAGAATTAATAAAAAATTAATCATGGTTCCTGTATTTCTGTATATCAACCACAAACATTTAGAAAATAAAATAGAAATGTTTTTTACAGCAGCATAAAAAGCAAAGTAACTAGGAATAAATCTAACAATAGTTGTCCTCAAAAAGGTATTTCCTTAATAGTGAGATCAAATTAGCTCTAAACTATAAGCTGTTCTGTACCTGTCAAATAAAGCTTAAATGCAAGCTTTGAAAGTACAAAACTGTTTCTAACTAACTCAACTGTGTCCTAGAACAAAGTACAAAATTGTTCAAAGCAATACAAAAATCCAGGGCACACAATGTATAACACAATGTCTGGCATCCAATTAAAAATGTAACAGGCTTGCAAATGAATAGAAAAATGATCCATAATGAGGAGAAAAAAAATCAATCAATAAAGAATCATAAATGATTGAAATAGAATTGAAAGATAAGGATGATAACACAGCAGTTACAAATATATTCCATAAATGCAAAAAGGTATAGAAAAACATGAACATGATAAGGAAAGAAATAAAAGCTATTGAAACATGCAAATTAAAATTTGCAAAAAAATATATCTGTGGTAGTTTGAGACTGTATGTACCCCAGAAAATTATGTTCTTAAATTTAATCCATTCCTGTGGGTGAGAACCTATTGTAGGTGGGGCCTTATTTGTTTTGTTTTTAGGATATCACTTAGAAGCTTCATGTCTAAATCAATATTAAGTACTCAGAGATTAAAGTTCATAAAACTGAAGCAAAATAAAAGGGAACATAAATAGCAATGGTTGTGTATGTGGTGCTAATTCCAGCAGCCAAAGAGGAATTCTAACGAATGTCGAACAAATGATGTCCCTGAACTAGAGACAAGTTAAAGGGTCGTTTTGTTTTTGTTTTCACTGGTGTTGGGGTTTCTTGGAGGACCCTACCTGTGACTTTCCCATTTTTTTAACTCATATATATATATTTTTTTCATTTCTTTCCTCTTTTTTAAATTTTATTTTTAAAGAAGATTTAGATTACATAAATGTTACATCAAAAATATACTGGATTCCCATATACCCTACCCTCTCCCCTTCCCACACTTTACCTCATTAACATCTCTCATTAGTGTGGTACATTTGTTACAATTGATGAACACATATTGAAGCATTGATATTGATACTAACCATGGAATCTAGTTTACTTTATGGTTTACACTCTGCACCGCACATTTTTTAGATTTTGACAAAACGTATAATGGCCTGTATCTGTCATTGCAATGTCACTCAGAACAATTCAATGTCCCCAAAACGTCCCATGTTATACCTACTCTTCCCTCTCCCTCCCCTCAGAAGCTCTGGTGGCCACTGCCTTTATATCAATGTTACAAGTTCTTCCATTACTGGAATAATAATAAGTCTACTTTAGTCTATAGTTGCATTCTTACCTTATGTTTGTTCATTATTCAGTCTTGAGGATTTTAGGATCGTGATGCCAACTCTGTTTATGCTTAAGTTAACCTTCAAACATTCCTTTTCCTAGAGGAAACTAACTAATAATAAATACTTAAGTATGGTGTATTATCTAATATCTCTCACTATCATCTCAAAAATCCTCAGTAAATATAAGAGTGAACTTCTTAACTACTAAGTGAGGTACAATGCAAACTTTTAAGGATTTTTATATTTTGTTCATTGCTGTAACCTCAAGGTTGGAATAGTGCCTGACAATGGTGACTCAATTGTTTATTAAATAATAAACACCTTACACTTCACCTCTACTTATTACTCTCCCATCTCAGAAACTTATGACCTTGGTCAAGCTACAGTGGTTACTAGTTTGGTGACTAATTCAAGCAGCAGTAGCAGGAGAGCTAACTCGTAGGCTTATGACAAAAGCACTCAGGCATCCTAAAATCATTATCTGGACCAAGATAATTTATCTCACAAACTCTAAAATTCATTTTAAAGAGAGAGAAAGCAAGATATCAGGGTCCATAAAACACTGCATGCCACTCCTTTTGCAGCAATTCCTAGCTAGCTCTTGGGAAAAAAAATTTATTTTCCAGCTTTTTTCACTTTTCCTTGATCCTCTACTTTCTTAATGGCTGCCTGAATAGCCTCTTGGTTATCCAGGAACTGGAGAGGTCCAACAGCGTGCAGGTTTTCATCCAGTTCCAGAAGAATGAGGACACCAGTAGGAAGGGTTATGTTGATAATGTCTTCATCTGAGATACCTTCCGGATGTTTCAGAGGTGTCCTTCTGCTATTTCCATGAGCAGATATCAAAATGGTTTTGCCACTTAATATTTCTGGAGCAATTGTAGGTGGGACATTTTGATTAGATTCAGTAGGGCATGACCCAAGGTGGGTCTTAACCTCTCACTGAAGTCCCATATAAATGAGATGATTACAGAGAAACAGAGAAATCCCCAGTGCTGACAGAGAGACACAGGAACTCAGAGGGAAACTCATGGAAGCTGAAAGAGAAAAGCACAGATGAAGAAGCCATAAGTTTAAAGGAACAGAACCTAAAGGAGAAGGCAGAGACTGGCAGACACCACAATATGCCTTCCCATGTGACAGAGGAGACTAAGATCACCGCCAGCCAGTCTTTGGGCAGAGAGCATCGCCTGATGATGCCTTGATTTGGACACTTCTCAGCCTCAGAACTGTAAGTTTGCAAGCTAATAAACCACCATTGTGAAAGCCAACCAACTTATGACATATTGCTTTCAGCAGCTTTTAGAAAATGAAAACAATATCTGAGAGGAAAAATACACTGGATGGAATTAACAGCAGATTATACATTGCAGGAATAAAAACTGCTAAAACTATAGGCATAGCAATGGAAACTGTATAAAATGAAACAGAGAGAAAGAAGACTTTTTAAAAATCCATACAGTATCAGTGAGCTGTGGGACAACATCAAGTGGCCTAACATATGTGTAAGTAGAGACTGAGAAGTGAATGAGACAAATTGAAGAAATAATGGCTAATATTTACAAATTTGTGGGAAACTGTAAACCCACAGATCCAGGCCAATAGACCCCTAGCAGGAAAAATATAATCACACCATTAGTCATAATATAATTGTGAAAAAACAGTTATAAAGAGAACATCTTTAAATCATCCAGATGGGGGAAAAGACACATAAGGTACTGTTTTAGTTTCCTTGGCTGCTCAATCAAATACCATGCAATGGGTTGACCTAAACCATGGGAATTAATTGGCTCACAGTTTTGAAGTTAGGAAAAGTCCAAATCAAAGTATCATCAAGGTGATTCATTCTCTCCAAAGACAGTGGTGTTCAGGAAATGGCTGCTGGTGAGCCTAGGTCCTTAGATTTTCTGTTACATGGCAATGCACATGGAAACTTTTCCTGGCTTCTCCCTTCTTTTCCAGGTTCCATTGATTTCAGCTTCTGGCTTCTCTCTTTGTGGCTTTCTCTCTCTATCTGAATTTCCTTCCACTTATAAAGGACTCAGTAATATGATCAAGAACCATTCTGATTGAGATGGGCCACACCCAAACTGAAGTAACCTCATTAAAAGATTCTACTTACAGTGGGTTCACACCCATGGGAATGGATTAAGTTTAAGAACATGTTTTTCGGGGGTACATAATCCAAACCACCATAGATACTGAGGAACAAGGATAAGAATGAAATCAGACTTGTCATCAGAAATGATGCAAGACAAAATACAGTGGAGAAATATCATTAAAGTATTGAAAGTAAAAAGGAACTTCCTAGAATTTTATAACCATTGAAAATATCTTTCAAAATCAAAAGTAAAATAAGTACTCTATCAGACATATAACAGATGAGTAAATTCATCACCCACACACTAGCACTACAATAAATGCTAAAGGAAGCCCTTCAGGCAGAAGGAAAATGATAAGAAATAGAAATTTGGATTTACACAGACAAAAAAATGAAGAGCATTGGGAAAGTTAAATATGTAGGAAATATAAAATGGTTTTTTCTTATTCTTTAAGGTCTTAAAAAGTTTTTTTTAATTAAAATAATAATAATAGGACATCCAGGAAGATGGTCATGAAACAAAATCACTAGGCAAGAAAGAGAAATTGACTGCCAGAGTAAATTCACCAGCATATGCAGATGCTTAGGCATCAGCAAAAAATTACAAGCCATACTAAGAAACAGGAAGAGATGGCCCAGCCAAAGGATCAAACCAAAAATTCTGAAATAACATGGGGTTTAAAAGAACAAAACAATAATAATCACACAAATCTCCTAAATCAATTCAAGGAGTTGAAGGAAAATATGACTAAAGAGATAAAAGATATTAAGAAGAAACAAGGTGAGCCTAAAGAAAAATTTTAAAGCACACAAGGAGAAGTAACAGAGCTTACAGGAATGAAAGACACAATGGATGAGATTTAAAATGCGTTAGGGGGGATGAGCGGCAAGATGATGGCAGAATAGGGAGCTCCAAGAATCAATTCATCTTACAGTGCAGTGAATAATCAATAACTTAGATAGATATCTAAATCAACAGTTTGGGGGGTCCAGGAGACCAGAAAACATCCTGCGACATCCTTGGAGGAATGGAGGGAGGAGATTGCCCAGCTGCAGTGAGGATTCATGAGCAGAACACTCTACACCATGGAGACCACTGTCCACCCCCAGCTGGAGGGGCAAGATGCCTCAGGAGCTATTTCCTGGCTGGAGTTGGAAGATCCATTTCCCCAAAAAGGGGGAGGAAAAGACATTCGGGCACCGACTTCAGCTACTGATTAGTAGATTCAGCTGCTGGAGTTGAATCCTGAGTCAGCTAAAGATTGAAACTGTCCAGGTCAGATAGTGGCCAGTAGTCTACATTTAAACCCCATCCCTGGCATGAAGGGAAGCAGGGCTGGTTGAATTTCACAGTGACAGTAGGGACGAGCTTCTTTCCACCCAGGTCAGATTGCTGCCCTGGCCTGGACTCCAGCCCTGCCTCTGGCAGGGAGGAAGATGGGGGGACTTGCACCAGCCTCTCAAGGCAACTGCAGGCACTTTCTGCCTGCACAGACTAGATTGTTGGGCATCCATGTGGCTACCTCTCTTCCCTCAATGGGAAAGGAGGGGGGCGGTGCTTCTCCAGTCTCTCTGGGGAACTGCAGGTGCTTTTGGCTTTCATGGATAACATTTTTGGGCATACATGAGGCTTGATCCCTGCCTCTGACAGGGCAGGAGGTGGGATAAGTGCTTCCTCAGCCTCTCCAATCAACTGCAGGCACTTTCAGGCCGCACAGACAATATTGTTGTGCATGCCTATGGCTCCATCCCCACCCCTGGCAGGGGAGAAGGGGAACTAGTGCTATCTGAGCAAGTGCGGTCTGTTTTGGCCCACATGATGTAGTTTACTACCCACACTTGTGGCTCTATCCCTGCCCCAGGAAGGGGAGGAAGGTGTGTGGAACTTCATCAGTTTCTCTGGGCAAATACAGACAGTCTTTGCCTGCATGCCTTGGATTGCTACACACAGTTGCAGTTCCATCCCAACCCCAAGCAGGGTAGAAAGGTGGGAGAAACTTCATGGGTTCCTGGGGCAATGCAGGAAGCTTCACCTTTCATGGCCTACAGCATCAACCACACCCTCAGCTCCTACTCTGCCCACAACAAAGGAGAAAGGACAAGAAACAGATAAAAAAGCAGATGAAAATGTTCAATTTGCTAAACCTGAACCATTAAATTTTCCAAAATAAGTTGAAGCAGGTATCAAAATGAGGCTGTAGCCAAAGCCAATGAAATAGAAAGCCCTAGACTAATGGGTGAAACTGAGCGCAGAATAAATATATCAAGTAAATCATTGGATGAGACACCACAAAAAGTTACAAGGCATACCAAGAAACAGGAAAATATAACCCAGTCAAAGGAACAAGGTAAGCCTTCAGATGACATAAAGGATGTGAGTCAACTTATCACAGATATTCAAATAAATCTCCTTAATAAATTCAATGAGATGCCTAAAGATATTAAGGATATTAAGAAGACACTCAGTAAACACAAAGAAAAATATGAAAACACACATAGAAAAATGGCAAATCTTATGGGAATGAAAGGCACAATAAATGAAATTAAAAATACACTGTAAGCATATAACAACAGATTTGAAGAGGCAAAAGAAAGGAACAGTGACCTTGAAGATGGGGCATCCAAAAGCAAACATACAAATGAACATATAAAGAAAAGAATGGGAAAAAATGAACAGGGTCTCAGGGAAATAAGTGCCAGCAAGAGACATGCAAACATACATTTCATGGGTGTCCCAGAAGGAGAAGAGAAGGGAAAGGGGGCATAAGGAATATTTTAAGAAATAATGGTAGAAAATTTCCCAACTCTACTGAACAACACAGATATCTGTGCACAAGAAGCTTAACGTACTCCTATCTGAATAAATCCAAATAGACCTACTCTGAGACACATGAATCAGATTGTCAAATGCCAAAGACAAGGAGAGAATTATGAGAGCAGCAAGAGAAAAGTGATGCATAACATACAAGGGATACCCAATAAGATTAAGTGCCAATTTTCTAATCAGAAACCCTGGAGGCAAGAAGGCAATGGTATGATATATTTAAGATATTGCAAGGGAAAAACTGCCAGCCAAAAATCTTATATTCAGCAAGACTGTCTTTGAAAAATGAGAGTGAATTTAGAATATTCAGAGATAAATGAAAACAGAGAGTTTGTAAACAAGAGACTGGCCTGGTGGGAAATAATAAAGGGAGTGCTACAACTTGAAAGGAAAAAAACAGGAATGAGAGGCTTGGAGGAGAGTCTGGAAATGAATATTACATTAATAAAAGTAACTAAAAGTGTAAAAAGAATGATGAAAATAAAATATGACAGATAAAGCAAAAATGTCGAAGTGGGTGACAAAGAACTGCCTTTACAGTAATAACATTGAATGGTAATGCATTTAACTCCCCAATCAAAAGACAAAGGTAGGCAGAATGGATATGAGCCATTATATGCTGTCTAGAAGAGACTCACCTCAGACCCAAAGATACAAATAGATTGAAAATGAAAGACTGGAAAAGATATTTGCATGCAGTAACCAAAAAGAAGCTGGAGTAGATATACTTATATTGGATGAAATACACTTAAAAAGCAAAGCTGTTATTAGAGACAATGAAGGACATTAAAATTAATAAAAGTGGTAACTCACCAGGAAGAAATAACAATCATAAATGTAAATGCACATAACCAAGATTCCCCAAAATACATGAGGCAAACACTGGCAAATCTGAAGGGAGAAATAGACCTCTCTATAATAATAGTTGGATTTTTTCAATACACCACTCTCATCATTGGCTAGAGCATGTGGGCAGAGGAACAATAAAGAAATGGAAAGCATGAATAATATGATAAATGAACTAAACTTAATAGACATATGCAGAATATTGAATCCCAAAACTGCAGGATATACATTCTTCTCAAGTGCTCATGGATCTTTCTCCAAGTTAGACCATATATTGCATCACAAAACAGATCTGAATAAATTTTAAAAGATCAAAATTATACAAAGCACATTCTCTGATCATAATGGAGTGAAGCTGCAAATCAACAAGGCAGAAAAAGGGGAAATTCACAACTAGACGGAGATTAAACAACACACTCTTAAATAATCAGAGGGTCAAAGAAGAAATTGAGAGAAATTAATAAATTTCTTGAGATGAATGAAAATGAGAACACAGGATATCAAAACTTATGGGATGCAGCAATGGCAGTGTTGAGAGGGAAATTTATAACCCCCAATGATTACATTAAAAAAGAAGAAAGAACTAAAATCAATGACCTAACTACACAGCTGGAGGAACTAGAAAAAACAGCAAATTATTCCCAAAGCAAGCAGAAGGAACAAAATAATAAAGAGCAGAGCAGAAAAAAATGAAATTGAGAACAAAAGCAATAGAGAGAATTTTAAAAACCACAAGTTAATTCTTCGAGATCAACAAAATTGGCAAACCCTTAGCTAGACTGACAAAGAAAAAAAAGAGAAGATGCAAATAAATAAAATCAGAAGTGAATGCAGGAACATTACTACTGACCCCACAGAAACAAAAGAGAACATTAGAGGACACTGTGAACAACTGCATGCCAAGAAACTAGACAAATTAGATGAAATGGGCAAATTCCTAGGAACATGCAAACAACCTACACTGATCCTAGATAAAAGAGAAGATTTGAAAAAACCAATCACAATAGAGTTGATGGTAATACATCATAGTGAGTAGCAGTTGGTTTATAAAAGAGATTGTGACTGAAAAGGGTAGTCTAGGGATGTAAATGTCAATTGAAAGAAAGCTAGAGAATATCTAGGGACTGAATAACACAGTGAACCCAGAGGTGGATGAGAATTGTGGTTAATAATACAAATGCAAGAATGTCCTTCTGTGGAATAGAATGGATGTACATCACTATTGCAGGGTGTGGGCATGTGGAGAAGCATGAGAAAAATACAATTAATGTAATCTATGGACTATAGTTAACAGCAATACTGTAATATTCTTGCATCAATGCCAGATGCAGTGTGTTAATAATAGGGGGTATGGAAAAAAATATGCCAACTGTATGCTATGGACCATAGCTAGCAGTAATAGTCTGATGATATTATCTCATAATCTGTAACAAATGTTCCACAACGGTGTGGTGTGTTGGTGAAGGGTTGTCATATGTGAAATCTACACCTGTGCATGAGTGTTTTTGCAAGTTCACAACTTCTATAATAAAAATATATTTTAAAAAGGAATCTTGTAGCAATAGAGCTGGTCTATGGTTGATCGATTCACAATCTGCATGATTTCCTCTAGGTCTTTTCATTTTCACATTTGAGATGCATTGGTTTTTCCTGTGAGGCTGACTCCTCTCCTTATCCCATGGTTCCTGCCTATGTTTCACTCATCACCTGCAGGGGGATATCTATATCTAGGGCACAGATGGAAATTTTCTATCATATATTTATTCAGAAGGGATAAGCAACTTTTCAAAATGCCAAGAAGACTACCTTCTACCTGCATCTCCTATATGCTCTTATATGCCAATCCCTGACTAGGTCTTGCTTTAGAAAAATTGTGATTCAAACAAAAACTCTTGCAACCTTCAAGGAAAATCCCAATAATGACACCATTGGTCACAGTACAAGACAAACAAGAAATATACCTTTGTAAGTTTTATTTTTTGAGATGATCCATGAAGATATCAATGGATGAAAGTGTTCCCATCAATAAAAGTGAATAACTTCTGAAAAAAACTTCAATCACAAGTAAGGTGATTGAAGCAGTCATCAAACAACTCCCCAAAATGAAAAGCCCTCAACCAGATGGCTTCACAGGTGAATTCTACCAAGCATTCAAAGAAGATTTGATATCACTCTTTCTCAAACTCTTCCAAAAAGTTGAAGAGGAGGGAAAGCTACCAAACTCATTCTATGAAGTCAATATTACCCTAATAACAAAGCCTGATAAAGATATTATGAAAAAAGAAAATTAAAGTCACATTTCCATAATGAATATAGATGCAAAAATTCTCAACAAAACACTTGCTAATCAAATCCAGCAACACAATTAAAGAATTATACCCCACAAACAGGTGGACTTTATCCCAGGCATGCAAGGGTGGTTCAACACAAGAAAATCAATCAGTCTAATACATCACATTCATAAATTGAAGAAGAAAAATCATATGATCATCTCAAATGATGTAGAAAAAGCATTTGACAAAATCCAGCATCCTTTCTTGATAAAAACACTCTGAAAGATAGGAACTAAAGGAAACTTTTTCAACATAATAAAGAGCAGATATGAAAAACCCACAGCTAACATTGCACCCAAGTGTGAAAGACTGAAAACTTTCCTGTTGAGATTGAGAACAACACAAGGATGTCCACTGTCACCACTGTTGTTCAATATAGTGCTAGAGGTTCTAGCTAGAGTAATTAGTCAAGAAAAAGAAATAAAATTCAACCCAAATATGAAAGGAAGAAGTAAAACTTTTATTATGAAGGTAGACTTCTATTCAATATTATACTGGAGTCTCATCCTGTAGAATAGGGAAAGAAAAATGAAAAATAGTCACAGAGCTTAGAAAGGAAAAGATAAAATTGTATTTATTAGCAAAAGACATGATGATCTATGTAGACAATCAAAGTGAATCCACAAATAAGCTACTAAAAATAATATGTGGATTTTGAAATATTTAGAAAAAATATAATGTTGATATACAAAACTAAATTGGACTTTCATATCCTACTTATTTACAATAGAGATTGAAATAAAAAATAAAAATTACCATTTAGAATAGAAACCCCAAAATATATCCAGATAGCATTCAGAAAAATGTTCAATTAATACCAAATATTAAGGAAAAATTGACAATACATGTGCAAGATATGAAAAGCAAAATTAACAAAGCATTGTAATTGTTTTTTAACAAATTTGTACATATTGGTTTGTAATTTAAAAAGACCTAAATCAAATCAAAGATGATCTAAATAAATAGAGAGATATACCATGTTCATGGATCAGAAGTTTCATTACTGTTAATATTGATCTATAGATGCAATGCAATCCCAATCAAAACTCCAGTAGACATGTAAACATTGATAAACAGATTCTTAAATGTATATGGAAATGCGAGGAACCTAGAATAGCCAAAACAATGTTATAAAGGAAAAACAAAAACAATTAGAAGACATACATTACTCAATTTAGAGACAAAATAAAACTACAGTAATAAGGACACTGGAATATTGGTGGAAATATAGAGATATAGATTAATTAAAGAGAATAACATGTGTAGAAACCAAACCACACATGCATGTCCAATTGATGTGCAGACAAAATACCCAGGCAATTAAAAAGGGAAATTATCATCTTTTCAACAACTGGTGCTAGAACAATTAGATAGATAGATAGATATATTCTGGAGGGAAAAGACCCTTAACTTCATGCCATAGAAAAAATTAACTTGAATTGAAATGTTACATCCACAGACTACCATTTTAGCCACAATCACATTTACAAATCAGCAGTGTTAATTATACTCATTATAATGTATTACCATCAACTCTATTCATTTCCAGATATTTATAATAAACCTTATTAAAATTTTTACATACATTAAGCATCAGCTCCCATTTTCAACCCATATTCAATTTCCTAATAACATATTCTCTAGAGCTTACCTCTGAAAGTTTCAATTTACTTATTTTTCAGTCATATGTGAGAATGCCTATTTTATCACATTCCCCTCCAGTGTGGTTATTATAATTTTTAAAATATTTTCTAAATGATAGATTTAAAATTCCATCTCATTACTGTTTAAAAAATAATTTGAAATGGATCTAGAAGAAAACTTAAGTGAAAATTTAGTGTCTTTGGAATAAGGTAGGTAATCTAAGCACCTTTTAAAACATATATATATATATATATAAAATAACATTTATGTAAGCAAATGCACATATACGCATATATATTTATATATCATTTTACAAATATTGGCATGTATTGTGAAAATTTTGATTTTTACCCACAATAAAAAAAATAAAATAAAATAAAAAAATAAAAAATAAATAAAAAGAAAAAAAAAGAAAATATTTCTTAAATGGGACATGATACGAAATATAAAAGAAAACATTGATTAAATGTCATTATAATTTAAAAGCTTTTTCTGTTCTGAAGATACTGTTAAGAAAATGAAAAGGCAAGATACATGCTGATAGAAAATATTTACAAAACTATATATATGGCAAGGAACTTATATTTAGAATATATCAAGAATACTTACAACTCAATAATAAAAAGGCAAACAGACAAATTTGTAATGAGCAATATATTTGAACATTCAGGTTACCAAACATGAGTGAATATCACAAATATCATATTTAATGAAAGAAGCAAGACCCAATAAAATAAAATATATACACTGATTGCATTCACATAAAATTTAAAAAAATAGACAAAACTATACACTATTGTGTAGGAGTGATCATAAATACAGTAAAACAAAATGAAAATCAAGGACAGTCAAATCACAAAATTCAGGATATAAGTTTCTTCTACAAGGCAATTATAGAACAATGATTTGCAAGGAACACACAGTGGGCATTTAGGGTACTGGTAATATTCTATTTCTTGAGCTGAATTATGGTTTTACACAGGTGTTTGCTTTATAAACACAGGTGTTTGCTTTATATAAAATTCATGAAAGGAAAAAATTTTAGTAACCACGAGTAGAGTGAAAACAGAAAGTAAAAATTACTAATCTCTAGAGACTAAAAAAGAATGAAGAAACCTTTAAAAATGCATCAAAAGCCAACAGAGAGCAACATCACAGAAATGGCAGAATAGGGAATGTCAGGGCTCCTTTCTCTCCTTAAAAGTAGTGAATAAACTGGTAAAAATGGTCAGAATCAACTTTTCAAAATTCTACAATCTCGTCAAAACCTTACAACAACCAAGGAAGATAAATGAAGAGACACAGATTCACTGCAGTCAGAGAGAGAAATGACAGCTAAAATTTCCTGCCTAACAATCCTCACCCCCCAGACAAGCAGTGGCCATGAACATGGCAGTCCTCATTCCTGATTATGTTGCTAAAGTGCCAGAGGGAACAAAATGGATCTTATTCTCAAAGAATTATTATTTTGTGTTTTGGCCTGTCTGGTGGCTTGCTGAAGAATCAGTGCAAAGGCATGCCTTTGTTTCGCCCAACTTAAAAAGTTCATGGAACTAGGGCATCTTCCCAGGTGATGTTTGTGGAAAGCACTTAAGGCAAGAGTATTGGCCACAGAAGTCTGGAGCAATAATAACAACAGAGATAAGCAACAGACAATCCAATATTCACAGAAGGAAGAGGTTAGGATAGGAGATACATGGGGGAAGAAGGACTTTTAAAGTTCCCATGTATACTGGATAATCAAGGAGGCCACACACATGCTCAGGGATGGATGCACACACAGGATAGGGCCTGGGAAGACCCCAAATTTTCACCTCTGCCTGCCTTAAAACTTTATGCTAGCAGGAAGTGAAGGCTAAGGTATGAATGAGCATTGAAGGAATGCCCCAACATAGAACCAATCTTTAAAAACTAGGAGAGGTTTTTGTTTGTTTGTTTGTTTGTTTGGGGTTTTTTTTTTCTCCATTTTAATTCTTTTCTTTGTTGGTCCCAGGAGTTTAGGGAAACAGTGTCAAAGCATTAACTTACAACTAAACAAATGGGACACTGACTTCAGTGGTGACACATGACAAAAAATATAGACTTTACAAAATTTATAAAAGTCACTAAAGAAATGGCAACAGCCCATAAAAATCAACAAAGACAAACCTTGGGAAGAGAGAAAATCTGATTTCCATAGTTGCCACATTATAATATTCATAATGCCTGGTTTTCAAACAAAATTACAAGGTATGCAAAGAAACAAAGAAATATGGCCCATTCACAGAAGAAAGATTTTCATATAAACTGTCCCTGAGGAAGCCCAGATATTGGACTTACTAGACAAAGACTTCATTAAACTATTTTAAATATACTCAATGAGCTAAAGGAGACCATGGACAAAGAACTAAAGGAAACCAGGGGAATTATGTCTGAAAAAATAGAGAACATAAATAAAGAAATAGAAATTATTAAATAATACCAAATAGAAATTCTGGAGCTGAAAAATACAATAACTGAAATGAAAATTTCGCCAGAGGGACTTAAGGCAGCTATAAGCAGGCCAAAGAAAGAATCGACGAACATAAAAAGAGTTCAAAGATATCATTCAGTCTGAGGTGCAGAAAGAAAAAAGAACGAAGAAAAGTGAACAGAACTTAAGAGTCCTTTGGATATCATCAAGCATACCAACAAACACAAAATGTGAATTTCAGAGGGAAAGGAAAGAGAAAAAATGGCAGAAAGAATATTTGAACATATAATAAAAAATCCCAAATTTGATGAAGCACATGAATTTACACATCCTAGGATCTCAGTGAACTCCAAGTAGGATAAACTCAAAGAGGTTCACAATGAGACAAATTACAGTGAAATTGTTGAAAGACAAACAGAAAATCTTGAAGGCAGCAAAAGAGAAGAAACTCTTCAAATACAAGGGATCCTTAATAAGATTAAAAGCTGGTTTCTATTCAGAAACCATGGATGCCAGAAGTCAGTGGGAAAACATACTGCAAGTATTGAAAGAAAATAAACTGTCAACCAAGAATTATATCCCTGAAAATTACCCTCCAAAAATGAATCAGAAATTAAGACATTCCCAGATGAACAAAAGCTGATGGAGTTTCTAATTAGTAGACATGGCCTAAAAGGAATGCAAAAAGTAGTCTTTCAGGCTAAAATGAAAGGACTGAAGACAGTAACTCAAAGCCATAAGAAGAAATGAAGATCAATAGTAAAGCTATATGCATATGTAAATTTAAAAGCCAGTATTATTGCATTTTTGGCTTATAACTCCTCTTTTTTCCCTATATGATTTAAAAGAATAATGCAAAAAATAATTATTATAGATTTATGTTAATGGGCACATAATGTATAAAGAGGTAATTTGTGACAATAACAGCACTAACAGGGCAGAGCTGTAAGGAGCTGAGTTTTTGCATACTATTGAAACTAAGTTGATACTAATTCACATTAATTTTAATTTCAAAGGTAAACACTAAGAAAAAAACTAAAATGTATACAGCAAAGGAAATGAAGAGGGAATCAAAATGGTATACTACAAAGAATGGATTAATCACAAAAGAAGCCAATGGTGCAGTGGTGACAAAGTCCTTCGGCTCTTTTTTCATCTGGGAATGTCTTAATTCCTCCCTTATTTTTGAAAGACAGTTTTACCAGATTCAGTACTTTTAGTTGACAATTTTTTTGTTTTCAGCACTGTAAATGTATCATCTCACTGCCTTTTTGCCTCCATGGTTTCCAGTAAGAAATCAGCATTTAATCTTATTGAGTCTTCCTTGTATGTATGCACATTGCTTCTCTTTTGCAGCTTTTAGAATTCTCTCTTTCCATTGGCATTAAACTGTTTGAATATAACATGGCACCATGTAAGTCTATTTTGGTTTATCGTGTTTGGAGCTTGTTGAGCATCTTGGATGTATACAATCATGATTTTCATTACATTTGGGAAGCTTTCAGCCATTATTTCTTCTCTCTGTCCCTTCATATCTTCTTCTCCTTCTGGGACCCCCACAATGCATATATTGGTAGGCTTGATGGTGTCCCACGGGTTCCTCAAACTCTGTTCATTTTTTTTTTTTTCATTCTATCCTCTTTCTGCTGCTCTGACTGGATGATTTCAGTTGTCTTATCTTCAAGATCACTGATTCTTTCTTCTGCCAGCTCCAATCTGCTGTTAAACCCCTCTAGGGAATTTTTCATTTCTATTACTGTGTGGTTCTTTTTCATAATTTCCATCTCTCTATTGATACTCTCTTTATGTTCATCTATAATTTTCTTGATTTCCTTTAGTTCTTTGTCCATGTTTTCCTTCACCTCTTAGAACATATTTAGGACCATTTTTTTCAGTCTTTGTCCAGTATGTCCCAGGACTGGTCCTCCTCAATTGTTTCTAATGTTTCAATATGCTTCTTTGAATGGGCCATCACTTCCTGCTTTCTTGTATGTTTTGTGATATTTTGTTGAAGCCTAGACATCTTGACATTGACATTTTACTGTGTTTTCACTGAAATTTATACTCTGAGGTATCTGTTCCTTAAGCTTTGAACAGTGAGTGCTGCAACAGAGCTTTCCTTCAATGCCAGTAGCTAATGAAAAAGAGAGAAAAAACTTTTCCCAGTCTTCGCAGATTGGCCTGTGCAAGTGCTCTCCTTCAGGGCTTTTCCATAAAATAAGTTTAGAGAATACCTCCAGACCTTGTGTAGGGGCCTCCCTGATCCTTTCTTCACAAGCCTCTTGCCTTGAGCATGAACATGTGGCCATAGGAACACACCATTTACATGGTTCCAAATGTCCCCTTTTCCCTAGGAAACAGTTTCCTCGTGGTCCTCGACACTGCACTGTATGTCCTATAGCCAGAAATCCATTGCCCCAGGCAGTGAAACTTGACTTATCCCCCACAGCATTCTTGATTTTTTTTTTATTATTTTGTTTTTATTGTGGGTAAAAATCAAATTTTTCACAATACAATATCAATATTTGTCAAATGATATATAAATATATATGCATATATGTGCATTTGCTTACATAAATGTTATATATATATATATATATATTTTTTTTTTTTTTTAAGGTACTTAGGTTACCTAAATATTACACAGAAATTACAGGGATTCCCATGTTCCCCACCTCCCACACCTCCCACAACATCCCACACAAACATCCTTCATCAGTGTGGCACATCACCCTCAATGGATATACACATCCGGGGGCCTTGCCACCAAGCATAGACCACAGTTCACATCATAGACCACACTCTCTCCCACACAGTTCTGCATGGTATATGCTGATGTAAAATGGTCTACATCCGTCGCCGCAACGCCACTCAGGACAACCCCCAAGTCCCGAAAAAGCCCCTTCATTTCAACTGCCCTTCCCCTCCCTGCCCTGAAAGCATCCAGTGGCCACCGGCTCCACCTCACTGTTATAATTTCTTCCATTGCTTGAATCACAATATGTCTACAACAGAATACCATTAAGTCCACTCTAGTCCATAGCTCTTCCCCCAATCCTGAAGGGACTGGGATGGTGATGTCCACTCCACCTCCAAATGAGAGAGGGCTTATATCCCATGGATACAGTGGATGGGATTATCCTGCCTACAGCTGCAGGCCCTCTCCATTCCCTGGGATGGTCGTTGCCCATCGTCGTCTCCTCGCCAGGTGACTTGGGTGAGTCCATTGAGCTGTAGGGTAGAAGTTGCAGCTCCACCGAGATTCCAGGCACAGCTGGCACATAGGTAGGCCAGAGGCTCCAGTCTCTGGAAGTACACCTAAAAACCCCTGAATCACATATAGGTTTGAATAGAAGGGACTGATGGACCATGTGCAGGGAGGACTTATTTGAGTCCAACTCCGTCACTCCTAGGAGCACAGATTCAATAGTAGATCCCATTGATAAGGCATCAATCTCTGGAGCTATCCCCCTTTATATAGGGCCTGGGTGTCTCCAGAGCCCTCAGGAGCCCCTCTGTGTGGGGTGATATCCACTTTGGTGTTCTATGAGATCCTACTGAGGTGTGCATAAGCATTACCTCTGGGATGACCTCCTGACCCTCTTTGAAGTCTCTTATCCACATGAGCTCATTTCTCTTTACCTTTTCCCCCTTTTATTCAAGGTCTCTTTCCAGTCGTGTTGCCAGTTGGCACTTGGTATTAATCCCTTGTTGCCAGGGAGGCTCATCCCCAGGAGTCATGTCCCATGTTGGCGGAAAGGTAATGCATTCATATGCTGAGTTTGGCTTAGAGAGAGGACACATTTGAGCAACAAGGAGGCTTTCAGGTGGCAACCCTTAGGCACCCCATAACAGTAGGCTAAGTTTCCATTACAAGAGCAAAGACTCATAAGGCTAGTCATCAATAACAAAAACCCATCAGTGGGCCATCCTCTTTTTCCAGACACTGCCCCTGCACTCAGGGGACTGTTGCTGCTCCCTTGGAGAATGTGGCAGAGCTCTCCAGACTGAGAATTCAGATTCCCTCATTTATTGAGTGATTGTCTACCCACAGTGACCATGACCCATCCTTTGATCTTTTGAACAATTTTATATATCTTTCATGTATATTCAGATGAACTTACTCCCATGAATCCCCCATCCCAGACACCCTCCACCAATGATCCTCTGCAGCCCCCATTGTAACCTTTCTATGATCTAAACCTTCCTTGAACATGAAGCCCATATAATAACCAAACACAATTAATGGGAAAAAGAAATAATAATGATAAGCTTAATTAAATGCAAGAGATAAATACAAGAAAACTCAGAAGAAGAAAAAAACGAAACTAAAAATAAAATATAATTAGCAGATTGGGACATTCAAAAAAATGGGGAAAAAAAATCTTTTTTTAAAACATTATTCTTTTTTCCTTTTATCACTGTATTATTGGATGTCCAGTGTACGGTGACACCTTCTGCCTCTCATTCCCTAGTGTCTCCCAAATTTTCATTTAATTTTCAAAGAAGTTTAGGTCACAGCAAAGTCACACACAGAATACTAGAGACTCCCACATATCCAAACACCCTCCCCCTTCCCCACCCCATATTAAAACCTTTTTTTAATGGATGTTAGCAGTGTTATAACTGTTATACAGATAGTAAAATATAGCAACTAAACATTATCCATGGTTTACAGTATAGTTTACAATTTAGACAGTACAGTTTAATAATTTTTTTATGGTATTTACCATGTCCTATGTCCATTACTGTAAGGTAATGAAAAACCTTTCCCATGACCACTAAATACCCCACTTGATCTTAACTGTTCCTTCCTCCCCATCCCCCTGGGGCATATGACACTCCCTGGTCTTGACTCATGGAATGACAAGATTCATAGTTACATGCCCTGGGTATTCCAACCTGCCCTTCCTAATCTACCCACCTGTCAACCCTGTACCACCAAACCCAGTAATATCACTATCCATCTGTCCTATCCTTCAATATGCAGCTACACTCTATCCCTTTACCATAGATTATGTCCATATGGGTGATGGCTCACAACCTACTCTTCTCTTTCTCTCCCTTCTTAACCTATCTTTCAGACAATGGTTCTCAGAGACTGCTCACTTTCCTCACATCAAATCAGTGAGGTCATATACTGTTCATCCTTCAATGCCTGGCTTGCTTCACTCAACATTAGGTCTTCAAGATTCATCCATGTTATTCCGTGTGTTAGCACTTTATTCCTTCTTACAGCTGAGTAATATTCCATTGTATGTATGTACCACATTTTGCTTGTCCATTCATCTGTTGATGGGCACCGGGGCTGATTCCAACTTTTGGCAATGGTGAACATTGCCGCTATGAACATTGGTGTGCATATATCTGTTCGTGTTTTTGCTTTCAATTCTTCTGGGTATATACCCAGCAGTGGAATTGCTGGATCATACGGAAGATCTATTGTTAGTTTTCTGAGGAACCACCAAACTGTCCTCCACAGTGGCTGGACCATTCCACAATCCCAATCCCACCAGCACTGGATGAGGGTTCCTATTCCTCCACATCCTCTCCAACACTTAGAGTCTGCTGTTTTTTTAATAGCTGCCATTCTGATGGGTGTAAGATGTTATTTCATTGTAGTTTTGATTTGCATTTCCCTGATAGCAAGTGATGTCGAGCATTTTTTCATGTGCTTTTTAGCCATTTGTATTTCTTCCTTGGAGAAGTGTCTTTTCAAGTCACTTGCGCATTTTTTAAATGGGTTGTTTGTCTTTTTATTTTCAAGGTGTAGGATTTCTTTATATATGCAGGATATTAGGCTCTTATCAGATATATGGTTGCCAAATATTTTCTCCCATTGGGTAGGCTGCCTTTTTATTTTCTTAATAATGTCCTTTGAGGTGCAGAAGTTTTTAATTTTGAGGAGATCCCATTTATCTATTGTTTCTCTTGCTCTTTGTGCTTTGGCTGTGAAGTTCATGAAACCATTTCCTATTACAAGGTCCTGAGATGCTTTCCTACATTATCTTCCAAGGTCTTTATGAATTTGGCTCTTATATTTAGATCTTTGATCCATTTTAAGTTGATTTTTGTATAAGGTGTGAGATGGTATTCTTCTCTCATTCTTTTGGATATGGATATCCAGTTCTCCAAGCACCACTTGTTGAAGAGGCCATTCTCTCCCATCTGAGTGGGCTTGGTGGCCTTGTCGAGTATCAGATGACTGTATATGCAAGGATCTATATCAGAACTCTCAATTCTGTTCCATTGATCAGTAGGTCTATCCATGTGCCTACACCGTGCAGTTTTGATCACTGTAGCTTTGTAGTATGTTTTAAAGTCCGGTAATGTGATACCTCCAACTTCATTTTTCTTTTTCAATATGTCTTTGGCAATTCGGGGCCTCTTACCTTTTCAAATATATTTTGTGGTTAGTTTTTCCAGTTCCCTAAAAAATATAGTATTGATCTTTATTGGGATTGCATTAAATCTGTAGATTAGTTTGGGTAGGATAGACATCTTGATGATGTTTAGTCTTCCCATCCATGAACAGGGAATATTTTTCCATTTATTTAAGTCTTCTTTGATTTCCTTTAACAGTGTTGTGTAGTTTTCTGTATATAAGTCCTTTACATGTTTAGTTAAATTTATTCCTAGGTAATTTATTCTTTTAGTTACTACTGTAAATGGCATTTTTTTCTTGATTTCCTCCTCTGATTGCTCGTTATTGGTGTACAGAAATGCTACTGATTTTTGGGCATTGATCTTACAGCCTGCAACATTACTGAACTCCTTTATAAATTCTAGAAGCTTTGTTGTAGATTTCTCTGGGCTTTCTATGTATAGGATCATGTCGTCTGCAAATAATGAAAGTTTTACTTCTTCTTTTCCAATCTGGATGACTTTTACATCCTTTTCTTGCCTCAGTGCTCGAGCAAGTACTTCTAAGACAATGTTAAATAGGAGTGGTGATAATAGGCATCCTTGTCTTGTTCCCGATCTCAGAGGGAAGGCTTTTAGGATTTTACCATTGAAGATGATGTTAGCTTTGGGTTTTTCATATATACCCTTTATCATATTCAGAAAGTTTCCTTCTATTCCTATCTTTTGCAGTGTTTTTATCAGAAAAGAGTGCTGTATTTTGTCTAATGCTTTTTCTGCATCTATAGAGATGATCATGTGATTTTTTTCTTTCAATCTGTTTATGTGGTGTATTACATTGATTGATTTTCTTATATTGAACCATCCTTGCATACCCAGGATGAAACCCACTTGGTCATGGTGTATAATCCTTTTGATATGTTGTTCAATGTGATTAGCAAGTATTTTGTTGAGGAGTTTAGCATCTAGGTTCATTAGAGAAATTGGTCTGTAATTTTCCTTTCTAGTGGTATCTTTGTTTGGTTTTGGTATTAGGGTAATGTTGGCATTATAGAATGAGTTAGGCAATATTCCTTCTACTTCTATTTTTTGGAAGAGCTTAAGCAGAATTGGTGTTAGCTCTTTCCAGAATGTTTGGTAGAACTCAGCTGTGAAGCAATCTGGTCCTGGGCTCTTCTTAGTTGGGAGGTTTCTGATGACTGAGTCTATTTCTTTACCTGTAATTGGACTGTTGTGTTAATCAATTTCTTCTTTCATCAATGTAGGCTGTTTGTGTGTTTCTAGAAACTTGTCCATTTCCTCTAAATTATCATTCTTGTTGGCATATAATTTTTCAAAGTATCCTCTTATGATACTCTTTATTTCTGTGGGGTCAGTAGTGATATCCCTTGCTCATTCCTTTTGTGTGTGTGTATTTGCATCTGTTCTCTCTTTTTCTTTGTTAGTCTGGCTAAGGGTCTGTCAATTTTATTGATATTCTCGAAGAACCAGCTTTTGGTTTTATTTATTTTTTTCTAGTGCTTTCTTATTCTCTATTTCATCTAGTTCTGCTCTAATTTTTGTTATTTCCTTCTTTCTACTTCCTTTAGGTTTAGTTTGTTGTTGTTTTTCCAATTCCTACAAGTGTGCAGTTAGGTCTTCAATTCTAGCTCTTTCTTCTTTTTTAATATATGTATTTATGTCTATGAACTTCCCTCTCAGGACAGCTTTGGCTGCATCCCATAGGTTTTGATATGTTGTGTTGTCATTTTCATTAGTTTCAAGGTAGTTACTGATTTCTTTTGAGATTTCCCCCTTGACCCACTGTTTGTCTAAGAGTGTGTTGTTTAACTTCCATACCCTTGTGTCTAACCTGTTTCTCTGGCCCTTAGTGATTTCCAATTTCATTTCATTGTAATCAGAGAAATTGCTTTGTATAACCTCAATCTTTCTGAATTCATTGAGAGTTGTTCTGTGGCCTAGCATGTGGTCTATCTTGGAGTATGATCCATTTGCACTCGAGAAGAATGTAAATCCTGCTGTATTTGGGTGTAGTGTTCTGTATATGTCTATTAAGTCCAGGTCCTCTAATGTATTGTTGAGAGTCTCTGTTTCTTTATTGATTCTCTGTCTAGATGTTCGGTCTAATGATGATAATGGTGTATCAAAGTCCCCCACTATAATTGTTTAGGCATTTGTTTCTCCACTTAGCTTTTCAAGAGTTTGCCTCACGTATTTTGGGGCACCCCAATTAGGTGCATAAATGTTTATGATTGTTCTCTCTTCTTGAGAGATTACCCCTTTTACTAATATATAGTGTCCATATTTGTCTCTTACAATAGTTTTGCATTTAAAGTCTATTTTGTCTGATATTAGTATAGCTACTCCTGCCCTTTTTTGGCTATTGTTAGCTTGTAAAATTGTTTTCCAGCCATTCACTTTCAGCCTCCTTGAATCTGTGGGTCGAAGTTGGGTTTCTTGTAGACAGCAAATAGATGGATCATATTTCTTTATCCATTCTGCCAAACTGTGTCTCTTGAGTGGTGAATTTAATCCATTAACATTCAGTGTTATTACTCACAATGAATTTCTTACTTCAGCCATATTTTCTTTGGATTAATGTATGTCATATATTGTTTTGTTTCTGTTTTTGTCTTTTTAGCTGTTTTTAAACTCTCCTCCAACTCTCTCTCCCTTGATTTTACCTTTCAACTTGTAGAACTTCCTTTAATATTTCTTGAAGTGCCAGTTTCTTATTGATATAGTCTCTTAATTTCTGTTTATCTGTGAATATTTTGAACTCTCCATAATTTTTGAATGCCAGTTTCGCTGGATAGAGAATTCATGGCTGGAAGTTTTTTTCTTTTAGTACTTTGACTATGTCATACCACTGTCTTCTTGCCTCCATGGTTTCAGATGAGAAATCAGCACCTAATCTTATTGTGCTTCCCTTGTATGTGATGGTTCTCTTTTCTCTTGCTGCCTTGAGTATTTTCTCTTTGTCTTAAGCATTGGACATTTTGACAAGTATATGTCTTGGAGTTGGCCTGTTGGGATTTATACTGTTTGGGGTGTGCTTTGCTTCCTGGATCTGCACATCCATCTCTCTCAATAGGGTTGGGAAGTTTTCAGCTATTATTTCCTTCAACACTCTTTCTGTTCCCTTTCCCTTCTATTCTCCTTCTGGGATGTCCATAATGTGTATGTTTGTGCATTTTGTGTTGTCAGTTAAATCCCTGAGTCCTTGCTGGATTTTTCCAATTTTTTGTCTATCTGTTCTACTATCTGTTTGATTTCAGTTGTATTGTCTTCCACATCACTAACTCTTTCTTCTGTCTGTTCAAATCTACTGTTACGTGAATCCAGCGTCTTTTTGATTTCTTGGATTGTGCCATTGATCACCATCATATCCATTATCTTTTTGTGTATGTTTACAATTTCTTCAGTATGTTCTCCCAGTGTCTTCTTTATATCTTTAATCTCTTCCTTCACTTCATTAAGTTGGTTCATGATATTTGTTTGGGAATCTTTGATTAGTTGTTTGATGTTCTGCATATATTCCTGGTTTTTAGTTTGTTCATTCATCTGGTCCATGTCTTCCTGTTTCTCAGTGTGGATTGTAATTTTTTGTTGCCCTCTAGTCATCATTTTATCTTGATGGGTTTATTCAGTTGATTAGCTTCTCTCTCTGCTCTAGAGTTTTATTTAGCTGGTGGTTGTGTGTGTGTGTTAAGTTTTCTCCTTGACACTTTTTCTTCTTATTTTATTTCCTTGCTTCTTTCTATGTTCCCTTGAAGGCAAAAGATTAGGTCCAGAGGAATCAAAAGATGTGAGAAAGGAAGTAAAGAATAATAGTAATATTGAAAAAAATTAGAAGAGGGGCCGTATAAGAGTTAGTGAAATGGATATTTAACTTGTGTAGGCAGTGTAGAGTAATAGGAAAAAAGTGGAGTACCTACAATGGACAGGGAAACCAAATAGAGGAATATATATATATATATATATAATGATTTAGAAGGCTAGAATTATGAGGAGGGAGAGAAAGAGTAAAGAAAGGGCTAAAAGGAAAAAGCTAATATTAATTTTTAAAAGAAGAAAACAAAATAGATAGAATAGAAATTGACACCCTTAAGTTGTGGTCTAATGAAAAAGCGTGGTGTCTAAGAACCACAACAGAAAGCAGAAGGCAGAGAGATGAAGGAAGGATAAGAGATAGCTTGGAATACAATATCAATATAGATAGAGGATGGGAAATCACTGAAGAAGAAGCACAGCAAAGAAGAGGTAAGCTAGCAGCACTTAATTTTAAAAAAAATGAAGGAAAACAGAAAGGGGGCAGGAAAGAGGAAAGAAAAGCAAGAGACAACAAATAAACAGAGAAAAAACAAACAACCACACCAGCAAGCAGTCAAACAAAGCTTAGGAGGAAGTGTCCCTTCTAGGGTCCTTACAGATCCTCTCAGCCTGCTTGTGTTTATCAATTTCCCTTCAGGGTTCTATCTGCAGGTTTTGAGGCAGATTTTTGTATAAACTAAATTAAAAAGAGGAATTCATTTTTTAAAGTGACTGTCTTCTTTTTTTTTTTTTGGTGATATAAGGGACCCAAAAGAAGTCCTCTGCTAGATCACCCCCTTCACCGAGGGCACCCTAAATAGGCTCGTGGAAACTGATCAAGCGCTTCCCACTTCCTGGCCTCCCCAGCGGAGCTGAAGCTCTGATGCTTGTCAGTGCAGAGCGATAAAATTGGCTGACTCTGCCCCCTCTGGGGCCAAGCCTCAGTGTCAGCGAGCTGCTGGGTAAATCAGGTTTCCTCAGCAGATTCGCCTCTCCCCTCAGCCTGGTGCTGCTTCAAGCTGGTTTATCTGCTCCCCAAAGCTATGAGGGGGTCCAGGCAGCCAAATCCCCAGAAGTTAAACCCCTCTCCACCCTCTGTCAGAAGAAGCCCTTCCTCCCCCAGAGTATGCTCCCCCACACCGGGAGTGGGAGCCACGGGTGCAGGATTAGCTGCTCAAACCAGCCGTTTGCCCTGTGGGTGGGGCTCAGCCGTCTGTGTTCACCACCACAGGCAGGCTCAAAACTCACGAATCTCCACCGATCGCTCCAGGCCGTTGATCTGTCCACTTCTAGATGACCCAAGCTTCTCGCTCCGTGTGCCCACAGCACAGACCCTCAGGCAGGACCCCGTCCACAGTCGGTTGTCCTCAGAGAGCTACTCAGTGAGTGCCCTCCTAAACCGACGCCATCTTGCCTCTCTCCTCACAACAGTCTTTAGAAGAGCTCAGGAAGCCACCTTCTACATGCAAGGAAGTTTTTGGGACAGTAAGTCTCTCAGGTCACCACCACACAGATTGGGCCAGACAAACATACTCCCAGTATGTGCACAAGGGTTACTCTTCTTTTTCCAGAACCAGGACCAAGGATTCACACTAGGAGTACAGGTTGACTCTACACTAAGTTGGTGAGGGCTGGAGGAGGGTCCAGCCATAGCACCACACTATTCTACCACTTTTAAGTTGTCTCTTTCTTGATTTGGCACTTGCCCTGTTACAGCAGTCCTTTGTTTCCTGAAACTTTTAGAAAGACATATGTGCCAGTTCTTGCTGGTTGTTCAAAGTTTTTTGGGGGGAACCCTGAACCATTTCACTTTGCCATCTTCATTGAGTCAGGGTCTACCATAACCTCAGAATACACATTTTTCACAAGTTCACATGGCATATTCCCCAGGGTAGACCCTACTTTAGGCCATGGATCAAGTCTCAATTAATTTAAAAAGATTGAAATCATACAAAGTGTATTCTCTGACGACAATGGAATGAAAGCCTAAATCAATAACTGAGAGAAAACTGGAAAATTTACAAATATATGGAAATAAAACAACAGTCTTAAACAACCAATGGGTCAAAAAAGAAATTACAAGCGAAATTATATAATGCTTTGAAATGAAGAAAATGAAAACATAACATGCAAAAATGTATGGGATGCCATGAAAGCAGTGCTCAGATGGATACTTATACTTGTAAATACCTCCATTAAAAAGAAAAAAAGAACCCAAATCAATACACTCTAAGGAAATAGAAAACGATGAGTAAGCTAATCCCTAAGGCAGCAGAAGGAAAGAAATTATAAAGATCAGAGCTGAGATAAATGGAATCTAGAATAGAAAATAAATAAAAATCATGAAACGAGAAGTTGATTCTTTGAAAATATCAAGAAAGTCACAAAATTTTAGCTAGATGTATTAATAAAAAAGCTAGAAGCAAAATAATGGAAATCATAAACACAAGTCAGTACATTACTATACTCCCTACAGTAATAAAGAGGATTGAAAGAGATTACTATGAACAATTGTATCCAACAAATTAGATAACATAAACAAAATGGCCTAATTCCAAGAGACACACAAACTATCAAAACTGACTCAACAAGAAATAGAAAATCTGAACAGACTATAACAAGAAATTGACTCAGTAATGAAAATACCCCCAACAAAAATAGCCCAGGACCAGATGGTTTCACTGATGAATTTTTACCAAATATTTTAAAAATTAACACCAATCCTTCTTAAAATCTTCTAAAAATAGAAGAGGAGGGAACACTTCCTAACTCATTCTCTCTAGTATCACCCTGATACCAAATCCAGATAAATACAACCCAAGAAAATAAAACTACAGACCACTATCCCTTATGAATATAAAAGCAAATATCCTCAGTAAATATTAGCAAGCTGAATCTGGCAGCATATTAAAAAGGGTTTAGCACCTCTTAAAATATATTTATATATATACATAACTAACATTTTTTGTAAGCAAATGCACATATACGCATATACTTTTATATATCATTTTGCAAATGTTGGTATGTATTGTGAAAATTTTGATTTTTACCCACAATAAAAAAAGGGGGGGTTTAAAAAAGGGATTAAATGCCTGGCTGGATTTTTCTTTGAAGACAAATTCAGAGAGTAAAGGCAGTGGTAAGAGACAACAGTAACAAGAATCTTTCTTAAGAATAACCGACAAAAGCTAGAGTTTAGGATGCCATAATCCTCTGAAACTACCATTCCTGGGACATCACTTGAATTATGGCACTACATCACCTAGGTTTTGAGGGGAAAAGTTTCTCAAAGGCGGGGCTCCTAATGAAAACAAAAATGAAATGAAAACCATCTCAAAAACTTGTTCTTTAGCTACTCCTCTAAAAGAAACTCAACAGTTGTAGTAAAGATCTCTGTGCCAAGAAAGGGTGCTTGGGGCCACAGCAAGAGAAAAGGATATGAAATCAGGAAAACTAGAATTCCTTTCTGGACCCTGCCACTTAGTTTGCTCACTGTGGACAAGTCAAACTCTCTGATCCTCATTTTCCTCAGCTATAAAATCAGAATCCCACCACCTCCTTTTAGGGTTGCTGTGAGGATTATTAAGTCGAAGTCTCTAATGTTCAGGTGCCTCTGGTAGCTTCTCTTCCACAAGTCTAGTCCATGTCCTCAGGACAGATTCTTTACTGCTTCCCTCTTTCCGCTAGGAAAGCTCCATCCATTCCCTTGATTTTAATTGCTATATGTCAACAATTATCCACAAAGTGTCTCTAGCCCAGACCTTTCCTCTGAGCTTCAGGCCCATGCATCAAATTTCCTATTTGACATCTTCACTTCGATGTCCCGAACGCATCTGAATGTAGCACGCACAAAATTGAACTCAAAATTTCTCCCCACTTCTAAACCTGCTTCACTTGAAATCTTCCCAAACTTGGTAAATGGTTCCACCATCCACCAAGTCCTATTCATTATAACCTCTTGATGTCTTTTTTTTTTTTTTTTTTTTTGAAGGTTTTTAAAATGACATTTTTTTTCAAACTTTTAATTGTGCAATATAGAAAACTGAAAAACACAAGAAGCAAAGAACACAAAAGTCATCCAGAATCACAAGCAGTTTACATTTTGACATACCCTTCTAGGTCCTGTGTGTGTGTACACACAACTAAGCATACATTTTTATATGAGATCACACAGAATGTATCATGCTTTTTCACACATCATGAATATTTACCAATTCAAAGCTCCAAAGCCATGAGATATTGTGACAACCAAGAATACATGATACCATCTCAGTCAGGGGAAAAAATGTGTTCCTGCTTTTCTTGGGGACAAAAATTTCCTAAGACAAAAATGGCAACAGGCCTCTATAGACATGGGCAGAGTTACAAATACTATGCTCCCTTAATGCTCTATTTAAAATGAGACATAAAGCAATAGAGTACAGTAAGTATAATGCTTCTAAGAGAATTCATGATCAGATCTATATTGAATTATTAGCAAGAACATATGTTTCTACTGAATTATTTAACAATGTTTTCCTTTG
Organism: Tolypeutes matacus; assembly: GCA_026826555.1. NCBI lineage: Eukaryota > Metazoa > Chordata > Mammalia > Cingulata > Chlamyphoridae > Tolypeutes > Tolypeutes matacus. Next base: position 984,108 of record JAKSZT010054514.1, read on the forward strand.
GTATAGCCGAGAGATGTGCACACACATCAATAGTTAGCATCAAAATGGAAATATGAACACATCTGCATACATCCCTCCCCCTGCACCTCCTTCTGCCCCTCTGCAGCCAATTTAATGAACAAGTCCTGGTGCATACTGCTCAGAGGTGTTAATTTAACAATTCTTCTTCCTGGCTCCATTGCTACTACACCAGCCCAAGCCACCATCATCTTTTGACAGAACTATTTCAAGAGCATATTAACCGGTCTCCATTTTCCACTCTTGCCCCTCTAATTAATTCTACATACAGCACTGAGTGATCTTTTTAAAATGTAAGTCAGATTCATGTCACTCATCTGCTTAAAAGATTTCTTGGATCCCTTTGCTTTTAAGATAAAGGCCAAGTTCTATAATGTGGACTACCAGATTCTACAAATCTGAACTCTGCCTCCCGCTCCAGTCCTGTCACATGCCATTCTACCCCACCACTCTTTCCATTCCAGGCTCACTGAACTTTTCTCAATACTGAAACATACTTTGGCCTTACTAACTTTGGCCTCAACATGTTTTATTCCCTCTGTCAAACATAATTTACCCACAAGCTGAAATGCACTTCATCTGTTTACCCCTATTCTTCCTTCTGACCATTAAACTTCACTTCCCTAGGTAAACATTTATTTCTCCCACCTCTAACAGTGCCAAGTCCCTTCATTGGATTTCCACAGAACTCTGGACTTCTTCTTCACAGCACTTAACACACCCATAACCATTTACTACTACATATTTAATAACTTCCCCCCCCCTCCCAAAGACCCAAATTTCCAGGAAGACAGTGATTTTTGTCTTTTTGTAAACTGCTCCATTCCCAATGCACAATAGCTGGAACGTACCTGGAGTTCAATAAGTATTTGTTGACTAACTTTAACAGTCCTGTAATTACTCTCCCTGCCTCTATTTGTCCCCTTTCTATCTCTTTTCTAAGATGCAAATCTGAACAAAGCAATTAAATAGTTTTCCAATGCCTTTGAGATAAAATTCAAACTCATTAACATGACTTAGCATATTGTATGATCAAGTACTGCTTGCCACTCTAGGCTCATCTCCCAATACTCCCCCTTTGCACACCAGGGTCCACATGGAACTATTTGCAGTTCCCTAAATTCATCATGCTCTCTACCACCCTTCTTTCTCTGCACAGTGTCACCTCTGCCTGGAAAGTTCTCCCCATATTCCTTTCTCTGGGTAACTCTTATTTATCCTTCAAATACCAGCTTGCAACTATCTTTCTACATATGTCTTCCTCAATAGACTCTTTCCTTGGGAGCAAGATCTGTGTCTTGCTCACTTTTCTATCCTGAGCACTTAAAAGTAACTAACATAAATAAAACATTTTCAAATTGAATAATTTTTATCTTCTAAATAGCTCTAAAATCCATACCCTTCTTTCTCTACTTCTACTCTTACTATTCTAGTTCAGATGCCCATAATTTATCACCTAATCTACTGCAGCAACCTCTTAACTGGTACTCACCCCAAAGTCTACCCTCCATGGCCCTGCCAGAAAGATCTTTCTAAAATATGTATATGAACATGGCATTCCCTTGCTTAATTTCCTTCATAGGTTCCCACCACTTACAAGATAAAGTCTAATTTCCTTAGCAGGACATACATGATTGTTATATAAGATAATCAATGCATGGTATTTAGCAGAATGTCTGCCACAATAAAAGTATTAGCTTTAGGACCAGGCAGCAGGCAGAAACTAGAAAGACCTTGAGGAGTCTGTTAATTAAAGTTGGAAGGGACCCAAGAAAACTGTGAATAAAAGCAGAAAATCATTGAAGAGAGACCATGGTGATGATTTGGTGGACAGTGAGGAAAACATTATTGGAAGCTGTAGAAAATGGGTCCTTGTTATATAGTGGGGGAAAGTTTGGAAACACTGTCACCTGTAGAATCATGGGAAACAGAAAGAGTAACCAATTATCTCATGAATATTACTGGGCAAATTTCCAGGCGGAATGTAAAAAATGCCAACAGGTTTCTTCATCCTCATCTAAAGAGATGAATTAAAGAAGAAGGAACTGTTCGCTTTTCAAGCAGAATGTAAAAGAAATATAAAGGCACCAGGATATGCTGGTGGGGTAGGTTGAATTACATGCCCCAGATAAAAAGCATGTTCTTAATCTCATTCCTGTGTGTGTGAACCCACTGTAAATAGGATCATTTGAAGATATTATGTTTGGATAAAGTGAGGTTTACTGAATCAGGATGGGTCTTAAGGGAGACTTTATAAAGAGAAAGCCACAGGGAGGAGCAAGAAGCTGGAATCAATGGAACCTGGAAGAGAAAGGAGAGGACATTACCAGGTGATGTGAGGCAGGAGAAAAAGCCAAGGAACCCCAAGGCCTGCTGGCAGCCAGCCTGAGAATGTTACAGACTTTAGGGAGAAAGCATTGCCTTACTTGCAGACGCCTCAAAACCATGAACCAATAAATCCCCATTGTTTAAGCCAGCCCATTGAGTGGTATTTGTCATAGCAGCCTGTGAACACAGAAAACTAGTTACGAAAATAGAACTGATTCTCAATCCCGGTCAATCCCAGCAAAAGATTCTCAAAGTAAGAAACGGCTTCAAGAAAAAGATTAAATCCTGGGGCAGATGGAAGGATTTCTATAAGATCTTTTGTTAAGATCTCAGAAAGATCTGCATCTATAGATTGATAAGTTCCTTGTAGAAAACTTCAGCTAGCGGGGGGGAAAGCCTTCTAAGGATCTTAATGGCATTTCTCTAGACCCCTCTTACAAACAATAGAGATTCTAAAAATCTTTAGGGCCTTGTCCCACAGCAACTTCACAGGGCTCCAAGATAGACAAGATCCTGTTTCAAAGAGATTGTGGGTGTAGGTTTGTCTAATTGTACTGTTTACTATATACATACTTTTTCACCCTTTGTGATGTACACCTACTCTCTTCTAAATGAAACCCCTTTCCCTTCTTCTCTCACTGGTTAAACCCTACTCAACATTAATTCAATGAAAACTTTCTAAGCTCCATTTAGATACAAAGCCCTATTCCTTAAGATGTACAATATTTTTCATGATAAAAATGGAAAACATACCAGAATTTTAAGACTATAACTGAAATGAGTTGTTGGTAATATATTTATTTTTCTTTTATTTTGAATCACTTACATTTCAAAATTTTCTCTAATTAATTCTATTGTTGTTGTTTTTTTAAGTTTTGAGTATATGACTCCCCTCACTAACAGAGCCCATATTTTGTTAGCGATGGCAATGTGTCCAGCTAAAGAACTCATTTCACCAGACTTACTTGAGGTTACTGTTGGCCAAGTGGTTCACTGCTGACCAACTAAAAAAAACTTGAGGTTTTCTGGGAAGGCTTTCTGCTTTCCTAATGGATACACCACACTTTTTACTACCCTCATTCTTCTTCCCATAAGGTGTAAAGAAATATGCCTAGAAATGCAGGAGGAAACTTGGAACCATAAAGATGAAAGTAAAAGTCTTGGGATAAAGGAGTTAAAAAAATTGAGTCTGGGATATTGATGCCATCATGGAGCCCCTGCATCAACTCTAGACTACTTACCTCAGTACTTTTAAAGTCAAGTTTACTGAGGCCTAATACACATAAAGTTCCTCCTTTTTAAGTGTACAATTACATGATTTTTGACAAAAATATATACAGTCATGTAACTACCAGTGTAATCAAATGTCTTAGTTTGTCAAAGGGCTACAAATGCAATATACCAAAAATGTGCTGGTTTTTATAAAGGGAATTTATTTGGGGTAAAAGCTTATAGTTCTGAGGCCATGAAATGTTCAAATCAATTCATCATCAGAAATGCTTTCTCACCAAAGGTCGGCTGCTAGCAGATCCTGGAGTCCTGGCATGTGGCAAGGCAAGACGGCAGGTATACAGGTCTCTCTCTACTTTCTCCTTGAGCTCAGCTGTGGGTGATCAGGCATCTCTCCCTGGGCCTCATCTACTTGAGCCTCTCAGGATTTGTCTGTCTTTCTGCAGCTGTAGGCAAGTCTGGAGTCCTCTCTCTCACAAGGCAGGGTCAAAATGGCAGAGCTCCCTTTCTCTATGTCTCTTCTTTCTCTCTGTCTGTTCACAGTTTATATAAGACTCAACAAGAGGGTAGAGACCCAAACTGAGTCATGCCTCCCTTACATAGTCAAATCAAAAGCCCTAAATCGATCTATCAAGTGATCTAATCATAGGTCCCTTAACTGAGTTTAATGCAATCAAAGGGCCCCACAGGAATGGATTAGTTCAAGAACATAATCTTTTCTGAGATTCACAAATTTCAAACTGTCACACTCCACCTTCTAAATCCCAAAAGGACATGTTCTTTCCATATGCATATGCAAAATACATTCATTACATCAAAATATTTCAAACAACCTTAAATAATTTCAGTAGCAATGGTAAGTACAAAATCTAATAAAAATCAGTTATTGGCATGCAGTTTGTCTTGAGTCAAAGCTCCCCTCTGGCTATAGACCTGTGAAACTTTGAAAACATGTTGTCTGCTGCCAATAAACAAAGGAGGGATGGTCACAAGATAAATATTTTCATTATCATAAAGAGAAATTGGAAGGAAAACAGACATCACATTCTAAACAGTTCCAAAAACCTGCAGAGCATACTCCATTAGATTCCAAAGTCTGAGAATAGACTATAGAATAATGGTTTCTTCTCCTTAGGGGGCCCACCCCTTCCATGGGCTTGCCCATTGGCCATCTTCTCAGTTCCACTTCATCAAGCATCTGGGTGCCAGCTGAGCTCTAGATCTTACTGTCCAAGAACACTGGGGTGATGGCCATAATCTTCCCAATTTCTGAGGCATAGTCTTAACCCCCTTAGCACAGTAGGGCTGCAGTCACGTTCTCCCTAATCTCCAGCACACAGACCCAAGTCCCTCAGAACAATGGGGTGGTGACCTAACTCTCCCTAATCTCCAAGGAATATGCCCCACCCTCTCTGTTGCCTGGAGTAGCCAAACTCTTCCTGAACAATGGGGCAGAAGGCCTACCCTCTAAAAGCCCCCTCAGCACATATGGGTGGGATCCCTCTCTAGGCCCAAGAAGATGTCTTAAGTCCAGACCTCAATTTCCACAGTTTTGTCCTTGAAATGGTTTTTCCTTCAATTTCTCCCTTTCCTGCCCTTTTAAGTCCAGGCTGACGGTGGTTTCATTCACACAGATCTTGCAAAAATCTTGTCCGTTTTGCATGTAGTTCACAGGGCTCCGAGCCCTCAGATGGTAAGGCTTTCCACAAATCCTTCTTGGATAACTGCATTTCCTATCCTGACTTTCAAGGAAATGGCTGCCTGTTTCCTAGTTCAGTTAAGTCCTCACATGGGGCAATATCCTCTGGGGACTTGTTTTCTGGAAGCTCAAAATTTCCCAAACCATCAAATTCTGGTTTCTTTGTGCCCAAGAGTTCAGTTCTAAGCTTATCTCTTTCCTCTCACATTTGCCATTTCTCCTGGCAAGGAGAAGTCAGGCCACATTTTTCACATTTACTTTGGAAATCTCCTCAGCTAAATGTCCAAGCTCGTCACTTTCAAATTCTGCCTTCCATCTAACATTGGGAGTCAACTGTGCTAAGTTCCCAGCAACTTTAAAAGAAGGGTCCCCTTCCTTCCAGCCACCATTTCTGTCTAAGGCTTTATCAGACATATCATTAGGGTCCATATTTTTACCAACAGTCTCTTCAAAACAAAATATGCCTTTTCTGTTAAGCATTTCACAGTTCCCCCAGAATTTTCTCCTTACCCATTTATAAAAACAGTCCAACATTTGCAGCACCCCTACTCTCCTGTTACCAATTTCTGTCTTAGTTTTCCAAAGGGCTGCCAATGCAATATACTAGAAATGTGTCGGGTTTTATAGAGGAAATTTATCTGGGGTAAAAGCTTAAAGTTCTGAGGCCATGAAATGTCCAAATCAAGGCATCATCAGAGATATTTTCTCACCAAAGGTCTGGCTGCTGGTGATCCTGGAGTCCTGCCACGTGGTGAGGCAAGACATCAGGTCTGTCGGTGTCTCTCTCTTCTTTCTCCTCAAGCTGTGGGCATTCAGTCATCTCTCCCTGGGCCTTGTCTCCTTAAGCCTCTCAGGACTTCTTTGTCTTTCTGCAGTTGTAGGTGAACCTAGAGTCCTCTCTCTCACATGGCAGGGTCAAAAAGGCAGAGCTCCCTTTTGTTACCATAAGCACAGCTATTTCCAACAGAAAGCCACCCCCCTCCTGCCAATACAGCACCACAAAGGAGAAACATTTCTCTCAGTGAGGTGATTTATTGCTAGTACACAAGCAAGGAACTGGGGGAATCTTCCCCAAACCATTTCAAAGTGAGAATGGGAGCTAGGGTTTTTTATAGGCAAAGGAGAGGGGTAGGGGAAAAGAAAAACAAGTGATGCCAGGGGTCTTTTGAGGAGGATATGTATAATTTCTCAGACCTGCATTGTCTCAAGCACACCAAATTTGTCCTTGGTTTCAGCAGTTTAGTTAACCATAGTTTAGCAAGGTCTTCAAGGCTCCTTTCTCAGCTGACCACTCAAGGATATCAAGCTTTTTGTCCCTGAGGAAAGCTACAGATTTACTGGGTCATAAAGTGCTCCTGACACTATTCTGTCTGGTTTTGCTTTGAGACGTTATCTTATTCCAGTAAGCAAAACCAAGAAGGTCTGGTTAATAACCTTCAGGGAACTAAGTGCAAAGAGTAAACTTCTAAAATTAGATTAATAGAAAATTAGCTCAATTAGGGTATTAGAATTTTGAGAGCTGCTTAAGTGAAGAAATTTTTAGTAAGCACATTTTCCAGCTATCACTTTCTCTGTGTTTTTCTTTCTCTCTCACACATGGCCTGGTCAAAATGGCGGATCTTCCTTTTCTATGTCTCTTTCTCTGTGTGTTCACAGATTATATAAGACCCAGTAAGAGGGTAGAGACCCAACCTGGGTCATGCCTCACTGATGTAGACCAGCAAAAGCCCTAAAACAATCTAATCAAGTGATCTAATCAACGGTCCCCTTAAATGAATTTAATGCAAAGTACATAATCTTCTCTGGGATTCACAAAATTCAAATTGTCACATCAAGATATAGCACATTTACATCACTTGCAAAATGTTCCCGCATACCTTTTGCAATTCTATTGCAAATCCCCAGACATTGGACCTACAAGACAAAGATTTTAAACCAACTATTTTTTTAAAAAACTTTTTTAAACCCTTTATTTCCTAGCCTTTATTCAAACTATTAATTTTACGTATAGTGCTTTCAGTGAGTTCTGTGAGCTGTTCTGTGTGAATTACTGAAGCCGGGGGTGGGGCAGTGGGAACCCCGGAATTTGTAGCCAGTTGGTCAGAAGTGTGGGTGATCTGGGCCCCTGAACTCACAACTGGTGCTTGAAGGACAGTCATATAAAGGATGGCCATTAAACTTTTTTTTTTTTTTTTTTTGGAGGTAACAAGGACTGAACCTGGGACCCCGCACACAGGAAGCAGGCTCTCAAACCACTGAGTCACACCCACTCCCCCCAACTATTTTTATATACTGAGAGAGATAAAGGAAACCATGGGAAAAGAACTGAAGCTAAACCAGGAGAAATATGGCTTGCCATTTAGATAATATCAGTAATGAGATAGAAATTATAAAACCGAACCAAATAGAAATTCTGGAGAAAATTTCAGCTAAGGATAAAAGCCTTTTATTTTCAATGCTCTCTGTAGGTTTTTGTTTTTGTTTTTGTTTTTGTTTTTTTAATTAGAAAAATAATTTTTTATTTAAAAAGTGTCTGTCATTAAAATGTGTGCACAGCAATATAATACAGATGTGATAAAAGGGTATTGTAAATAGTTCAAAGGAAAACTTTTATTATTCAAGCCCAGAATAAATAAAATTATTAGTTATAGATTTTTCATTCACTATTTCATTTATTTCTGTTCTCATCTTTGTTATTTCTTTCCTTCTGCTTCCTTTGTGTTTAGTTTGCTGTTCTTTTTCAAGTTTCTCCCAATGTGGAGTTACGTCTTTGAGTTTAGTTCCTTCTTTCTTTTTTTTTGACTAATTTATCTTATATTTTTAAATATACTTTTATTACAGAAGTTGAGAACTTAAAAAACAATCATGCACATGTGTAGAATTCCCATACAACACCCCTTCCTCAACACACCACACTATACTGGAACATTTGTTTTAGATTATGAGATAATATCATCAGATTACCACTAACTGGTCCATAGTGTACATTTGGCATTTTTTCTATACTCCTCTATTATTAACACACTACGTCTTTGGCATTGATGCAAGATTATTACAGTATTGCTGTTAACTATTTTCCATAGGTTACAATAATTGTATTTTTTCCTTGCTTCTCCACATTCGCACCACCCTGCAATAGTGAAGTACATTTGTTCTAGTTCATAGAAAGACATTCCTGCATTTGAACTATTAACCACAATTCTTATCCACCTCTGGGTTCACTATGTTATTCAGTCCCTCGATTATTCTCTAGCTTTCTGTCAATTGACATTTACATCCCTAGATTACCTTTTTTAGCCACATTCCCATTTATAAACCAGCTGCTACTCACTATGATATGTTACCATCAACTCTATCCATTTTTACACGTTTACAGTCAAGTTAATTAAAACTTCTACAAACATTAAACATCAGTACTCCTTCACAGCCCACCTCTTATCTCCTAATGACCTATACTCTAGGTTTTAACTCCATGCATTTATTCTCCATATGTAGTTCATATTAGTGAGACCATGCAATAATCGTCTTTTTGTGCCTGGCTTATTTCATTTAGCATAATGTCTTTAAGATTCATTCATGTTATTATATGTGTCTCAATCTCATTTCTTCTTACTGCAGTGTAGTATTCCATTGTATGTATATACCGTATTTTGTTTATGCATTGATTGGTTGATGGACACTTGGGTTGTTTCCATCTTTTGGCAATTGTGAATAACACCCCCATGAACATCAGTGTGCAAGTGTCTGTTTGCGTCACAGTTTTCAGTTCTTGATATATACCTAGTAGAGGGATTGCCGGATCATATGGCAGTTCCGTATTTAGCTTCCTGAGGAACCACCAAACTGTCTTTCACAAAGGCTGCACCATTTTACAATCCCACCAACAATGAAGGAGTGTTCATGTTTATCCACATCCTCTCCAGCACTTATTGTTTCCTGGGTTTTTTTAGTAATGGCTATTCTATGCGGTGTGAGATGATATTTCATTGTTGTTTTGATTTGCATTTCCCTAATAGCTAGTGATATTTAACATTTTTTCATGTGCTTTTTGGCCATTTGCACTTCCTCTTTGGAGAAACATCTAACCAAGTCCTTTGCCCATTTTTTAATTGGATTGCTTGCTTTTTTTAATTGTTGAGTTGTATGATATCTTTATATAGAATGGAAATCAGACCTTTACCGAATATGTGGTTTCCAAATATTTGAGAGGGCTGCCTTTCCACCTTCTTGACAAAGTCCTTTGAATCTCTAAAGTGTTTAAGTTTGAGGGGGCCCCATTTATCCATGTTTTCTTTCATTGCTCGTATTTTCCATGTAAGGTTTAAGAATCCACCACCCACCACCAGGTCTTGAAAATGTTTTCCTATATTTTCTTCTAGGAGCTTTATTGTTCTAGCTTTTATATTTAGATCTTTGATCCATTTTGAGTTAATGTTTGCATAAGGTGTGAGATAGGGATCCTCTTTCATTCTTTTGGATATGAATATCCAGTTCTCCATTTGTTGTATAGACTATTCTGTCCAGGTGGGTGGGTTTGACAGCCTTGTCAAAAATCACTTGACCATAGATGTGAAGGTCTGTTTCTGAACCATCAGTTCGATTCCATTTGTCTATGTGTCTATCTTTATGACAGTACCATGACATTTTATCACTGTAGCTAGGTAATATGATTTAAAGTCTGGAAGTAAGAATCCTCCAACTTTGCTTTTCCTTTTTAAGATGCTTCTGGCTATTCAGGGTGCCCTACCTTCCAAATAAATTTGATAATTGTTTTCCCTTTGTTTTTTTTTAAAAGCTGTTGGAATTTTTATTGGAATTGCATTGAATCTTATATCAATTTGGATAGAAATGACATCTTAATGATATTTAGTCTTCCAGTCCATGAGCAAGGAATGTTCTTCCAATTATTTAGGTCTTTTTTATTTCTTTCAACAATGCCTTGTAGTTTTCTGAATACAATTGCTTTACATCCTTGGTTAAGCTTATTCCTAAATATTTGATTGTTTTAGTCACTATTGTAAATAGGGGTTTTCCTGACTTCCTCATCAGACTGTGCATTACTAGTGTATAGAAACACCACTGATTTTGTGTATCAATCTTGTGTCCTGACACTACTGAAATCATTTATTAGTTCTAGCAACTTTGTTGTAGATTTTGGGGAGCTTTCTAGGTATAGGATCATATCATCTGCAAATAGAAAAAGGTTGATTTCTTCCTTTCCAAATTGGGTGCCCTTTATTTCCTTTTCTTGCCTGATTGCTCTAGCTAGAACCTCTAGCACTATATTGAACAACAGTGTAGACAGTGGGCATCCTTGTCTTGTTCCTGATCTCAAAGGGAAAGCTATCAGTCTCTCACCATTGAGTACAATGTTAGCTCTGGATTTTACATATACGTCCTTTATCATGTTAAGGAAGTCCTTCAATTCCTATCTTTTGTAGTATTTTTATCAAGAAAGGTTGCTGTATTTTGTCAAATGCCTTTTCTGCATCAATTGATAGGATCATGTGATTTTTCTTCTTTGATTAATTAATGTGGTGTATTATGCTAATCGATTTTCTTGTGTTGAAACACCATTGCATGTTTGGTATAAAACCCACTTAATCATGATGAATAATTCTTTTAATGTGTTGTTTTATATTCGATTAGCAAGTATTTTGTTCAGGATTTTTTTCATCTGTATTCATTAGGAAATTGTGTCTGTAATTTTCTTTTATTCATAATATCTTTATCTGGCTTTGGTATTAGGGTGATATTGGCTTCAGAGAATGAATTTGGTACTGATCCTTCATGTTCAGTTTTTTGGAAGAATTTGACTAAGATTGGAATTAAATCTTCTTTGAAGATTTCTTTGGTAGAACTTGCCAGTGAAATGATCTGATCCTGGGCTTTTCATTTTGGGGAGTTGTTTGATGGCCGTTTCAATCTCTTGTGATTGGTTTGTTGAGGTCTTCTATTTCTTCTAGGGTCAGTGTAGGTTGTTTGTACATTCCTAGGAATTTTTCCATCTCATCTACATTGTCTAATTTGTTGGCATGTAGTTGTTCATCATAATCTCTGATGATCTCTTTTATTTCTGTGAGATCAATAGTAATGTCCCCATTTTCATTTTTCATTTTATTTATTTGCATCTTCTCTCTTTTCTTCTTTGTCAGTGTAGCTAAGGGTTTGTCTATTTTGTTAATCTTCTCCAAAAACCAACTTTATGTTTTGTTTATTCTCTCTGTGGTTTTTTGTTCTCAATTTCATTTATTTAACTCTGATCATTGTAATTTCATTCCTTCTTCTTGCTTTGGGAACAGTTTGCTGTTCTTTTTCTAGTTCCTCCACCTGTGTTGATAGGTCATTGATCGTAGCTTTTTCTTCTTTTTTAATGTAAGCATTGAGTACTATAAATTTCCCTCTCAGAAGTGCCTTCACTGCATCCCATAGGTTCTGATATCAAAATATATATTGATTTCTCTTGCAATTTTTCTTTGACCCACTGATTATTTAGGAGTGTGTTGTTTAATCTCATATATTTGTTAATTTTTTCTTTTTCTGCTTGTTGTTGATTTCCAACTTTATTCCATTATGTTCAGAGAAAGTTTTGTATAATTTTGACCTTATTGAATTTATTTAGATCTGCTTTGTGGCCCAATTTATGGTCTATTCTGGAGAAAGATCCATGAGCACTTGAGAAGAATGTATATCTTGCTGTTTTAGGGTGTAATGTTCTGTATATGTCTATTACATTTAGTCCATTTTTCATATTATTCAAGCTCCCTGTTTCTATATTTATCCTCTTCCAGGATGTTCTGTCCAATGCTGAAAGTGGTGTATTGAAGACTCCAATTGTTTTTGTAGAGACATCGATTTTTCCCTCCAGGTTTGCCAGTGTTTGCCTCATGTAATTTGGGGCATTCTGGTCAGGTGCATGTACATTTATGATTGTTATTTCTTCCTGGTGAATTGTCACCTTTATTAATATTTAATGGCCTTCCTTGTCTATAATAACAGTTTTGTTTTTAAAGTCTATTTCGTCTGGTATAAACATAGCTACTCCAGCTTTTTTGTCGTTGTTGTTACTGCATGTATGAAATATCTATTTCCAGTGTTTCACTTTCAAACTATTGGTATCTATATTAGTTTGCCAAAGAGATGCTGATGCAAACTACCAGAAATCTGTTGGCTTTTATAAAGGGTATTTATTTGTGGTAAAAGCTTATGGTTACAAGGACCTAAAGAGTCCAACTGAAGGCTGCTTTCTCACCAAAGTCAGCTGCCACGTGTTGAAGCAAGATGGTGGGAAATCTCTGCCTGGTCTCTCCTTCCTTTTTCCTCAAAGGCTCCATGGGTCCAGGTTCTTCTGCTCTTAACTCTGTACTGGCATAGGGTTCGTCTCTCAAGGTTTCCTATATCAGTTTGGCATAGGGCTCCTTTCTTTCCAGGTCTTATCAGTGTCTCGGCTGCTCTGTTCTCTTCAGTTACAAACTATCAGGCAAGTGGCTCATCTCTCCCTGGGGCCCCAGGATCAAACAAGCCAGAGCTATCTCCTCTTCCATGTGTCTTCTTGGTTGAGTGCCCATTTATATCAGCCACACAAGGGAGTGGGGACTCAACCAGAGTTGTGTCCTACTGACATGGTCAAATCAAATCTTTAATCATGACATACTTTAATCAAAGACATCTCATCTTAATTTAATACAACCAAAGTGTATCACACCCAGAGGAATAGATTTATTTACAAACATAATCTCTCTTTTGTGGATTAATAAATAATCTCAAACTGCCACAGTATACTTGGGTCTAAGATGAGTCTCTTGTAGATGCATATAGAGGCTCATATTTTCTTATCTATTCCTCCAGTCTGTGTCTTTTGATTGGGGAGTTTAATCTATTAACATTCAATGTTATTACTGTAATGGCAATTCTCTCTCTACCTATTTTGATCTTTGAGTTTTATCTGTCATATTTAATTTTCACCACTCTTTTGAGGCTTTCAGTTACTTTTACTGATATAATCTTCATTTCTAGACTCTCTTCCAAGCCTCTCTCTCCTGTCTTTTCTTTTCAGGTTATAGCACTCCCTTTAGTATTGCCTGCAAAGCCAGTCTCTTGGTTACAAACTCTCAGTTCAGTTTATCTGTGAATATTCTAAACTCACCCTTATTTTTGAAAGACAATCTTGCCAGATATAAGACTATTGGCTGGAAGTTTTTCTCTTGCAATATCTTAAATATATCATACCACTGACTTCTTGCCTTCATGGTTTCTGATGAGAAATTAGCTATTAATCTTATTGGGTATCACATATGTGGTGCATCACTTTTCTCTTGGTACACTCAGAATTCTCTTTGTCTTTGGCATTTGACAATCTGATTAGTATGTGTCTCAGAGTAGGTTTATTCAGATTTATTTGGATGGGAGTATGCTGTGCTTCTTGGACATGTATATCTATGTCCTTCAACAGGGTTGGGAAATTTTCTACCATTATTTCTTCAAATATTCTTTCTGCCACTTTTATCTTCTTTTATCCTTTTTGGACACCCATGATATGTATGTTTGTATGTCTCTTGCCATCATTTAGTTCCCTGAGACCCTGTTCGATTTTTTCCATTCTTTTCTTTATCTGCTCTTTCGTATGTTCGTTTTCAGAGGCCCTGTCTTCAAGCTCATTGATCCTTTCTTCTGCCTCTTCAAATCTGCTCTTATATGCCTGCAGTGTATTTTTTATTTCATTTATTGTTCCTTACATTCCCAAAAGTTCTGCTGTTTTTCTATGTATACTTTCACATTCTTCTTTGTGCTCACCCAGTGTCTTCTTAATATCCTTAATCTCTTTAGCCATCTCATTCAATTTATTAATGAGATTTGTTTGAACATCTGTGATTAGTTGTCTCAACTTCTTTATGTCATCTGGAGGCTTATCTTATTACTTGGAGTGGGCCAAATCTTCCTGTTTCTTGGTATGGATTGTAGTTTTTGTTGGTGTCTTGCCATCTGGTTTATTAGCTATATTTATTCTGGGTGCAGTTTCTCTCTAGTTTAGGGCTTTCTTGCCTTTTTTCCCTTGTTGGTTGTGTAGTAGGAGCTGAGGATGTAGATGGTACTGTAAGCTGTGGAGGCTGAAGTTGACTGTGTTGCCCCAGGAAGAGATGAAGCTTCTCCCAACTTTCTCCTCTGCCAGAGGTAGAAATGGAGCTCCAGCCATGTGTCGTAATCCAAGCCATGCAAGACAAGACTGTCTGTAGTTGTGCAGAGAGACTGATGAAGCTTCATGCCCTTTCCTCCCCTGCCTGGGTGGGAATGGGGCTGCAGGTGTAGGCAGCAAACTAAGCTGTGCAAACTGACTGCAATTGACCAGTTAGACTAATATAGCTCCTGCCCCCCTCCTCCCCAGCCAAGGGTGGGGATGGGCCCTACAGAGTGCCCAACAATCTAATCCATGTAGGCCAAAAGTGCCTGCAGTTGTCTTGAGATGCTTTGGAAACACAGCTCCCCTCCTATCCGAGTGGGGGGGGGGAGGGATGGAGCTATAAGTGTCTGAGTATCCAGTCTGTGTGGACTAAAAGAAGGCATACTTTCTGGTGTTGCCCAGAAAGGCTGGGGAAACACCATCCCCCTCTATTTCTATGGGGGGTAAGGGGATGGAATTGAAGGTGTTCAGCAAACCAGTCCATGCAGGCTGAAAGCACCTGCAGTTGTCCAGAGAGGCTGAGGAAGCACACCTCCTCTCCTATATTATTGCAGGGCAGGGATGGAGTTACAGGTGTTCAAGTATCCAGTTTGTATGGGCCAAAAGCACATGCATTTGCCCAGAGAGGCTGGGACAGCACTTCTCCCTCTTATCCTTTCAGGGGTGGGGGTGGAGCCATGGGCGCCCAACACTCCAGTTCATATAGGAGGCCAAAAGCTCCTGCAGTTGTCCAGAGAGGCTGAGGAAACACCAGCACCCGCCTATCCTATGAGACTGGGTGGGGCCACAGTCACACAACACACCAGTCCTTACAGCCTAAAAGTTCCTGCAGGTGCTCAAAGAAGCTGAGGAAACACAGCTCCTCTCCTATCCTATTGGGGGACAGGGATAGAGGTACAGGTGTCTGAGCATCCAGTCTGTGTGGGCTGAAAGCACCTGCAGTTTCCCAGAGAGGCTGAAGAAATATCAGCCCCTTCTATCCTATGGGGGCAGGGCAAGGATAGAATTGAAGATGCTCAACAAACCAGTCCATGTGGGCTGAAAGCACATGCAGTTTCCCAGAGAGGTCAGGGAAACAAAGCTCCCCTCCTATCTTATTGGGGGCCATGGGGATGGAGCCCCAGGTGTCCAACTATCCAGTTTGTGCCAGCCAAAAGTGCCTGCAGTTTTGCAAAGCAGCTGGTGCAGGTCATGCCAGCTTCCTTCCTGCTGGAGGTGGAACTGGGGCCTAGGCAATGGCTGCAATCTGATCTGGGTGAAAGAAGCCAGTCCCTACCATCACTGTGATTTTCAATCAGCCCCACTTCCCCTCATGCTCAGGGCAGAGTTAAATGCCCAGGGCAGCATTAAAATGGTGGCTACTGGCCTCTTACCAACTTGGAGAGGTTCAAACTTCAGTTGTTCTTAGGATTATACTTTAGCCAACCAAATTTACTAAGCAGTAGCTGAAGTCAGTGGCCAACCATCTCTTCATCCCCCATTTTTTGGGAAATGGAGCTTCCAACTCCAGACATGGAATAGCTCCTGAGGTGGCTTGTGCAGCATTGGAGGATGGGCACTGACCTCCGCAGCATGGAGTGCTCTACTCAAGATTCCTCACTAACAATAGACTGTCTCTTCCTTCCATCCTTTCAAGGATGTTACAGGATGCTCTTCTGGTCTACTGCCCGCCCCCCAACAGGTACTTTAGATTGCTCTGGGTGATTACTAACCCCCCTGTACAACAAGCTGACTCTTGGAGCTCCATACTCTGCTGCCATCTTGCCCTTCTCCTCTCTCTGACTTTTGAAGGGCAGTTTTGCCAGATAAAGAATTTTTGGCTAGCAGTTTTTCTTTTTCAGTAACTTAAGTAAATCATACTGGTGCCTTCTCATCTCCATGGTTTCTGATGAAAAATTGGCACTTAGTCTTATTGAGGATCCCTTGTATGTGATGAATTGCTTTTCTTTTGCTGCTTTCAGAATTTTCTTTTTATCTTGGTATTTGACATTCTGATTAGCATGTATCTTGGAGTAGGTCTATTAGGGTTTACTCTGTTTGGAGTACATTATACTTCTTGGACATGTAAATTTATATCTTTCATAAGAGTTGGGAAATTTGGGGCCATTATTTCCTCAATTATTCTTTCTACCCCTTCTTCCTTCTCTTCTCCTCTGGGACATTTTTGTAGCTACATTCTGTCACTCAAGTCCCCAAGACACTGCTCAAATTTTTCTCTTCTTTTCTCTATATCTGTTCTTCTGATAGTTCACGAATTCTTCTGCCTGTTCAAGTCTGCTGTTGCATGCCTATAATGTATTTTTTATTTTATTTTATTTTATTTTATTTATGTATTTATCCCCCCTTGCTGCTTGTGCTCGCTGTGTCCATCTGCTGTGCATTTTTCTGTGTCTGCTTGTCTCCCCCTGCCGGATCGTCCTGCTGTGTCAGCTCACCACGCCGCGCAGGCTGGCTTGCCTTCACCAGGAGGCCCCAGGAACGGAACCCGGGGCCTCCCATATAGTAAATGGGAGCCCCATCGATTGAACCACATCTGCTTCCCTGTAATGTATTTTTAATCTCCATTATTGTACCTTTCATCCACATCATTTCTGTTATGCTTCTTTTTAAACTTTTGAATTCTTCTTTATGCTCACATATTGTTTTTAATAGCCTTTAGCACTATATCCACCATTAGTTTATTTCTATCCATATTTTTCTTCATCTCCTTGGGATGATTTATGAGATTTGTTTGAACTTCTTTGATTAGTTGATCCAAATTCTGTGTCTCCCCTGAAGTTTGAATTTGTTCCTTTGACTAAAACATGTTTTCTTTTTTCTTGGTATGGCTTGTAATTTTTTGATGTCTGAGCATCTGATTATTTGATATGTTATCTCTGAAGGTCAGTTTCTCCCTCTTTTTAGGGTTTTATAGTTGATTGGCTTTGTTTTAATCATCTTCTTTGATGCATGATACAACTTATTTTGGATCTTGAGAGTAGCCCATTTTCACTGTTCAGATTTTCTCAGCTCTTCTGCACATGATATTTGCCCTGGATATGTGGCACAATTTTTAGGATTACCCTTTTTGGTTGCAATTGTTTCACATCCAGGAGAAGGCTTCCTTTTTCTGTTCCTTCTCCAGGAATCTTGATGTGTTCAGTTTGGTTTTATTAATCTAGTGTTTTTTAAAGCTGTTTTATTCACACACCTACAATAAATCCAATGTGTACAATCAATGGCTTTCAGTACAATCACAGAGTTGTGCATTCAACACCACAATCAATTTTGGAACATTTTCATTGCTACAAACAAACAAAAAATCTTACCCCTTATAACCCCCTATTACAGACCCTTAGCATTGGTGTGGTACCTTTGTTACAATTGAAAGAATATTAAAATATTACTGTTAACTACAGTCCATAGTTTGCATCAGGTGTACTTTTTCACATATACTACCCCATTATTGACACCTTGTAATAGTAATGTACATTTGCTCTAGTTCATGGAAGAACATTTTTATATTTATACTATTAACCACATTCATCATCCACAACAGGGTTCACTATGTTATATAGTCCCATGTTTCACCCTCTAGCTGTCACTCTAGTGACATACATGACCCTAAACTTCCATTTTCAACCATAATCACATGCACAACTCAGCACTGTTAATTGTCATCACAATATTGTGCTACCATCATCTCTATCCATTTTCAAACATTTGTTATCAACCTTATTGAAAATTCTGCACAAATTAAGCATCAGCTCCCCCAATCTTTACCTTCAATATATTTCCTGGTAACCGACATTCTAGGTGTTAACTCCATGAGCTTGCTCGTTATAATTAGTTCATATCAGTGATATCATACAATATGTGTTCTTTTGTGTCTAACTTATTTCACTCAATATAATGTCCTCAAGATTCATCCATTGTTGTCGCATGCATCAGGACTTCATTTCTTCTTACTGAATAATATTCCTTTGCATGTGTATACAACATTTTGTTTATTCATTCATCGGTTGATGAACACTTAGGTTGTTTTCACCTTTTGGCAATTGTGAATATTGTCGCTCTGAACATCAATGTGCATATGTCTGCTCACTTTCCTGCTCTCAGTTCTTCTGAATATATACCTAGAAGAAGGATTGCCAGATCATATGGTAGTTCTATACTTAGCTTCCTGAGGAAATACCAAACTGTCTTCCACAGAGGCTGCACCAGTCTATATTCCCACCAGCAATGAATAAGTGTTCTGTTTCTCCACATCCTCTCCAACACTTGTAGTTTTCTGGGTTTTTTTAATACTAGTCAGTCTAGTAAGTGTGAAATGATATCTCATTGTGGTTTTAATTTGCATTTCCCTAATAGCTAGTGATGTTGAGCATCTTTCATGTGTTTTTGTCATTAGTATTTCCTCTTTGGTAAATGTCTATTCAAGTCTTTTGCCCACTTCTTAATTGGGTCATTTGTCTTTTTATTGTAGGATTTCTTTATATATTCTGAATATTAAACCCTTTTCAGATATGTGGTTTCCAAATATTCTCTCCCATTCTGTCTTAGTCTGCCAAAGGGCTACCGATGCAAAGTACCAGAAAATATGTTGCTTTTTAAAAAGATTTACTTTATTTATTTCTCCCCCTGCCCCACCTCATTGTTTGTGCTCACTGTCTGCTCTCTGTGTCTCTTTGTTATGGACTCATCTTTTTTGTTTTTTAGGAGGCACCGGGAACTGAACCCAGGACCTCCCATGTGGGAGGGAGGCACCCAATGGCTTGAGCCACCTCTGCTCTCACTTGTTGTGTCTCTCATTGTATTTCTTTGCAGTGTCTCTTCATTGCATCGCCTCATTGTGTCATCTTTTTGCATCATCTTGTCGCGCCAGCCCATCACATCAGCTTGCTATCTTGCTCATCTTTAGAAGGCACGAAGAACTAAACCCAGGACCTCCCATGTGGTAGGTAGGTGCCCAACTGCTTGAGCCACATCTGCTTCCCTGTGTTGGCTTTTTAAAGGGGGATTTTGGGGGGTAAAAGCTTACAGTTCCAAAGCTGTGAAAAGTCCAGCTCAAGGCACCATAAGAGGTAATTTCTCACCAAAGTCAGCTGTCATGTAGTGAAGCAAGATGATGGGCAATCTCTACCTGGTCTTTCCTTCCCCTCTGGGCGTTCTCTCTGTGGCTCAGCTGTTCTGCTTTCTTCTAGATTTCAGCTGCAAGCTAGCATAAGGCTTGTCTCTAGGGCTTCCTATATCAGTTTTGGCTGTTCCAGTCTCTTCCCAATTTCAGCTGTAAGCTATTAGGCAAATGGCTCGTCTTTCCCCAGGGCCTCAAGCTATTTGAGCCTTCTCCTTTCTGTCAAATGCCAAGATCAAAAATGACAGAGCTCTCTCTCCCTGTGTCTGTCTCAGTCAGTCTTTCTCTGTGTTTCTGTTTGTATTAGACCCAGCAAGGGGGTGGAGACCCAATCTGTGTTATACCTTAATGACATAGCCAAATCAAAAGCCCTAAAGTGATTTTATCAAATATCTAGCCAAATACCTCTTAGCTGACTTTAATGCAATCAAAAAGTATCATGTCCAAGGGAATAGATTAATTTAGAAACATAATCTTTCTCTTTTGGGGATTCATAAAATAATCTCAAACTGCCACAACTCCTTTTTGACCTTCTTGACGAAGTCCTTTGAAGCACTTTAAGTATTCAGTTTTGGAGAGGTCTCATTTATCAATTTTTCCTTTCATTGCTTGTGCTTTGGGTGTAAAGTCTATGAAACAACAACCTACAAGGTCTTGAAGATGTTTCCCTACATTTTCTTCTAGAGGTTTTATGGTTCTAGCTCTTATATTTAGGTCTTTGATCCATTTTGAGTTAATTTTTGTATAAGGTATCATCATACTTTATATAGGGGTCCTCTTTCTTTCTTTTGGATATGAATATCCAGTTCTCCCAGTACCATTTGAAGAAGCTGTTCTGTCTCGGTTGAGTGGACATGGCAGCCTTGTCAAAAATGAATTGCCCATAGAAGTGAGGGTCTATTTCTGAACTCTCACTTCAATTCCATTGATCAATATGCCTATCTTTATGCCAATACCATGCTGTTTTGATCACTGTAGCTTTGTAATATGCTTTAAAGTCAGGACGTGTGAATCCTCCAACTTCGCTCTTCCTTTTCAAGATTGTTCTGTTTGTTTTTATGCAGAATTTTCTCCCCAGTTCCTAAAATTCATTTAAATTCTTTCCTCAGTTTCATACCTCAATTTGCTTACCAGTCACCTGTTGAAGGGCGTTACATGTTTCAGTTTGGGGACCTGTCCTGTATTACCGCAGTTCAGTTTCCCTTCCCACCCCCCTACCTTTTATTTTCTCCATGAGGTTTTTCTGCCTCCTAATTCTTCCCCAGGGAGCCAGATGAGGTCAGTACAGAAAAGTCTGTTTTGCATTTAGGTGGTCCAGCAAACAGATACAGACTGAGTGTGTGCACATCTTGCCAGTATTTCTTCCATGGTCTCTTTTTTCCCAGGGGCCACTTTTGTATACAACACCCCTCAGCCACTTGAGTTGTGCCTGGGTCTCTGCAGACTTGGGCCCCTGTGACAGGACATGCCTGGGATTCTAACTCACTGCTCTGAGTGGTTCTATGTTCTTCATCAGTGACAGGAGGGACTCAGGCTTTTCTCCCTCAGTGTGACTCCCCAGCTTCCCGGGACCGAGTGAGGGGACAGGGGACAGATGGTGGGTTTAGGACATAAATCTCCTACCTGATTTTAGTGTTTGTTTTTCTCTTTCTTTGATTTAGCATTTGTAGAGTACTTCTCCAGTCTCTAACATACTCCAGAGAGCCAAGTAGGTGGGATTTATACTTCCCAACTCAATTTACAAGGCCAACTTTACCTGATAATACTCACTAAATTGATCCAGCCAAAACCCCAGGAGGAGTTTTTGGAGAAATCAACGAGGTAATTCTATAATTGCCTTATATTTAAAGGCAAAAAAACTATATTAGCCAGAACAGTTTTGTAAAAGAAGAACAAAACTAGAGAACTTACATTACCTGATTTCAAGACTTACTATACAGCTACAATAATTAATACAGTGTGATATTGGTATAAATATAGACAAATAGATCAGTGGAATAGAACAGAGGGTCCAGAAATAGACCCATACATATATACAGTCAATTGAATTTTGTGAACGTGGAAAAGAAATTCAATGGAGAATGGATAGTGTTTTCAGAAAAATGGCACTGGAATAATTGGATAGCCTAGACAAAATTTATACTTTTATCTATACTTCACAGCATATACAAAAATTACCTGAAAATATATCACAATTTAAACATAAATCTGAAAACTATACCACTTCTAGAAGAAAACAGTAGAATATCTTGATGACTTTGGATTATGTAACGATTTATTACATATGAAAACAAAAGCACTAAGCATAAATAAATTGATAAATTGAAATTCATCAAAGATAAGAAATTCTGCTCTTTGAAAGACACTGTGGATGGAATGAAAGGACAGGCTACAAATTAGAAGAAATTATTTGCAAATCACATATCTGATAAAGGGCTTGTATCCAGAATAATATAAAGAACTATCAAAGTTTAATATTAAGAAAACTAACAACCTAATTTAAAAATGGGCAAAAAGATACATCAAAGAAGATATATGGATTGCAAAAGAGTACATAAAATAATGTTCAACATCATCGTTCACTACAGAATGATAGAGAATTATTATAAACTGACTATGCCAAGTGTTGCCCATGTTGTGGAACAACCGTAATTCTCATGCATTGCTGGAAAGAATGTCAAAGTGGAAAAGCCATTATGGAGAGCAATTTGGCCTATACCTACCATACGCCCCAGTCATACCACTTCTGGATGTTTACTCAAAAAAATCAAAGAATATGTTCAAACAAAGACTTGAAAATTAATGGTCACAGCAGCTTTATTTGTAATATCCAAAACCTGGAAACAATTCTAACATCCTTCAACAGGTGACTGGTTAAGCAAATTGAGGTATGAGGATACCATGGAATACTAGTCAGCAATAAAAAGGAATGAACTATTGTTACATATACCAATATGGATGAGTATCAAAAATTATACTGAGGAACATGGCCATTGGGTTAGGCAGATAAGACACAGCTCTCACTAAAACAATGGAGAAAGAGCCAAAGGCTGCCTTGGGGACCTGCTTTGGGGTACAGCAGACCAAGACACTGCTTCACAATGCCTAAGAGAGTGAGGGACAGAGAGACAAAGAAGCTGAAATGTTAAATTATGAGTTATTAAACCTCCCAGCCACCGGAAAGGGCTCCCCTCCCCACCCCCAAGATACTAAGTGAGGGTAAAACTCCTGGTGAACTGCATCTAACTAAGAGGAGAGCAGATGTCTTCCTCCCTGCCAGCTGCTTTGGATATATATAGAACAAGAAGGTGCTCTGGGTCATCTAGGAGGGTACTGGGAATATAAAGAAGCCAAAGGACTCCAGGATGTGTAAGTTCATTGAGGTTGGTGGGCCACACTGTGGGAGATGTTTGTGTTGGATGTGGTGGGAGGTGTGGGAGGTGGGCAACATGGGAATCCCAGTGGGTTCCGTGTAATATTTTAGGTAATCTAAGCACCTCTTAAAATATATGTATATATATATATATAAATAACATTTTTGTAAGCAAATACACATATATGCATATATATTTATGTATCATTTTGCAAATGTTTGTATGTATTGTGAGAATTTTGATTTTTACCCATAATAAAAAAATAAATAAATAAATAAATAAAGAAGCCAAAGGAGAGAAAAGGAAAGATGGCATTGGCTTAAGTGGGCACTCTCCATCTCTTTCACAAAAAAAAGGCTGAGTAGGGGCAAGATTCTGCCCAAGTGAGCTGTTCTGGGAACCCACAGAGCAGGACACTTCAGGGCATCAATCTGGAGGGAGCTAGACAAAGAGATAAATTGCTCAAGGTAAACCAAACCCATGAGTTTCTCACCCCTGCAGCTGGAAAAGTCAGAAGGCTAATCCCCACCATCAAGGCAAAAAGCCACTGTGAGCCTTGACTCCGGCCACCCAGCAGGAGGGAGCATTCTCCAAAAGTGGGAGGGTTCTGGCAAAGGGTGGAAAGGGGTTTCCTCTCTGAGGGTTTGGTTGCCTGGACCCCCTTTGAGCTTTGAGAAGCATACCAGCCAGCTCTAGGTGGCACCAGGAAGAGAGGAGAGGCAAATCTGCTGAGGAAGCCTGATTTGCCTAACCACCCTGGGATAGAGAAAGTTGGCCTGGGAGGGGGAAGAGTCAGGCAATTGACCAGTCCCGTGCTGAAAACTATCAAAATTTCAACTCCCCTAAGGGAGGCAGGCAGTAGGAAGTGCTAAATAAGCTTCCAAGAGCCTATTTAGGGTCCCCTGGGAGGAGGGGGTGGTCTGGAAGAGAGTTGAGAGTCATTTTTCTGTGGTGAGTTCTGTCACCAGGGTCCCATTTGAATTCACAAGGGAACTCAACCTGACCAGGAGAGATGAGGAAGGATCTGCTCACACAGGCTATTGTGTCCTCCTGCCCTGGGAGAGAAAGCAATAAGAATAGAAAGGGGGCAGGGACAGACAGGCTCCTAATCAGCTGGAATCTACCCAACTGCAAACAGCCAAACCTGCCCAAAGGAAAGTGACTGGATAGTTTTCTGAAGAACTAACTGACCCAATGAGAAAGTTTAGCTCAGGGAAAGAGTTTCCACCTTGAATATATGAGGTCCCTAGTTCAATTCCCGGCTCCTCTTAGAGCAGTGACCCACCAGGATATCAAACATCCAGCTGATAATTTAGGACAGGGGGAGCATAGACATTTTTGTATTAGCTTCTCTTGGGTCTCTTATTTTTCCTAAAAAAACGTTACCTTTAAAAAAAAAGTTAACTTGGTTTACTCGCTAAAACCCTCTTCAAAATCTGCAGAGGGCAGGCTGCAGGGTAATTGATTGATGAACACCAGCAGCCTGAGAGGCTCCTCAGGGGACTAAGATGGAAAGCTGTTTTTCTTTAGTTTGTGTGTGACTGCTTGCTTGGGTGTTTGCTTGTTTTTTGTTGTTGTCATTGTTGTTTTTCTTTCCCCTTCCTCCCTCCGCCTTTTTTTTTTAACTAGGTGTTGCTGGCTTCTTTCTTGTTTGCTGTGTTTCCTCTTCCTTGATTTCCACATTTCTCTGTATACCTATTTGTCTACCAACACTGTCTCTTTTCCTTCCTTCATCATTTTATCTTCCGCTTTCTGTTGTTCTTACATTCCAACTGCTTTCTTTAGTCCTCAATTTTTCTGGTTCTTATTTCTATCTCATCTATCCTGTTTTCTTTCTTTTATTAATTTTTTTCTTTTTGTCTTTTCTCTTTCCCTCTCTCCTCATCATTCTGGCTTTTTAATTCATTCTATATATTTTTCTCTATTGGGTTTCCCATTTCATTGTTGGTACTCCACTTTTTTATTCCTAATACTCTAAACTGCTAAATGAGTTAAATATTCATTTTCCAAGGTATTATATGGTTACTCTTCTAACTTTTACTATTATTATTACTATTATCCTTTTCCTTTTCTTACTTCTTTGGCTTTCTTTGGCCCTAATCTTTTTCCTTCAAGGGAACATAGACAAAAGCAGGGAAACAGAATAAGAGGAACAAAGTATCAAAGAGAAATCTCAACACACACACAAAAACAGGAATTAAATAAAACCCTAGAGTAGAGACAGAAGCTAATCAACTGAATAAATCCATCAAGATAAAAAGATGACCAGACAGCAACAAAAAATTACAAACCATACTAAGAAATAGGAAGACATGGCCCAGTCCAATGAACAAATTAAAAACCAGGAAGAGATGCAGAACATCAAACAACTAATCAAAGCTGTCCAAACCAATATCATGGACCAACTTAGTGAAGTGAAGGACGAGATTAAGGATATTAAGACACTTGAAGAACATACTGAAGAAATTGTAAGCATACATAAAAAGATAACGGATATGATGGTGATGAATGGCACAATCCAAGAAATCAAAAAGACACTGGAAGCACATAACTGCAGATTTTAACAGGCAGAGGAAAGAATTAGTGATGTGGAAGACAGTACATCTGAAATCAGGCAGATAGTAGAACAGATAGATAAAAAGATAGAAAAAAAATCCAGCAAGGACTTAAGGATTTGAATGATAACACAAAATGCACAAATATATGCATTATAGGCACCCCAGAGGGAGAAGAGAAAGGAAAGGGGACAAAAGGAATGTTGGAGGAAATAATGGCTGAAAACTTCCCAACCCTATTGAGGGAGATGGATGTACATGTCCAGGAAGCTCAGTGCATGACAAACAGTATAAATCCCAACAGGCCTACTCCAGGACATATACTTGTCAAACTGTCCAAAGCTCAAGACAAAGAGAAAATACTGAAAGCATCAAGAGAAAAGAGAACCATCACATACAAGGGAAGCTCAATAAGATTAAGTGCTGATTTCTCATGGAGGCAATAAGACAGTGGTATGACATAGTTAAGGTAGTAAAAGAAAAAACTTCCAACCAAGAATTCTCTATCCAGCAAAGCTGGCATTCAAAAATGATGGAGAGTTCAAAATATTCACAGATAAATAGAAATTAAGAGAATATGCCAAAAAGTAACCTGCCCTTCAAGAAATACTAAAGGAAGTTCTTGAGGGTGAAAGGAAAAAATATAAGAAAGAGAGTCGGAGGAGAGTGTAAAAACAACTAAAAAGACAAAAAGAGAAATGAAAACAATGTATGACATACATGAAACAAATGAAAATATGGCTAATATAAGTAATTCCTTGAGAGAACACTGAATATTAATTAACACTGAATGTTGATGGATTAAACTCACCAATCAAGAGACCCAGATTGGCAGAATGGAAAAGGAAATATGATCCATCTATATGCTGTCTACCAGAAACCCACCTTAGACCCAGGTTTTCAAGGAGGCTGAAAGGGAATGGCTGGAAAACAATCTTATAAGCAAACAATAACCAAAAAAGCACAGGGGTAGCTATACTAACATCGGACAAAATAGACTTTAAATGCAAAACTATTTATTGTAAGAGACAAAGATGAACACTATATATTAGTAAAAGTGGTAATCTTTCAAGAAGAAAGAAAAATCATAAACTTTTATGCACCTAAACAAGGTGCCTCAAAATACACGAGGCAAAAACTGGAAAAATTAAGTGGAGAAATAGATGTGTATAAAATTATAGTGGGGGATTTTAATACACCATTATCACCACTAGACAGACCATCTAGACATAGAATCAATAAAGAAACAAAGACTTTGAATAATACATTAGAAGATCTGGACCTAATAGACATATACAGAACACTACACCCAAATACAATGGGATATCCATTGTTCTCAAGTGCACATGGTTCATTCTCCAAGATAGACTACATGCTAGGCCACAAACAAATGCTCAATGAATTCAGAAAGATTGAAATTATACAAAGTAATTTCTCTGACCACAATGAAATGAAGCTGGAAATCATTAAGGGCCAGAGAACCAGATTAGGCACAACAATATGGAAGTTAAACAACACACTCTTAGACAAACAATGGAACAAGGAGAAAATCTCAAAAGAAATCAGTTACTAACTTAAAACAAATGATAAAGACAACACAACATATCAAAACCTATGGGATGCAGCAAAAGCTGTACTGAGAGGGAAATTCATAGCCATAAATATATCAAAAATGAAGAGCTAAAAATCAAAGACCTAACTGCACAACTGTAGGATTTAGAAAAAGAACAACAAACTAACACCAAAGGAACTAGAAAGAAGGAAATAACAAAGTTTAGAGCAGAATTAAATGAAATAGAAAATTTAAAAAACACTAGAAAAAAATAAACAAAACCAAAAGCTGGTTCTTCGAGAAGATCAATAAAATTGACAAACTCTTAGCTAAACTAACAAAGAAAAAAAGAGAGAAGATGCAAATACACAAAATAAGAAACGAGGAAAGGGATATCACCACCGACCCCACAGAAATAGAGTATCATAAGAGGATACTTTGAAAAATTATATGCCAACAAGAAGGATAATTTAGAGGAAATGGACAAATTCCTAGAAACACACAAGCAGCCTAAATTGACAAAAGAAGAAATTGATGAACTCAACAGACCAATCACAAATAAAGAGATAGAATCAGTCATTAAAAACCTCCCAACTAACATTACCATCCCAGACTCCTCAGGACTGGGGGAGGAGGTATGGACTAGAGTGGACTGACTGGTATTCTGTTGTAGACATATTGTGATTCAAGCAATGGAAGAAATTACAACATTGATGTGGAGCCAGTGACCACTGGATGCTTTGGGGGCAGAGAGAAGGAAAAGCAGTTGTAATACAGGGGCTTTTTCAGGACTTGGGAATTATCCTGAGTGACATTACAATGACAGATATAGGCCATTTTACATCAGCATATAACATGCAGATCTGTGTGGGAGAGAGTGTGGTCTACAATGTGAACTATGGACCATGCTTAGTGGCAAAGCCCCAGGATGTGTATATCCATTGCAGGTTATGTGCCACACTAATGAAAGATGTTTATGTGGGAGGTTGTGGGAGTTGTGGGAGGTGGGGAACATGGGAATCCCTATAATTTTTGTGTAACATTTATGTAATCTAAGCATCTTTTGAAATATTAAAAAAAAAAAAAACCACCCAACTAAGAAGAGCCCAGGACAAGACAGCTTCACAGGTGAATTCTACCAAACATTCTGGAAAGAACTAACACCAATACTGCTTAAATTCTTCCAAAAAAATACAAGTAGAAGGAACATTGCCTAACTCATTCTATGATGCCAACATTACCCTAATATCAAAGCCAAACAAAGTCACCACAAGAAAGGTAAATTACAGACCAATCTCTCTGATGAACCTAGATGCTAAAATCCTCAACAAAATACTTGCTAATCACAGTCAATAGCATATTAAAGAAATTATGCACCACGACCAAGTAGGTTTCATCCTGGGTATGCAAGGATGGTTCAATATAAGAAAATCAATCAATGTAATACACCACATAAACAGAACAAAAGAAAAAAAAATCACATGATCATCTCTATAGATGCAGAAAAAGCATTCGACAAAATACAGCATCCTTTCCTGATAAAAACACTGCAAAAGATAGGAGTAGAAGGAAACTTTCTCAACATGATAAAGGGTATATATGAAAAACACACAGCTAACATCATATACAATGGTGAAATCCTAAAAGCTTTCCCTCTAAGATCAGGAACAAGACAAGGATGCCCACTATCACCGCTCCTATTTAACATTGTGTTAGAAACACTTGCTTGAGCACTTAGGCAAGAAAAAGATATAAAAGACATCCAAATTGGAAAGGAAGAAGTAAAAATTTCACTATTTGCAAATGACATGATCCTATACATAAAAAACCCTGAGAAATCTACAACAAAGCTTCTAGAACTTATAAATGAGTTCAGTAAAGCTACAGGTTATAAGATAAATGCGCAAAAATCAGTAGCATTTCTGTACATCAATAATGAGCAATCTGAGGAGGAAATTTTAAAAACACCATTTACAATACTAACTAAAAGAATAAAATACCTAGGAAAAAAATTAAATAAAGATGTAAATGACTTACACACAGAAAACTACACAACACTGTTAAAGGAAATCAAAGAAGACTTAAATAAATGGAAGAATATTCCCTGCTCATGATAGGAAGACAAAACATCATTAAGATGTCTATCCTACCCAACCTAATCTACAGATTTAATGCAATCCCAATAAAAATCAACACAGCATTTTTTTTATTGAATTGGAAAAACTAACTATGAAATTTATTTGGAAGGGAAAGAGGCCCTGAATAGCCAAAGACATATTGAAAAAAAAAAAAATGAAATCAGAGGAATCACACTACTTGACTTTAAAACATACTACAAAGCTACAGTGGTCAAAACTGCATGGTATTGGTGCAAGGATAGATATACTAACCAATGGAGTCTAATTGAGAGCTCTGATATAGATCCTCCCATATACAGTCATCTGATATTTGACAAGGCCACCAAGCCCACTCAACTAGGAGAGAATGGCCTTTTCAACAAATGGTGCTTGGAGAACTCGATATCCGTATCCAAAAGAATGAGAGAGGAACACCATCTCACACTCTATACAAAAGTCAACTCAAGAAGGTTCAAAGATCTAAATATAAGAACCAAGACCATAAAGACTTTGGAAGATAATGTAGGGAAGCATCTACAGGACCTTATAATAGGAAATGGTTTCATGAACTTCACACCCAAAGCACAAGCAGTGAAAGAAAAAATAGATAAATGGGATCTCCTCAAAATTAGAAACCTTTGCACCTCAAAAGAGGTTATCAAGAAAGTAAAAAGGCAGACTACTCAATGGGAGAAAATATTTGGCAAGCACATATCTGATAGAAGCCTAATATCCAACATATATAAAGAAATCCTACACCTCAAAAATAAAAAAAACAACCCATTTAAAAAATGGGCAAGTGACTTGAAAAGACACTTTTCCAAGGAAGAAATACAAATGGCTAAAAAACACATGAAAAGATGCTCAACTTCACTAGCTATTAGGGAAATGCAAATCAAAACTACAATGAGATACCCTCTTACACCCATTAGACTGATGGCTATTAAAAAACAGAGCACTACAAGTGTTGGAGAGGATGTAGAGGAATGGGAACCCTCATCCACTGCTGGTGGGAATGTAGAATGGTCCAGCCATTGTGGAAGACGGTTTGGTGGTTCCTCAAAAAACTAACTATAGAACTGCCATATGATCCAGCAATTTCACTGCTGGGTATATACCCAGAAGAATTGAATGCAAGGACATGAACAGATATATGCATACCAATGTTCATGGTGGCATTATTCACTATTGCCAAAAGTTGGAATCAACCCAAATGCCCATCTACAGATGAATGGATAAACAAAATGTGGTACATACACACGATGGAATATTACTCAGCTGTAAGAAGGAATACAGTGCTAACACATGGGATAACATGGATTAATCTTGAGGACCTTATGTTGAGTGAAGCAAGACAGGCATTGAAGGACAAATATTACATGACCTCACTGATATGAATTAAGGAAACTGAGTAGACTCACAGAACTAGAATCTGGAAGATAGGTTTACAGGATGCACAAAGGAAGAAGAAGCTTGTGAGCCAACGCCCATAAGGGTGTAATCTATAAGGTGGAAGTGCGTAGTTGGGCATTGAGGGGATATGACAGGAGTGTAGTGATGCTATTGGGCTCAGCAGTTCTGGTCTGTAAGGGGGGTAGGGTGGGAAGGGTAAGTTAATCTGTCTATGGAATTGGAAGGAGGGTTCTGGGAGGGAGCAGGTGAACTCTGGGGATTTGTGGGTATGTGGTTGAAACTACAATGTTGGGACCATGAGTCCCAAGGATAGTGGGAGGGAAGAATAGAATAGATGGAACCCAGGACATTTTGGTGGCAATGGAATTATTCTACATGATTTTCCAAGGATGGATACAAACCACATCAAACTTCATCAAAATCTATAAAAGTGTACAGTCCAAAATGTAAACCACAATATCAATAATTGACCAGGGTTAGTAGCAATGTTTCAATATTTGTACATCAATTATAACAAATGTACCATCCACATGTAAATTGTTACTAATAAGGGAAAGGGGAAGAGGTAGAGGACATTGGGTATATGGAAATCACCTATAGCCTGCATGTGACTTTTCTGTAACCTAAAGCTTCTTTGAACAAAATGAAAAAAATTAGACTCTGTGTGAATAAATGGAAACAAATGTCACTGTACATACAAGACAAAAGATCTTACAGTGATGAAAGACATAATGTTAAAAAATTTTAATTTTGTATATTTTAGTTTTTTATTTTATTTTTTTCATATTTCAAACTTTTTAAAAAAAATTTTGTATTTTATTCATTATTTTTAAAACCGCCATTATTATCTCATTTTCCTATTAATTGTATTCGGTTATTTTGTTGGCTTCAATTTTGAAGACGTTTTGTATCACAGAAGGGTTACAACTGTGGCAGGGGAGGATCATTGGTGTGGGGTGTCAGAGATGGGGGATGCATGGGAGGAGGTTTACCTGGGGCATACCTGTAAGGCATATGAATGTGTTCAAGTGTTCATGGGGCAAAGTCACAATGGGAGGAGAGCCACACAATAAACAAAGAAAGATTGAATTCCCATCCTGGGGAGCTCTGCCACATTCTCTAATAGGGCAACAAGAATCCCCTGAGTACAGGGGCAGAGACTAGTGAAGGAGAATGGACCCCTGACTGGCCCTTGATTGTGGTGACTGTACTTATGGACCTTTAATTTTGAAATTGAAACTTAGTCTAGTATTATAGGGTGCCTAAGCATTACCTCTTGAGAGCCTCCTTATTGCTCAAATGTGGCCTCTCTCTTAGCCAAACCTCAGCATCTAAATGCATTACCTTCCCCTCAGCATGGGACATGACTCCCAGGGATGAGCCTCCCTGGCACTGAGGGATTACTACCAAGCACCAGCTGGCAATGCAACTGACCAAAAGGGGGAAAGGGTAAAGACAAATGAGTTTATATGGCTAAGAGACTTCAAAGTGAGTCGGAAGGTCATTCCAGAGGTTACACTTATGCACATCTCAGCAGGAACTCATAGACTACCAAAGTAAATATTATCTTGAATAGCAGGACTCCTGAGGGCTCTGGAGACATACAGACACTATAGGCAGGGCAGACAGTTCAGGAGTTTGGCACCTTGCCAGTGAGCCCTAAATGGAATTTACGCTCCCCAGTGTGATAGAGTTGGACTCCGTTGTGTTTTCCCTACAAATAAGTCTGCTGCCCTTCTATTTGAACCTACATTTAGTACTAGAGTTGATAGTTATATATCCAAGAGACTTAAATCTTTGGGCTGTCCATGTGCCAGTTGAGCCCTGAATCTCAACAGATTTTCAGCACCTACTCTCCAGTTCATTGGACTCACCTAGGACACCTAACAAGGAGAATATGACTGACAATGACCATCTCAAGGAACAGAGAGAGTCTGCAACTGCAAGCAAGAAAGTCCCATCCATTTGTCCCATGGGACCTAAGCCCCCTCTCAACTAGAGGTAGAGAGGGCCTCACCATCACAGAATCCTCAGGACTGGGGAATGGACGATGGAGTAGAGTAGACTTACAGTTGTTCCACTATAGACTTGTTGTGATCCTAGCAATGGAAGAACTTTTATCATGGATGTGGAGGCAGTGGCCTCTGGAAGTTCTGAGGGGAGGGAGAGGGAAAAACAGGTGTAATTTTGAGGAATTTTTGGGACTTGGGAATTATCCTGAATTACATTGCAATGACAGATATAGGCCATTGTATATCATGTAATAAATTGCAAAAATGTGATGGAGAGATTGTAAACTACAATGTAAACTATAATCATCGCTTAGTGACAATGCTCCAAGATGTGTTCATCAATTTTGACAAATGTACCACACTAATGAAGGATGTTGCTGATGTGGGAAAATGTGGGAGGGCTAGGGAGTGGGGCATATGGGAATCCCCTATATTTTTTGTGTAACATTTATGTAATCTATGTTTCTTTTAAAAAATAAAAAAGTATATTTAAAAAATTATACTGAGCAAAAGAATCCATACAACAGAGTACATGCCTTACAATTCCATTTACATAAAACTCTGAAATATGAAAACTAATGCATAGTTACAGAAAACAGATCAATGGCAATATGGGGATGAATGAGATAGGTCAGGTAGGAGGGAGGGATTACAAAGAGGGATGAAGAAACATTATGGGCTGATGGGTATGTTCATTATCTTTATTGTGGTGATGGTTTCAGGGATGCATACTTAAGTTAAAACTTATCAAATTGTGCATTATAAATATATGCAATTTATATAATTTATCTCAATTATACCTTAATAGTGCTGTTTTATTTTTTAAAAAGACTCTTTTGCTAAGAAAAGTTTTCAAACACATTAGGGCTTCACTTTCGAGATGGCCAATTAAGCCCATGTGTTTACTTCTGTTTCCCCAAATAGAAATGTATTGACCCAAAGTAGTTTGGAAATGCATATTGAGAGACCTAAAATAGTCTAGAAAGTGAATCCAGGGAAATTTCCCAAAAGATGACATTTATTTTGAGATATGAAGAGTAAATAAGAGGTAAAAAGGCTAACAGGATGGGGTGGGGGAAGGGAGACAAGAAAAAGAGCTGAGACCAAATGAACCACGTAAGAAGTTTTCCAATTTGGTTTAAATATTCTGAGTTTCTCTGAAACTCAAGCAAAAATTGAGAGAATAAAGAATTTCAAAATATTTCTTGAGAGTTTATTGTATTTTGAATATCGATTTAAACAGAAAAAACAAGCCACCTTTTTTTGTGTGTTTCACATAATATTTTATAAGCATACAGCTGGCAAGACTCTTAAGAGAGCATCTAATCCTGTGGTTCTCAATGACAATCTCCCTCGTGCTATGCACAAGCATGGCATACTCCCAATAGTCATATATAAACACAAGGTAATTCTCAAAAGAGAGAGGGCTTAATATACCCTCCACTTCCCCTTGAGAGTCTCTACTCTCATCTAGATGATTTTAGTTTACAAATAGGAAAAATAAGGCCAGAGAACGTAAGGAGGTTTCCCTAAGGTCACACAGTAAAGAAATAGCAGAGATAAGATTAGAACCCGGGTTTTCTGAGTCCTAAGGCAGTAGTGTTCTTTCTACAATAATCAATGAGACATGTAGAGTAACATGGACTTCGGCATAAGATTGGCAGAGTCAAAGCCTGACTCAGTTTCACACTAGTACTGTAACTGTGAGCAATTTACTTAATCTTCCCGAGCCTCAGATTCTCATCTTTTGGATTAAATGGTTAATATTTGAAAAGTGCTTGAAATAGAACCTAGAAAACCGTGTCTTGGAACAGTGCCAGAAAAAGTGTTTGGAATAGTTTTACTCGATGTTAGCTAACATTAGTAGTAATAACAACGTAAAGATTTTGTTATTAAATGTATGCAACCTTAAATAGATCACTGCCCTCCCTGAGTCACAGTTTTCCCATCTAAAAAATAACAAACCTATTATGATCACACATAAGTTATTTTCCATCCATGGGCCCTGTTTCTCCAACTATGATATGACAAGTTTAGCCCAAAAATTCTGATTCTTATCTGTTGTCCATAAACCCCTAAAAGGAGGATGAGAGTTCCATAAATAGGCTTCGATGGATTCTTGAGCTTCCTAAAATTATGTGCCAAATTTTCTGTGGCTCCACCATTCTGAATGTGTGTATGTACACATGCATATATATACATGGGAAAGAGAAAACAAGAAGAGCAATAATTAAATGGCTGTGAAAAGAGGAGAGGAACACACTCATTTCCAGGGTAAGAACAGCATCTATTTCTGACAGAACAACTCTCTTTGTGCGTGTGCTCCATCCTGCCAGCCAATAAGAAAGGAAGAAAGGCCTTAGACTGCAAGGAAGTGGGGATACTTAACACTAGGGGTTGGGATTCCAGGCATAAACTGAATAAAAAGCTATTTGCTATTTAGGGAGAGCTATAATGAGCTTTGGGAAAAAGGGATGGGGAGGTTGCCATGGCTGTCTGATAGAGCCCCATAAGGATTTATGCTTGCCATATTTGGTAAACTTTATTGGATCGTGGAAAGCAGGAAGAGGTATGGCAACTTATCACTCAGAATAAATCCCATTAGAATTAATTCACAGAAACAAAACCAGCAGAGACTCTAACTCTGAAAGGGGCTGGTCTCAAGGCATAAGTCCAGCTAACTCAGAGTTTCTTCTCCCACAGGTACACATATCGGAAGAAGAGAACTTAAGACAGAATTCCCTAATATCTTCCAGAAAACCTTTACTGTAGCCTTAATCCCACAATTCAACTGTAAGCCCCCAGGCCAGAAGCTGGTGTTCAGGCTGTAGGCATGGAAGCCTGTGTTCTCTGACTGGGAGAAATTCAGGAGGATATGCTAGTTGAGCTTTTTACTTGTTCACTCAGCAAATGTTCCTTGAATACTTACTGCGTGCCAGGCACTGGTCTAGGAACTGGAGATGCAGCAAAGAAAAGAGTAACCTGCCATCATAGGGCTCACATTCTGATCAGAGAAGATAGGCAATAAATAAATATGTAAGCAGTGTGTAGGAGAGTGCTAAGTGTAATGGAGAAAAATCAAAGCAGGGTAGAAAGACTAGGGAGGCTCAGTTGGGGAATGCTGACATATGCACATACATATTTACATATACATATGTGGGGTGAGGACTCAGTGAAAAATTAGCATTTGAGGAGTGGGGACCTGAAAGAAGAGAGAGAGAACAAACTTATGCAAATATCAGGGGGAAGAAGAATTAAAACAGAGGGAACATCAAGTGCAGAAGCCCTGGGCAAAGTGTTTTTGGCATGTTTGAGGAGCACCAAGGAGACACGTGTGGCTGAACTGAATAAGTAAGGGGGAACTTGGTAGGAAAATGAAGTTTTAGAGGTAGCAGGAATGACACCCTGCATGGCCTTATAGATCATTGGAAGGAAGGTGGATTTTACTCTGAACAAAAAGGAAGACATTAGAGGGTTTTGAGGATTGGCATTCCATGACCTGACTTACCTTTTTAAAAGATCACTCTGGGGGCGGATGTGGCTCAAATGGCTGGGCGTCCTTCTGCCACATGGAGGGACCTGGGTTCGATCCCCGGGACCTCCTGGTAAAATAAAAAAGAGAGAGAGAGAGAAGGTGCGTGGGCTGCCAGGCTGTGCGTGCCGGTGAGCCGCCTGGCCCCGGGAGCCAGGCAGCAGGATGATGACGTAACAAGAGAGAGACAAGACGAGATAGCGCCGGAGGCCAGGAGCCGAGGTGGCGCAGGCGGCAGGACACCTCTCTCCTACATTGGAAGTCTCCAGGATCGAATCCTGGTGAAGACTGGAGGAGGAGGAGGAGAAGAGATGGCAGGAAACACACACAGAGAATCTCCCAGCAAATGGACACAAAACAGCAAATGGGGAAGGGGGGGTTTAAAATGGATAAAGTAAATAAATAAAATCTTTAAAAATAAAATAAAATAAAAGATCACTCTGGCTGCAGAGTTTAGGAGATAATTGTAATAATCTAAGGGAGAGATGGCAAAGAAGGTAAGAATTGGTCAGATACTAGATATATATTGATGGGTTGAATAATATGAGAGAAGAGACAAATCAAAAATGACCACAAGAAATGGATAGCGTTGATGGTAACATATTATAGTGAGTAGTAGCTGGTTTACAAATGGGATTGTGGCTGAAAAGGGTAGTCTAGGGATGTAAATGTCAGTGATCCCAGAGGTGGATGAGAATTGTGGTTATTAGTACAAATGCAGGAATGTCTTTCTGTGAACTAGAACAGATCTTCGTCACTATTGCAAGGTGGTGGGAATGTGGAGAAGCATGGGAAAAATACAATTGATGTGACCTATGGACTGTGGTTAAAAGCAATATTGTATAATTCTTGCATCAATGCCAAAGCTGTACTGTGTTGATAATAGGGAGATATGTGGAAAAGGTGTGCCAGATGTACACTATGGACCATGGTTGGTGGTAACAGTCTGATGATATTATCTCATGATCTGTAACAAATGTTCCACCACGGTGTGGTGTGTTGGTGAAGGAGTGTTGTATGGGAATTCTGCATGTGCGTGATTGTTTTGTAAGTTCAGAACCTCTGTAATAAAAATATATTTCTAAAAATGACCACAAGATTTTAAACCTGAGCAGCTAGAAGGATGGAGTTGCCATATTCTAACAGGAGGAATGTGGGAGAATTGGATTTGAGGAGCAAGGGTATAAGTTCATTTTGGGATACAGTCAGTTCGGCTATAACGTGACATATGTGTTCCTAAAAATCACCGTGCTATGCAGAATCACACCAGAAAAACCCAGGACTTATGGGGGAAAAAATGGAATTAGGAACACAACATTCAAAAACTTCATCAGTAACACATTTAAAAATAAGATAGAAACCTATTAAAAACAGTAGCACAGTTTTAAACACATGAAATGGCTAAGAAATACATAATACAACAAACATAGCACTTTACCTTGAAAAAGACAAGAAGTTTGATTGTGGAAGTGAGCATCAGAAAGGTTGCAGTTTGTGAGTTATTATGAAGAGGTTCAAGGAGGGTTATCTGAAATTGGACTGAAAGTTATAGCCAGATGCGGATGGGTTTGGCTCCTACTACACATAGTGAACTGAGGAAGCTAAGTAGATGTTTGAGGTGTGTGCATATGTGGTTTTTTTTGTTTTGTCTTTTTTTTTTTTTTTTTTTTACATTCTTACAATGCTCAGTTCCCCTGATTTCTCTGCATTCTCCTAGAGTTTTTCTTGGATAAAATCACTCATTGTGCTCAAATTGTTCCCTGAAAAATCAGTTGCAAAGGAATAAATTTGTGTTTCCAAAACACATGTTATAGCAGAACTGATGGTATGTTAGATATCAAAATGGAAATGTCAAGTAGGCAGTTGAATTTGCAAGTGTAGAGTTCATAGTAGAGGTATTGGCTATATATAATTTGGAAGTCATCAGCATACCAATGCTATTTAAAGCCATAAGAAAGGATGAGACTACCAAGAGAGTGAATATAAATATAGAAGGACTCAAAGGATTGAGCCCTGGGGCACTCTAACATTTAGAAGTCAGGAATATAATGAGGAATAGGCAAAGGGTTCTGAGAAGGAGCAGCCAAGAAGGTTGGAGGAGAATCAGGGGAGTGGGCTCTCCTAAAAACCAAGTGAAGAAGAATTTTCAAGGAGGGAGCACTCCACTGTGTCAAATAAAGCAGATAGGTCATGTACGAAAAGAAGTGGGAATGTTCTTATAATTTGGTTATCTGGAGGTGACTGATAACCTTGACAAGAGCAGTTGAGTGGCGTGTTAAGAAAAAAAGCCTGACTGGAGGCAGCTGAAGAGGAAATGGGAAATGAGGGACTGAAGATAGCCAGTATAGGGAACTCT
This sequence comes from Tolypeutes matacus, assembly GCA_026826555.1. Taxonomy (NCBI): domain Eukaryota; kingdom Metazoa; phylum Chordata; class Mammalia; order Cingulata; family Chlamyphoridae; genus Tolypeutes; species Tolypeutes matacus. Next base: position 1,022,585 of record JAKSZT010054514.1, read on the forward strand.
TTTGAGTGGAAGAAACATGGAGCAGGGGGTGATGTGAGGCATCAGTTTTATTTTTTAAGACTGGAGAAATTTCAGCTTGTTGGCATGCTAACCTGGATGATTTATAAGAAAGGAAAAATTAGATCATATAGTGAGAACTGCTGGATCTGCCATTGTATCAAGAGTCTAGAGGAAATGGAATCTAGTGCAGAGATGGAGGAGATCGCCTTTGCTAGGAGTATGGACAGTTCATCCACATAACGAGAAAAAAGACAGAGTTCCTGGGCACTAATGCAGGTGTATGGGAGAGATGCTGGTGGTAGTATGTGGAGGTTCTCTTTTGATCTTCTTTCCTTAGTGAAGTAGGGAACAAGCTAAGAGTGAGGTAGAGGAGGAGGTGTCAGACATTTGAGGACAGAAGACTCAAACTGTTGTCCAGGAGAGATTGAGAGTGAAAGAACTAGGGTAACATGATAGCATATTTATACAAAACAGTCCTAGGCATGGAACTGCTGGATCAAAGGGAATAAACAATTTTAATTTTATTACATATTGTCAAATTGCCCTCTGAGGTTATTCTAGTTCACATTCCCACATGTGAGAGTGCCTGCTTCTCCAAACTTTTGCTAACACAGTAAGCTATCAAACGTTTTCATCCTTCCCAATTGGATGGCTAAAATGATACCTCAGTGCAGTTTTAATTTGATTTTTCTTATTTAAATGAGGTTGACCATATTTTATTACAATTAATGTCTAAGGACCACAGATAAAACTGGATCTTTCTGGGGAGCTATGACTTGGTAAATTAGACAAACAATTTGCCCTTCTGTTTCCACTCTTTCTACGGGAATTTATTGAGTGCTTACTATGGACCATACATTTTCTATGGACTAACAAATACATCAGTGAACAAAACAGAAAATGTCATAATGTAAACTAGGATCCATAGTCCAGAATCACAGAAGTTCCCAGAAGGAAGAGCTCTCAGACAACCTGTGGCCCAAGCTCACAAAATAAGGATCAAGTCTAGAAGCCAGGACGGAGATCAAGTATTTGTTAGGTGCCAATGAGAGAGAGACTAGTGACATAAAACAACTGAGCTTTAGGATGATGAATCAACCCATGTGTTTCTGATGAAATGAGGATAGAGGACAAGTAGTGACTAGTTTATAGCAAACACTTAGTAAAAGTGAAGTGAGAAAAGGGAGAAAGTATGGACCATCCAAGAGGGGAAAATGGCTCCATACACAACAGCAGCCCCGGTTTTCATAAAACCCTGAATCAAGTGATCTTGTAGGGTTCCCAGAGAGAAAGGGAATAAAGAGGACATAGCTGCTAGAAGCTGTGCTCAGCCATTTCATCTAGGTCCCATTCTAAAACAGAAAGCCTTTACCCTGTTCACCTTACCAATACCCAACATTATAAATCTAATAGTTTGTCTGTCTCCCCATTAATCTATAAGCTGCAACAGTACAAGAACACTATCTTATTCACTGTTGCAATTCCTAGAACAATGTCTGGCATGTAGTCAGCAATCAAAACTTTATTGAAAGAATAGACATATTATATATTGAAGAATTACCTCCTGAAAGCCTCCTTGTTGCTCAAATGTGGCCTCTCTAAGCTAAATGCAGTGTATAAATTCACTACCTTCCCCCCGGCATGGGACATGACTCCCAGGGATGAGCCTCCCTGGCATCAAGGGATTGGAAAAAGACCTTAACCAAAAGGGGGAAATATTAAATACAAATGAGTTTTTATGGCTAAGAGATTTCAAAGTGAGTTGGGAGGTCTTTCCAGAGGTTATACTTAAGAATGTCTCAGCAGGATCTCATTGACTGCCACAGTAAACAGTGCCTCAAGCAGGGGTGTTCCTGAGGGTTCTAGAGACATCTAGACACTATAGGCAGGGCAGACAATCTCAGGAATTCGGCACCTTGCCAGTGAGCCTTACCTTGGAATATATGTTCTTAAATGTAACAGAACTAGACTCATTTATAATTTACCTATACATGGCTCTTCTGCCGCTTTTATTTGAACCTATAATTAGCACTATACTCATTAAATATGTGTCCCAGAGACTTAAATCTTCAGTGTGTTCATATGCCAGTTGAGCCCTGAATCTCCACAGTGTTGCAACACCTACTCTCCAGTTCAATATATTTGCCCAGGACAACTAACAAAAGGATGATGATGGACAATGCCCATTCCAAAAAACAGAGAGATATCTACAACTGCAAGCAAGACAGTTCCATCCATCTGCCCCATATATCTAAGCCCCCTCTTAATCAGAAACAGAGTGGGCATCAACAACTTAAAATCCTCAAGATTGAGGAATGAACAAACATAAGTGGGGAATGCAACTATGGACTAAAGTAGACTTATTATTCTAGCAATAAAGAACTTCTAACATTGATATAAAGGAAGTGGTCACCAGAGGTTCTGAGGGGGAGGGAGAGGGAAGAGTAGATGTAATATGGGGCATTTTGGGGGACATTGGAATTGTTCTGAATGACATTGCAATGACGGATACAGGCCATTATACATTTTTCAAAACCTACAAAAATGTGGGGCAAAGTGCAAACTATAATGTAAACTACTGACCATGGTTAGTAGCAATGCTTCAATATGTGTTCATCAATTGTAACAAATGTGCCAAACTAATGAAAGATGTTGTTAATGGTGAAAAGTGAGAGGGAGTATATGGGAATCCCCCTATATTTTCGATGTAACATTTATGGACTCTAAAGCTTCTTTAAAAATAAAATTTTAAAAAGAATAAACAAATCAATGAAGGATCTAGATGTGGGAGTTAAGTGTCAGGTCTAGGCTCCTGTAGCCTAAAGGTTATTGATGGTTTTCACGTCATAGTTAAAATAAAGCAGTAGACCTAGGTATCTTGCTGATAATACATCATCACCCAGCTTTCCAATTTCTGAATCCTTCTGGAGATGTCTAATTTGGAAAGTGAAATTGAATCCCACATTGGTTTACCCTAAATAAACCTTGGATAATTAAAAATATCATGAAGTCAAAATCCATATGAACAGCAAAAGGTAAACAATCAAAGGTAAAAGAACTTCAATTATACAAGACAAACTAATTCAGACAGTCCTAATTTGTCTTCAGAAGGAAGAATAGAATAGATCTTAACCAAATTCAGTTATTCTCTACCTCAAGTTAGCCCACCATGGCCATAGAATCTGCCAGCATGAATTCCAGTAGAGTCAGAATGGCATGCCAGAAAATCTGACATAGCAAAAGTAACAGAAATGGAGCCTTTTTCCAAGAGGGCAGGCGGGGGGGGGGGGCGCACAAACCTTGTGGAGGGGGTGCCTTTTCCAAAATATGCAATAAGACTTTCTGTTTAAATATGTATATGCTGCCAAGGAACCCATAGGCTTCTTGGATTTTTTAAATCAAGAGCCTGCAATACTCTTGCAATAATTTTTAAGGTTTCATAGATTTTATACGTAGCCATGAGGCTACTACCTTAAATCAAGATATTTCTCTAAAGCAGTGGGGGGAGGGAGCTTGGCAAAGTCCCTGTGTTGATTGTGATCTTGGCCTTAATGAGGCCACCACTTAATTTTCAAGAAATACAAAATTTAACCAGTTCAATGAATAGTGGTCAGATGTAACAGCTGTGACTTCTTCCTCACCTGTCTTCTACTATTGACGCTGGAACTTTGACATTCATATGCTTGTCCCAGTGAATACACTAATCTCACTGTTTCTCCCCAGTCTTTAATCCCACTGGACTCCTTGCTTTATCTGCATATTACTCCAGCCACCAACACCCTAACCCAACTTTACCATAGAATAGCAAGATCTGACCATACGACTATAACCATTTATGTACGATGAGAGGACAACCCTCCTTTTACTGAATGTTTGTAATTCTTGCAGTATGGATACCATAATTACTATTCAGACAAAGAATTGTTATACTGTGAACCTAGAGCTGGAGGGATTTTAGGTCCCTTTATTATATGTCAGTTTGGGTCTACAGGAAGCAGATCTTGAGAAGAAGGTAGGAGTGCAAGAACTTTATTGGGGAGTAATACCTATGAAAGAGAACGAAGTGACAAAAATTGAATGAAGCGGGATGGGCAGCGATAGCCTTCAGACGGCAATGCAGTGAAAAGGAAGTGGGGAGAAAGCAAGGTTTTGTGGGGAAATCTTCAGATCACAGTACATATCTGAAAAAGTCTTGGCAAACCTAAAGGGGAGCTCTGGAACACAGATTTCCCTAATGCCTCTAAGCATCCCCCAATGGTCAGAAATGTCCAGCACTAGCAACCACACCTTGTTCAGTCATTGGCTAGGGGCTGTCCAGAAAGAGCGTGGCCTCCCCTCAAATGCTCGGGCAGATCCTGAAGGTGATTCCAACCACATGAAGATTAATTAGAGGAGCAGAGGTCAGGCAAAAGAACTGTGGTGGCATGCCCATCTTTTAAGGTTTGATGTTAGTTACCATAGCTCAGAAATTTGAGTTTTAGAGCAATTGTGACACTTTGCCATTTAAAAAATGTTATATACTTGGATGCATCAAGTATGTAATCTTTTGAGATTGGCTTTTTCACTCAGCATAATGCCCTTGAGATCCATTCAAGTTACTGCAAGTATCCATAGTTTACACCATTTTCTTGCTGAGTCGAGTTCCATGGTATGGATGTACTGCAGTTTAGCCATTCCCCCTTTGAAGGACATCTGTGTTTTCCCCAATTTTGGGCTATAAACATTCATGTACAGATTTTTGTGTGAACATAACTTTTCATTTCTCTGGGATAAAAGCCCAGGGATGCAATTCCTGAGTCATATGGTAGTTGAATGTTTAGTTTTAAGAAACTGTCAAATTGTTTTCTAGAGTGACTGTATCATTTCACATTCTATCAGCAGCATATGAGTGGATCCAGTTTCTCCACATTCTCACCATCATTTGGTGTTGTCACAAATTTTTTATTTTACCCATTTTGATAGGTGTTTGGATATCTCATTGTAATTTTAATCTGCATTTCCCTAATGGCAAATTATGTTGAACATCTTTTCATGAGGCCACTTGGATTTTGACAGTTTCTTTATTGGTTTCTCTTGGTATTTAGCCAAGTTAGCTTTGAAGGTCAACGTGATTCGACTAAGAAAAGGGAAGCCAAGAGCTAGGGGAGAATGTGACCAGGGAAAGGGGAAAGTATGAGGCTGGAATTTCAAAGGGGACGTTGTCCATTCCATGCCCTAGTCCAAATTTATCTTTCCAGCTTCATCTCATGTTCCTCATTCAACACAGCCCACATCCCCAAATACACATACACACAAATTTAACAGATGTTTCCTATATATACTCCATACTTCTTGGCCTCTTTGCATTTACTTGCATTATTCTCTCCACCTAGGTTGCTTGTTTCCCCATTTTCATATGTCCAGATTCCAAGAATCACTAAGTTCCAGCTCAGGTGCCACCTATATCAAGCTCCTTCCATTAAAATGGATTTGTTAGAGACCAAATCCAGGGTGTCCTCCTGGTATGAAACAATCCTCTACCTAATTATCCAGAGAAGTACCTCAGGGACATATAACATTCAAAACACTATCAGCTTCTACCAATTTTTGCATTCAATAATCTTCCTTCATGTCCAAGTTTGAATAACATTGTTTTAATTGTCAAATAAATCATTAGATAAATGGGTAAATTAGTCTCTCCCCTAGACAAAAGAACTAGGGATTTATCTAATAAGCACAAGAAAAGAAGTAAATAATTATCAAAACACAAGTGGAGAAAGGTAGAAATAAGTTGTGACATCTGAGTTTCTAGAAAGGTTACAAAGAAGACACAGTGGAAGAAGACTATAAAACCTAGGAACTTTTGCACTGCACATCTTTAAAACCTGGTTTAAGTGGAGTTTCAAATACCTTTTCACCTGTGGGAATAAATTTCCTCCAAATATTTATCCAAATTAGAAGATGTAATTAGATTAACTTTAGAGGTAAAATGTACTGGCAAACAGTGAAATTTAAAGAGAAGAAAGTTATCAACCTGTACATTTAAAATGTGTGGATTTTATTGTATGTAAATGACACCTCAATAAAACTGATAAATGAAAAAGGAAATGAGATGGAAGGGGTTACTATATATTAAATAGACTCATCAGAGAAAGCTTCTGTGAGAAGGGAACATTTTATCTGATTGCATTTAACCTCTAATCCATTTCTTTCACAAACGGAAATTTACTCTCTCCCCTCACCTTGTTCTCTACCCTCTCTTCCTGCCAAAAACACACTGTGGGAGAGAAGTCCTCCTACTCCCAAATTGTGGAAAGCAAGCTGGAGATAAACTCCTCCATGATTAAATAAGCTTTCGGCACCATCCTCTGAAATAGAGATTCCTTACTGCCAGAATCCTGTGATACATTTTTATTTAAAATTAACAGCCTACATATTGTTAATATATTGTTTAAAATATATTAAATGCTAGCAATATACTGTCTGGTGGTGGTGGCGTATTGCACTATGACTTTTCAAAGGGTAATTAGAAATTCCTTTGACCCAGCATTTACACTTCCAGGAATTTATGTTCACAAATGTATTCATTCAATGAATACTGAATACCTACTATGTGTTAGACACTGGGCTGGACACTGAGGACACAGCAGTAAACCGCTCAAAGCTATGTTCTTACAGGATTCTTACATTTCAGTAGGGAGCAAGATTATAAAAACTATGTCAGATGATGATCAGTGCTCTGAAGGGAAATACAGTTGGGTTCATTTCATTGCTTTGCTCATAATCATTCATAACTTAAATATATATTGCATGCATTGTATTGTATGCATTTTGTATATATCAAAAAAATCATAACAAAGTAAAAGAGAAAGCATGGTAAGGGGACTAGCGTAATGGAAGGAAGTGGGGATACCACTTTTTATTGGGTGGGCATCCAGGGACTACTTCTCTGATAAGGTGACATTTCAGAGAAACCTGAAGCAAGTGAGGGGCTGAGCCACGCAGAGCTCAGGGAAAGAACTTTCTGGACAGAGGAAACAGCACATCTAAAAGTTCTGAGACAGTAACGGGCTTGGTGTGCTTAAGGAATCATGAAAAGGTCAGTGTGTCTGGAGTGCAGTGACAGAAAATATGGTGGCCAAAGAGGTGGCAGGTGGCCATATCCTGAAAGCCCTTGTAGACCACAGTAAGGAAGTTAGAGTCTACTTAAGTGAGATGGGAAGACATCAAAAGGTATTGAACAGGCTTGTATTTTAAAACCATCCTACACTGGCGGCTGTTCTGAAGGACAGAGTGCAAGAGGGTAGACATGTAGGAATGCACAAACGTATGTACAATGATGTTTACTGCCTCTGTGCTTAAAAGAATAAAAAATGGAAACAGCTCAAATACCATCAGTGAGAGTAGGTTAAAGAAATGGTAGTGTAATCACCTCCTGGACCACTAGGCAGGCATTCAAAAGAATCTGGGAGAACTGTGTGTGATGATTGGGAAAGATGCCTGGAATCTGCTGTTAAGTGAACAAAAAGCTAGCTGCAAAACAAAATGTGTGGTGAGATCCCTGTTTCGCTAAAAACAAAGAAGAAAATACGTAGAACTACATACATACACACAAACACACACACACATAGAAGAAAATTAGAAGTATATATAGCAAACTGGTAACTGTAGTAGGCAGAATAATGGCTCCCAAGATGTCCACACCCTAACTGCCAGAGCTGTGGATCTATTACTTTACATGACAAAAGGGCTTTGCAGATGTTAGGAACTTTGAGATGGGGAGCTTATCCTGGGTTATCCAGGGGCGCCCAAGCTAATCAACATGAGTCCTTAAAAGTGGAAAACCTTTCCCACATGAGTCAGAGAGACAGCAGGGTGAGAAGGATTCGATGCCTCGTAGCTTCTGAGATGTAGGAGGCTATATGCAAGGACATCTAGGAGCTAAGGGTGGCTCCCCACAGACAGACAGCAAGAAAAGCGGACCTCAGCATTACAACCCCAAAGAAGTGAATTCTGCCAACACTTGAATGAGCATGAAAGCAGATCCTCCCCTAGAGCCTCCAGAAAGGGAAGGAACCCTACCGAAAACTTGATTTTACCCTGGACAGACCCGTACTGAACTTCTGATCTCCAGGACTGTAGGATAATAACTTTGTGTTGTTTTAAGCGACTAAGTTTGTTGTAATAATTTTTAACAATGGCAATAAAAAACTAATACATAACCCCTGGCAAATGTGATTGGCAGGAGGGAATGGGGGAATAGAGATTTTATTTTCCATATTAGTCACACAGTATTGTTGATTTTTTTTAATTTTTTACAAGAAGCAAATTAGGAGGAATAAATATGCCAAAAAGCACAAGTGAATATAGTTTTTTTAAACATCCTGGCAACCAAACAAAAAAGAGAAATTAGATCAGTTATGTAATTTTTCATTTGTAGATCAAAAGAAACACAGTTGTTCATCAGAAGAGAAAAAAGATTTCCCCTTTACCTTCATCAGCCACTCACTCACCCACACACACCTGTCCACTGACCTATTCTCCTTTGCCCTTCCCACTCACTGTCTTATTTCCTTGTCTACTGTGCCTCTGAGGCTCACCAAACACCTGTCCTGTGTGCTTGGCCAGGTGGGAAGGTTTACAAAGTGTTTGTCTTATATTTATAGAAATTGTCTTCCAGATGTTCTTTATTGGCTGTCTTTTTGTTTAATCTTCAACGAGAAGGTTTCAACAAATCTCCCTCCCATTGTATGCATAGCAGTATATAGTATGATCATTCATTCGGAGCAGTGGTTCTAGAATCGCCTGGAAGCCTTAAAACCTCAGATAGCTGGTCTGCATCCCCGGAGTTTCTGATTCAGCAGGTCTAGGGTGGGGCTGCAGAATTTGCATTCCTCACAAGTTCCCGGGTGAGGCTGATGCTGCTGGTCTGGTTAAGACAATAGGAATCTGGACCTAGACTTCCTAGAATCAAATTTTGGTTCTACTGCTTGCTACTGTTTTGACATTGAGCAGATTAATTAACCTTTCTGTGCCTTAGTTTCTTCAACTATCAAGGGGATGATAATACTAGTACCTAACTCATAAGCTTATTGTGAGGGTAAATGAGTTAATATAAGTAAAATGTTTAGAACAATATCTAACATGTCGTTAGAATTTGGTAAATATTAACCATTATTACTTTACTCTTTATCTAATCTGAAATTTTGTTTTCAGTCATCCAGAATCCCTTGAAAGTCATTCATCTTCTTCTCCAACTGCCTGCCTTTTTTCTCACTTTCTCTGACATCCATCTTTTGATGAACGCATCCTCAGTACATTTTTGTGGCAGTCCCCCTATTAACCTTTAGATGTTCCAAACCTTTATAGACCTCTTTCTGCAGCAAACCTGGCCCTCACTGGGCAATGACAGCCTCCAGCGACAGACCAACAATTGCCCTTTCTCCTTTCCATGCTCTTTAACCTTCACTTGTCTTACTCCCTTTAGTCAAAGGGGAAATGCTTCAGGAAAAAGGCACTGCTAGAATCTTGCTCAGCCTTCTCTTTCAATATTTTAATAATTGAGCTGTTAGTCCCACTCTGGGTGTGCTACAGAATTTGATGAGGAGTTACTGAAATAACAAATGTTATTTCTTTCAACTTTTGCTAAACTAAACAAAATAGTTGATGTGTCATGTCGCATCATTTTGATAAGCTGCCTCTACCCATGTTTGAAAATATGTGGCTTATAAATAAATCCATTCAACAGACAAAGCACTTTCAGCTCTTGAAATCCTCAGTCTCTATTAACAGTAACGGCAATTTCAGCTAAACACCGATGAGGCCATCAGGCCGCTAACTTCCCGCCTCTCCTCCCAGTTGAAACTTGTGTTCTGCGGGTGCCTCGCCCACACTCTTCCCCTCACCGGTCACAAGTAGGCAGGCTGACAGCCTGATCTTCCACAACTTTGAACCCCAGGAAATTTGTGCTGGATGTTGCAAGTTTTACTGCTAATGAGTTAATTTACACAGACGGTGACAGCTTCTCCTCCAGCTCTCCCTCCTCATCGCTGAACAAGGCAGGGAGCTGGGAGCAGCATCCTGTAATCCCAGTGTGGTGTTCCCATGCCTGGAGCCATCCCCAGTGGAGGCTTGGCTCCCCAGAACAGGCCCAGCCTCGCCACCTCTGACTTAGCTTGCTCTGAAGCTGGACTCTGTACCCCCTGTGCTGCTGGCACTCTACACAGAACTGGAACAAACCCACCTGACCACTAGCTGAGAAGGATGGATTTAATTATAGGTCCTTTTTCAATCCCAGAAAATCCATCCTTGCAGTTGCTTGTGTGGGCTTTTCAACCTGGAAGGCTTCAGACATGTGCTAAACCATCTTGTGAAAGTGCTAATGGGGGACACATCACCTTGGAGTCAGACATCGGCCAAACACAGCACCTTCCAGCAAAGAAGGAGGCAGCCTCATCGCCGTGTGAAAACCTCTGGTGGCACTGCCAGCAAGGCAGCCATAAGCATTCAGTGCTCAGAGCTGGGAGACCACTGCCTGGCCTGCCCCTGGAAAACAAATGAGAAATTCACACTAATAATAATATATAATGCTATATATGATGTTACATGTAATAATAATGTCACAGCATCAAATATAATTCATTCTTTGTTAACAGGAAACCTTGTTACCCTATTAATGAGGTAGCCTTAATGTCTTCATGCAGTGGGTTACAATCTTGGCTACATGTTCCAATCACCTAGGGAGATTTTCAGACTCCGGGTGTCTAGGAGACACCATAGCAATCAAATGAGAATCTCTGGGGGCAGGAGCCAGTGGGCAGTAGTTGTGAAAGATGTCCAGTTGATTCTAATGTGCAGCAGAGTTTGGGAAACCAAAAGAGAGACATTGGGAACTCTGGCCAGGCAAGCCAGAGGAACTAACTTTTTGCACTGAGCCAACTCTCTACATAAAGTACTATCTCCTCCATTCCTCTATCTTTAGCCTGTGCCATCCCTGCTGTTCGAGAATGTTTTGGATTTTTTTTAAGAGGGGGGGGGAGCAAGATGCAAGGTTCTACCCTCTCCCCAGGCATATAATGGATTTAAGGCAGAGGCAATTAGAAACCATGCTTTACAAACCTGCTTGCTAGCAGCCTGGGCTCCTCCCAGCCTCCCTTTACCCATCCTAGACCCCAGTCAACCTGAGCCTCCCAGTCTCCCAGCCTCTGATCATCTTCTACCCACCACCATAATGCACTCTCTAAATTCTGACTCCAACTGTCAACTTTCTAGCCTTCAGTTCAGGTGCAAACTAAATGCCATCTCCTCCATGAGATCTTCCCTGATCCTCTTTCCAAATTGTCCTTTCAAATCTGAAAGTCGGGCTTACAGCTTTAATGAAAAGAGCATCATGCATGTTTGGTAAGGCCTGCAAGTAAACCTCAGCTTCACCACTGTCACAGAAATGCTGGCTGTTGTGTCAATATCAATTCTCTCCTTCTTCCTTAATAACTGCCTTCTATAGTGTTGAGGCAACAATATGCTGAGCTCAATAAACTACATTTTCTAACCTCCCTTGCAGATAGGAGTGGCCAAAGAGATGAAAGTTTTTGGATGGGATTTCTGGAAAAGCTCTTCCAAGTGGATTGACTTAGTTTGGTGGCAGAAACGCTTCACTCTTAGCCCCCCACCAGGTCAAGGATGGAGCTATAGCAACCTTCCTGGGACCTGGAGGCAACACTGCAGGATGACAAAGCATAAAGGTCCCTGAGGTCTTCAGATGGCCAAGGAGCTACCATGCTGATTCTGGCCTCCTTAACTCTAGGCTGATTTTACAGGGGGGCAAATAAGCCTCTATCTTGTTTCACCAGGTCTCTTTATTAACAGCCGAACTTGACTCTAATGGGAACAAGCAGTTGCTGACTGTGATATCCTGGACAAACCACTATTCCCTGTAGGCCTTGTTTCCCCCAACTATAAAATAGGAAGAAAATGGAGTTGTGAGGATTAAATAAAATCACCTAACAGTTGCAGGAACTCTAAGGACTATAGTTGAACCTAAGTCTGGTTCATAATGAATTAATCTAATAAAACATTCTCATTTTGTAGACAATGGACCTGAGCACTTAAAGGGAAAGTGATTTGTTCAAGGACAAAATCAAAATTAGTAGCAGTTGCAAGAATTGAAATGAGGGCTTCTTTTGATGGGGAGCCAAGCTTAATATATCAACAGACCTTGTATATAACTACCCCCAAGTCACTGCAAGCAGTAATGAGAAAACACTGGTTTTAAAAACATGTTAGTAGATGATGAAAAAACAGATGCTATTTAATCCACTGTGAATTATTTATAAGCTTGGAGTATAGTGGATGGGCAGATAATCAACAGCCAATAGCAAAAAAATACTATGTATTAGGTTCTGAGGAAAGAATAGAATAGATGGAACATAGGGCATTTTTAGGGCATTGGAATTGTTCTGCATGATCTTGCAATGACAGACACAGGCCATTTTAAATTTTGTCAAAACCTATAAAAGTGTACGGGCAAAATGTAAACCATAATGTAAACCATTGACCATGGTTAGTAGCAGTGCTTCAATATTTGTACTTCAATTGTAACAAATGTACTATACACATGTAAAATGTTATTAATAGGAGATAGTGGAAGAGGGGAGGGGGCTGGAGTAAATGGGAATCCCCTAATTTTCTATGTGACGTTTCTGTAGCCTAAAGCTTCTTTGAAGATAAAGGGAAAGAAATAAGATACTGGGAGAAATACAGAAGAAACTGACACTGTACATAAAAGACAACAGATGAGATATCGTTTCACACCTATTATACTGGCCGCTATTAAAATGTTGGAAAATTGTAAATGTTGGAGAGGATGTGGAGAGATAGGAAGGCTTATTCACTCTTGGTGGGAATGTAGAATGGTACAGCCACTGTGGAGGACTGTTTGGCACTTCGTAAGGAAGTTGTATATAGACTTGCCATGGGACCCGGCAGTATCATTACTAGGTATATACCCAGAAGAACTGAGAGCAGAGACACAAACAGATATCTACACACTGATGTTCATAGTGACATTATTCACGATTGCCAAAAGTTGGAAATAACCCAGGTGTCCATCAACTGATGAATGGATAAACAAATTGTGGTATATACACACGATGGAATATTATGCAGCAGTAAGAAGAAATGGAGCCGTGAAGCATATGACAACATGGATGAACCTGGAGGACATTATGTTGAGTGAAACAAGCCAGACACAAAAGGACAAATACTATGATTGCGCTATTAGGAACTAAATATACTGTGTAAACTCATGGAGTTAATAATTAGAATATAGGTCACCAGTAAATAGAAGGAGGGTAGAGAATGGAAAGCTGAGGGTTAATCTGTGCAGAATTGGTAAAAATGTTGTTTGTGAATCTTTGGAAATGAATAGAAATGGTTAGAGCATATCATGGTGTTTGAAACTAGCAGTGCTATTGTATGGGTATGACAGTGGTAGAAAGGGAAATTCTAAGATTATGTATATTACTTGAAGGAAAGCTAAAAACTGTAACATGGGACTGTATAAGATAGTAAAACCTCATGCAAAACATGAATATGTGGGATATTGCATATATAAGACTGGTTTTTGGTTGTTTTTTTTTACAAAATATAAATACAAATATACTAGAGAAAAGGAAAAAGAATAGTAACTATGTATGGCAGGCAAGTCCATAGAGAGATTGAGAGGTGATGAGTTTTGTTTGTTTTTTGTTTATTGTTATCATTGGAATATTGAAAGTGCTCTGGGAATGATTGGGGTGATGAATGCACAAATATGTGATTACACAGAATACCATTGATTGTACTCTCTTTATTAATATATAACAATAAAATTGATTTGTTTTTTTTAAAAGACAACAGAGCTTATGGTGATGAAAGACACAATAAAAAATGTTTAATTTATTTTTTATTTTATTTTTTATTTTTGTATTTTATTTGTTATTTATTATTATTATTTTATTTACTTACATTTTTATTTGTTTTTGTTTTTTTTTTTTTTTTTGCTTTCTTTGAGGGAGGTTTTGGATCACAGAAGTGTCACAACTGTGTCAGGGGAGGATCACTGGTGTGGGGTATCAGTGATGGGGGGATGTATGGGGAGGAGTGCACCTGGGGCATGCCTCTATGGCATATGAATATGTTTAACTGGTCATGGGGCATTGTCTCTGTGGGTGGAGACCCACACTATAACTGAAAGAATATTGAATTCCCATCCTGGGAAGTCCTGCTACATTCTCTAATAGAGCAGCAAGAATCCCCCAAGTACATGGGCAGTGCCTAGTGAAGGAGGACAGACCATTATGCCAGGCCCTTGATATTCATGGTTGTATTTATGAACCTTGTTCTTGTGAAATTGAAACTTAATCTAGTATTATATATTGCCTAAGAGTTACCTCCTGAAAGCCTCCTTGTTGCTCAAATGTGGCCTCTCACTAAGCCAAACTCAGCCTATAAACTCACTACATTTCCCCAGGCATGGGACATGAATCCCAGGGTTGAGCCTCCCTGGAACCCAGACTACTACCAAGCACCAACAAGTGATGCATTTGGAAAACACCTTGACCAAAAGGAAAAAATATTAAATACAAATGAGTTTTTATGGCTAAGAGATTTCAAAGTGAGTCAGGAGGTCATTCCAGAGGTTACGCTTATGCATGTCTCAGCAGGATCTCATTGACTGACACAGTAAACAGTGCCTCAAACAGCGGGGCTCCTGAGGGCTCTAGAGACACCTAGACACTATAGGCAGGGCAGACAATCTCAGGAATTCGGCACCCTGTTATTGGGACTTACTTTGGAATTTATGTTCCCCAGCGTAACAGAGTTAGACTTATTTAGAGTTTTCCTACACATGGCTCCTTCTATTTGAACCTATAACTAGCACTACACTTGATAAATATAAGTCCCAGAGACTTAAATCTTTGATCCATGCATGTACCAATTGTGCCCTGAATTTTCAGCAGAGTTGCAACACCTACTCTCCAGTTCACTGGACACACCCAGGACAACTAATAAGGAGATGATGATGGACAATGCCCACCCCAAGGAACAGAGAGAGTCTGCAACTGCAAGCAAAACATCTGCCCCATGGGATCTAAGCCCCCTCTCAATAAGAAACAGAGTGAGCATCACCATCCTAATATCCTCAAGACTGAGAAATGGACAAACATAAGAGTGGAATGCAACTCTGGACTAAAGTAGATTTATTATTATTATAGCAATGGAAGAACTTGTATCATTGATATAAAGGCAGTGGCCACCAGAGGTTCTGAGGGTGGAAGAGGGAAGAATAGATATAACGTGGGGCATTTTGGGGACAATGGAATAGTCCTGCATGACATTGCAATGACAAATACAGGCCATTATACATTTTGTCAAAAACATTAAAATTGTGTGGTGCAAAGTGTAATCTATAATGTAAACCATAAACCATGGTTAATAGCAATGCTTCAATATGTGTTCATCGATTGTAACAAATGTGCCACACAAATGAAAGATGTTGTTAATGGGGGAAAGTGGGGGAGGATGGGTGTGGAGTATATGGGAATCCCTGATATTTTTGATGTAACATTTATGTAATCTAAAGCTTCTTTAAAAATAAAACTAAATTAAAAAGAAAGAAAAAATACTATTTATGGAATAGTTTATTCTTCCCCCACTAATATGAAATTACATCTTTATCATATATAATATATATCATGTATAATAAATAAGTAAATTATATAGCATGTTAGAGGGTAGTAAGTGTTTCAGAAAAGGAAAAAGGAGGAGAGAGTAGGATACAGAGGATCAAAAGAGCCAGGTGCAGGGCACAACCTTCAATAGGCTAATCATGGTATAGTATCACATTTAATCCTAATGACAACTCTATGACATAGTGACTATCCTGATTATTGCCACTCTACATATAAAGGAAATGGAAACTGAGGCATAAAAAGGTTGAGTAACTTGCCAAGGTCACACTGCTAAGAAGTGGCAGAGTCATTATTGAATTTGCAGCCAGGTTCCTGGAGATATAGTTGGATTCTTAATCCCTCACTACATCCCAGCCAAGCTCCAAGTGTGTTGTTCCATTTATTCATGTCTTTCTTTCTACCCTTTTCTTCGTTTGGTCTGGCACATTTCTTGTTAGGTTTCTTCTAAGTATTTATAGTATTTCTTGCTATTGTGAAGTGGAATATTTTTACCATGACATTTTCTAATTAGCTTTAGCTAGTGTATGAAAAAACTATTGATTTTTATGTGGTAATCAGCCATCTCTTTGAGTGCTTATTAGTTCCAATAACTTTTAGGTTGATTTTCTTGGATTTTATAATTAGAAAATCATACAGTGACAGTTTATCTCTTCCTTTCCATTCTTTTTTTTAATTTTATTTTCATTATCCTTCAGTTCTAAATATTTTCTAATTTCCATTGAGATTTCTTTTTTGACCCATTGGTTATTTAGAAATGTGTTGCTTAATTTCCAAACCTATGGGGATTTTCTAGTCATACTTTGGTTATTCATTTCTAACTTGATTCTATCACGGTCAGAGAATATACTCTATGATTTCAGTCCATGGGAAATTCATTGAGTCTTGCTACATGGCCCAATATATGGTCGATTTGGGAAAATAGTCATGCACTAGAAAAGAAACTATGTTCTACTATTGTCAAATGCAGTCGGTGTCTTGAACTCCGCCCCAATCAAAATAGAGGAGTGAGATGCTTCAGGGCTCCATCCTCCCACAAAAGCTTTGAACAATCAGCAAGAACTGGCAGAAACATCTTTCTCAAAGCTCTAGAAAACAGTTAAAGGACTGCAGAAACAGGGTGAGCATCAAACCAGGAAAAAGGCAACTTAAAAACTGTAAGATCTCATCTTGCCCTGGCTGGCCCCTCCTCCACCCCTCACCAGTTCTGTGCAGAGCCAGCCCTTGTTCATGTGTGGATCCTTGGCCCTGGTTACTGAGGGAGCAGAGTAACCCTTGTGCACAAACTTGGAGCTTATATGCCTGGCCCAATCAAGTTGTGCTGCTTGGGGCACGGTGTTGCTAGCTGTAGAAGATACAGTGCAGTGCCCGGGACTGTGATGAATCTATTTCCTAGGGAAGAGAGGGCATTCAAAACTATGTAAGTGGGGGGATTCTTAGGGCCAAATGACATGCCCAAGACAAGAACATGGGCACAAAGGATCAGGGAGGTCCCTAAGCTTTGGCCTGGAGCTATTCTCTAAACTCATTGTATGGACAAACTCTGAAAGAGAGCACTCCCACAGGTAAATTTGCAAGGGCTGGGAAAAGTGTTTTTTTTATTTTCCTTTTTTTTTTTTTTTTTTGTTAGCTCCTGACATTCAATGAAAGCTCTGTCATAACACTAGCTGGAAACAAGCTTAAGGAATAGACACTGCAGAGTCTACAATCCAGCAATAACACATTAAAATATAAAAATTTCCAAGTTTTAATGAAAGATCACAAAACATACAAAGAAACAGGAAGTGATGCCTCAGACAAAGAAGATTAAAGCATTAGAAAACATCAATGAGGAGGACCAGACCTGGGATATACTAGACAAAGATTTTGAAAAAAATGGTCCTAAATATGTTCAAAGAGCTAAAGGAAAATATGGAGGAAGAACTAAAGGAAATCAGGGAAACTATAGATGAACACAAAGAGAATATCAACAGAGACATGGAAATTGTGAAGAGGAACCAAACGGAGCTAAAGAACACAATAACAGAAATTTTAACATTTCCTAGAGGGATTCAACAGCAGATTAGAGACAGTAGAAGAAAAAATCAGTGACCTTGAAGCTAAGACAATTGAAATCATTCTGCGTGAAAATCAGAAAGAAGAATGAATGACAAAAAGTGAACAGAGCCTGAGGAACCTGTGGGATACCATCAGGCATACCAATACACACATTGTGGGAGTACCAGAAGGAGAAAAAAGAAAGAAAGGGGCAGAGAGAATATTCAAAGAAATAATAATGGAAAACTTCCCAAATTAAACAAAAGACATGAATATACATATCCAAGATGCTCAAAAAACTCCAAACAGGATAAACCCAAATAGATCCATGCCATAGCATATTATGATCAAATTGCCAAATGCCAAAGATAAAGAGAATTCTGAAAGCCAAAAGAGAAAAGCAGCATATCACATACAAGGAAGCCTCAATAAGATTAAGTGCTGATTTCTCATTAAAAACCAGGGAGTTAAGAAGGTGGAAGGAAGATATATTTAAAGTGCTGAAAGCAAAATAATTGCCAACCAAGAAGTCTATATCTAGCAAAACTGTCTTTCAAAAATGAGGGAGAGATGAAGGCATTCCCAAATAAACAAAAGCTGAGGGAGTTCATCACTACTAGACTGGCCCTACAGGAGATGTCATGATGCTAAAGACAGTTCTGCAGGTGGAAAGGAAAGGAAAATAGACTATAGATGGAAACTCCATGAAGAAAAAAAATCTCCAGGGAGGGTAACAATATGGATAAATATAAATGCCAGTACTATTGTATTTTTGGTTTATAACTCCACTTTTTATTTTCCACAGGATCTAAAATGCAAATGCATAAAATTTAATGATAAGTCAGTGGTTTTGGACTCATAATGTATGTAATTTGTGACAATGACTATATAAAGGTGGAGGGATGGAGGGGTATAGGAACATAACTTGTGTGTACTACTATAGTTAAGTTGGTACCAAAGCAAACTACAGTGTTATAGATTTAAGATGTTAAATTTAAGCCCCATGGTAACTACAAAGAAAATATCAGAAAACATACAATGTCAGACTCAGTTATTTGAATACAGCTAACTAGGTGTGGGAACAGGGCAAATGGAGAGTTAATGCATAATGGGTGTAGAGTTTCTATTTGGGGAGATGGGACAGTTTTAGTAGTGGAAGGTGGTGAGGGTAGTGCAATATTGTGAATGTGATTAATCCCACTGAATGGGATGCTTGGGAGTGGTTGAGATGGGAAAGTTCATGTTCCAACAATTAAAAAAAGAAAAGAAAGAAAGAGCAACTAAAGAGACAATGACAATTAAATGCAATACATGATCCTGGATGGGATCCAACATGGGAGGAGAAAAAGCTCAAAGGGCCATTATTGGAGCATGTGAAAAAAAAATGGAATATAAGCATTATACCAATGTTAAAGTTCTTGAACTTGATAACTGCACTTAAGGTGGTTATATGTGAATATCCTTGTTATTTGGAAATGTACTTGGCAGTAATAAATGTTCAAGGAGCATGATCTAGACAACCTACACTCAAGTGTTAGAAAATGGATTGGTGAGTAGATAGATGATTGATAGGATGATAGATAGATAGATAGATAGATAGATAGATAGATAGATAGATAGATAGATAGATAGAT